>JADRCH010000209.1:4372366-4464325 GCA_019843965.1 Rhynchomys soricoides | reverse complement strand
TTTTTTTTATGACAAAGCTTGGGTTTTACACCATAGAATATACACAGGTAGACTTAACTAAACAAAGATAGATGAAAAACTGAACATAGGAATTATACATCTATGCATGTGCATTATACTTTGTCCCCAGTAGTCCATAGAATGAAGAGTCATGCCTATTTATTTATTTATTTATTTATTCCTTCCCAAGTATCCCCCCTTCCCAGTGTCCCTTACACCATCCTTCTTGCCTTTTCCTCTGAGAGGGTGCTCCTGGGAATACCCCTCCATACCTGTCTCATCAAGTCTCTGCAGGGTGTGGCACATCCTCTTCCACCAAGGACAGACAAAACAGCCCTGTTAGGAAATTGATTCCACACACGTGCAATCTCCTTTTTTAATGATATATTCTCAAGAGAAATGGAATAAGTGTGGACATAATAGAAGAAAAACCCAGGAAAGTTTTTGATTACAGACAAAACAAAAATAAACATACAAAAATTTTAAAGAACCAAACTCAATCCCAGTTCTCAGTCTAACCTTATATGGAAAGCTGGAACCAAAATATACGATTCAGAGTTTGTTCCATTTCTAGACAAGAAAGCTGGAATTCATACACCCATCAGTCAGTGCCTAAAGGCTGCTAATCTCTGGATCAAAGCCTGCAAGTGAGAGGCTCCTAAAGCCCAAAGCAGACCTTCTGAAGAGATAAACAAAGTGAACCATGATGAAGCAAAACACAGAGTCTTGGAAAGTGTTCAGAGAATCGGTAGAAGCTGAAGCTGCCTCTGAAGAAGCTGGATCAGCTTCTTTTAAGTCTACCATTGCTATGGCTAAAACGGACTGGATTCGGGGGGTGGAGGGATTTCTTGCATTTTGTGAAATTTTCTCAAAATTATCTGTGGGGACAGTTTCTGAGGGAATATATCAAGGGCAAATTTAGCAAGATGAGGTATAACCCTGGTTCTAGACATTAATCTCTAGATTGTACCCGCGATTCACATTCTTCTCCACACAGTAAACCCGTGTTGCTCTCTGCTTTTACCTCAGAGGATAATACCTGGATCCTGGGCTAACAGCTATCTCTCAAGAAGTGTCCTTGTTGAGTCACCTGTGCTGTAAATCCTACCTACCATAAGCTGTAGTAGCAACCTCAGCAACCCACAAAGAGAATTGGATTATTTCACCAGCCTGCAACTCCTCAATTTACACTCCAGACACCTCTCTTGTCTAAACAGACTAAATAGCAGCAACAGTCTTCCGTTCCCTGATACTCAAAATGTGTCTTCAGGTATGACTAGTCCCTAGTCATGGAATCGGGACCTCGCTTACATTATCCAACATGGTTACCCTTAACCACCTGTGTTCTAATTCCCTGTGATGTAGGCAATGTAACTGAAGAACAAATTTTTAATTAGAATTAGCACTAGTTGAAAGACAGGTTTACAAGATAAAGCAAAGTAATTTCATATGTTTAGATGGTTATTTAATTTGTTGTTGTTGAATATAATTGGATTATTTTTCGATGACCCAATTCCATTTTGGTAGTAGGCTATTTTATTGTTATTTTCTTTTTGTGCTAATGCTCTTTTATGGCATGCATATTTTTGTGTATTATGCACCAACACGTTGCCACTCTAGGTAGTATCAACAAGTGTAGGACTCTTTCCATGTACTGTAGTAAGTTTGCAATGTGCTTTCTTGAATATTTTATGCAGATGCTTTGAGTTATAAGAATTCCTATGTAAAAGATAAGCAGGGTTTAAAATAAAGTACTTCTTTCAGAATAAATTTTAATTAGTTTTCAAGCTTTAAAAAGGCAGTTTGAAGAGGATTTCATGTTTAAGATGTAGACATAACTGGTACGTAATATGGAAGGGGTAATATGGAAGTACAATAAGTTACTTGCTACAAAAGTAGTGTTCACAAGTTTTTATAGGGAAAAAAGTCTGGAAGAGAGTCTGCCATATAAATTTTATATTGAACTACAATTATAATTTATTGAGATGAGGTGAAATGAAAATGTTTTTGCTCTTTGAATGAAAACTAACATAATAAACTAAATGTGAAAACAGCAGATATGTGGTATATCTACTGCATGATACTGGGTTACAGGTCCAGTGGAGCCCATGGGCACAGCCCACAGTTCACTTTTCTCACCATAAAGGAAGCAGGTAATGGTATTTAGTATATAATGTTAATTAAAATTCTGCAAGAGCTTTGAGATGGTATGAGTCACCATAACCAAGAGAAGCATATCCAATCCCACAGTGGATGTGAATTCTATGTAGCTTACTTTTCACTTTCTTCCATCACAAGCTTCTGTGATGCTGGCTGGCAATGTTGTAAGGTGCTATTCTTTCAGTTGCTATAGGTCTGCCTTTTATTTGGACAGGTGTGATTTTCACCAATGGCAGTGCAACTCAGCTTCAGGGAGGTAGCCTAGCCTGTGAGTGTGAGGGAGTTGGAAGTAGATGCTGAAGACAGGGGTTGTGTTCCAAAGCATCTCAGGATGAGGATTTTATCTTTTACCAAGAAAGAAACAATGGCTTAAATGACCTCATCAAAATTCATGCAGAATGTTATTTTCCATTGTGAGATATTATAAAGACGAATCATGTAAGTAAAGCTTTTAGCTCATAAGAGGCATGAGGGCCCTGAACTCATGATGAATTGATCTCTTCATGGACCACAAGAATAATGGGTAGCACGATTATCATGAAAATGAATTTTATTTTTTTATAAAAGCCAAATTGGATAAACTCCTTTCTTGGAAGGCTGCCCTCCATTGCCTTAGGAATTTTTAGACAGTCCTCACCAGAAAGAAATGACTCATCATATAAAGTTATTAACCTGGGTCTTCCAGGACCTTCAGATAAACAAATTTCTATTCTTTATTTCTTTTACTTTAAGTAATTTATCATATTTATGTGTCTGCATGTGTGTGTATGTCTGCATCCGTGCAAGTGCCTTTAAAGTCCAGAAGAGGGTGTCTGAACCCCTTGAACTAAAATTACAGGCAGTTGTAAGTTACAGGCTGTGAATGTTGGGAACAGAACTCAGGACCTCTACAAAAGCAATATACACTCTGACACTTAGCCATCTAACCTCTACAGACCTTTTATTCTTCACAAATTACTTCATCTTTAATATTCAGCTATAGTAAAAGAACAACGGCTAAAATAAGGGAAATGGCCTGTTTTGCACATCTGCTTAGCATTTGATGAGACACAGCAGTCCAAGATTTCAAATATCTTTTACCTTTACATCTTTATCTCAGATTTCCTTTTTACAGCCCTGTTTTATAATGGGTCCAACTTTAAAACTGCATATTGTAGCTCATGAAAATTCCCCTTCTCCCACATTATCCTTATAATTAAGCCCTGGGCCTGCCCTTCAACACAAACAGCCCTTCAACTGTAGAGGAAAATGTCTGTTATGCAAATTTTAAATCCAAGTGAAACAAGGTGTTCTCACACGGAGACAAAATTTGCAAGGCAAATACTCATGGATCTAGGGTTCTGGTCACTCTTGTTCATACTAATGTATAACTGATAACTCAATGACTCAATTCTTTCTTAGCATGCGTTTAAGCACACCTGTGGGCTACTTATCCTATTGATGGAAATGAGATTTTCTTCTAAAAAGGAAAAAAGAAAGAAAGAAAGAAAGAAAGAAAGAAAGAAAGAAGGAAAGAAAGAAAGAAAAAGGACAGATGCTTTCATTTCATTTCCAGAATGAAAGCATCTGTCCTTATTCTAGAGGCTCAGACTGTAGTGATTAAATTTTCTGAGACCAATGCATATCTACTTCTCGACATTCTCTCAGACCAGAATATTATTTGGGAATCTTCAGGATTACATTTGTGAGGTTAATCTTGACTGTAAACTTGCTGTGATTTATAAGCACCATGGAAACAAATCTCTGACCTGTCTGTCAGATTCACCTTAAACATGGGTAGGAACATGCCACTGACTGGAGCCTCAGACAGCATATAATGGAGAAAGTTAGCTAAGAATCAGCATTCACATCCCCTGCTTTCTGATTATAGGTGCAGTTTGACCACCCAACTGCTCCTGACATTTTATTTCCCCGTCTATGATAGACTACACCCCTGGAAGTATAAGCCAAAAGAAACCTTTCTTTCCTGATGTTTCTTTTGCCTAGTATTTTGTTTTAAAAACAAAAAAAGAGTAACATTTCCATTTATTGCTGGTCCAGAAAGGTGGCAAAGTTCCTTTTGCAGGCCAAGTATTGTATATTCTCCATTAGTTAATGTGAACACTTTAATCACCTTTCTGTTCTGAGTCTCATTTTCTCCTGTGCTCACTCCAGCAGCTCTGCCTGAACAAGCCTTCTCACTTTTGCAGACTGTGTGCTGTATATATTATAACATTAGACCACATATACTTCTTTACTACAAAATAAGAATGTATCTTAAAGCATCTTCATCGAAATTGTCCATAAACTGTAGAATTTTTGGAAAGAAACATTCTATTGTAGAAGCAGAAAAGAAATTAAAACTAATGTCTTCCCCATGGTCAAGGTTGGGCTGGAGAGATGGCTCAGCGGTTAAAAGCATTGGCTGTTCTTCTAGAGGTCAGGAGTTCAATTCCCAGCAACTACATGGAGGCTCACAACTGTCTGTAATTGGATCTGATCTGATGCCCTCTTCTGGTGTGTCAGCAACAGCATGCTCATACTAAATAAATAAATAAATCTTTAAAAAAAAAAAAAACATTCAATAAAGCCCATGGTAAAGATTAAGATATTAATAAAATTAAAATTAGTTACTATTCTCAATTTGATTATAGACCTATTCAATCTGTGTTCTTTCTTAAATGCAAGAAGGGAGCTGCTGAGAAAGCATGATGCCACAGAATTCTGACTTAGAATTCATATCATAATTGCACTGTGAATAACTATAGACGAACACAAAATGCAGGACCATATATTAACTAAGGGAGAAGATGCGCTATTATCTATCTTAAGACAAAACTGTTTGTTATAAACAACAACAGCAAAAGGGTATACTGGCTGTGGAATGTTTCAGATTAAAAGATGCTAAGAACTCTTGTCAACTAAGTGCAATGTCCGAATCTTTTAGAAGTGAAAAATCTCCAAAGCATCTTCTTCAGATAAACTGACAAAACTGGAAGTAAATAGTATTGGGAAAAGAATTAGGCTGGATTTGCTGAAATGGGTATCTTCTGTGGGTTGTTAATTACAATCATCATTGCACGCATCGTTATTATTCTTAGCATGATCACTGCCATTTATTGAATACACACTGTGCTATAAGATTTTTATGTTATTTCCCTCAATCCATGCAAATCCCTAGAGAAAGATAACCCAGTGGCGACGTGTCCTTAGAATGATTTTCCGGGGTAGATGTCTCTGGGATGGCAGCCAGCTGATTATCGAATCTGGACAAGTGGAAGTGGTTCTGTTGTGATGTGTCATTTCATTCTACTTAAAAACAAATCCTGCCTATCACCAAACCAAACTGCATCAAAACAGACTTAATGAAATATCTGTGGGAAGCACTGGAAGATGCATTTTGCTCTCATGTGAAGTTGTAGTCAGAGTGGGAGTTGGAGAAGGATCCCTACAAGAAGATGCTGTCGCTTAGTGATAGAGGGGGGAAGAAACATAAGGTAGCCCGAGGCTACACAAACCACAGGTTGTGTAGGGATCAGAATCAGCCTGGGTAGTGAACCAGGCTTATACTCCGTTCCTACATCCTTTGTCTCAAAGGCTGACTTTCCTGTAATAACTGATGTGATCGGCTGAAAAGATGGGTCTATGGTTAAGATTACCTGTTTCTGCAGAGGACTCAGGTTCTATAACCAACACATACACAGTGGCACATAATTGTCCATGATTACTGATCCAGGGAATATGGCATCCTTCCTGTGCATGAATTGGTACACATACTTGAGGACAAAATATATTACTAATATTAAATATTTATCAAATATATATGTATTATAGATATAGACAGATGATAGATAGATAGATAGATAGATAGATAGATAGATAGATAGATAGCTCATAAGCAAGTAGGTGGACAGGGAGGAGATACAGATTTACAATTTTTATGAAATATGATACTCAACTCTGGGTGCAAACTACCCTCACCCAGGGGTTGTTTCCAGTGTTATATAAAATTCAGACCCATGGAAGAACAATTAGGACATCCTCTGGATAATAGAGACTAAAGATAGTTACTTACATATGATATTTGTAACATTCTTTTTGTAATTTTATATGTAATGTATGTGAATATAGAGCTTGGGAAGAGTCCTGATGTGATTTTTGTTTTATTAAGTCAGGACAGACACACACAAAAAAGAAGCAAATTTTAAGTTTTCAGTACAAAGACACTTTTATCACATGTACACCTGTATGACTACATCATAGATAGAGTAGATTAAGCCCACTCTTCTAGAACAGTGTCAGATTGGATCCCAATCTGTTATCTCTGCATCAAATAAATCACAGGAAGGTTTCCAATACTGTGCTTGCTTTAATTAAAGTAAATTGTACAGTTATGTTGTGCATTAATAGTTTTTCCAATTTTAAAACACACAATTTGACCAACATCTTATTATCTTATTCATTTATCAATGATCATATACATTGTTTAGAAGATAAGCACATTTTAACTTGAGCTTGATAACTCCTGTGGTACAGGAAAAGATGTAACATTGCCATTACTAGACAGTACAAAATTTTCCAAAACTATAATTTTTCCTCTCACCAGCAATAAATAGATAAGTATCTCAGATGCCCCCAAAATATTGCTGATACTTTGCAACATCATCTAATGTTATTTTAAATTTCTACTAAGTGAATGATGTAACTACCTTGTTTTGTTGTTATTTGTTTATTTGGAATTTCACTGATGAGTGGAAATAGAATCGGATGATGTTTATATGTCTGTCCTATCTGAGTTAGGTTAGTTCTCAATTTGGAATTCGTTGATAACCTTTTGTTGGTATTGTTCTGTTGACTTTCTTTATTCTAGATGCAGAGTCATTTTTAGACATCTCTCTTAGAAAATTTTTCTCCTGTGTAAAATTTTCTTTTGCTCTCTTACTATAGTGATAAACACATCTTAAATTTGAATCATCTATGAGTCATTGGGCTTTCCAGACAAGAGGGTTAGAAAGAGTTTAGTGCTTGTGATTCCAGTATATGCCCATAGATAGAAAGAGGGTAGATAAGTAAAGAAATCAGAAAACAGTGCAAGTCCAGTCATTCAAGTTTCTTGAATACACATGCACACTAACACACATATACAGACACACACACACACACACACACACACACACACACACAAAGAGAGAGAGAAAGACAGAGACAGAGACTGAGACAGAGAGACAGAGAGAGAGACATACAGAGAAAGACAAAGAGACAGAAACAGAGAGATCCATTTAGATCCAGATTTGCATACTGCAGTATGTTATTTCATTTCTATTTCTTCAAAAGTTTTAAATTTATCCTTTACATACAGAGCTGATAATATATTTAACTTTTGTATATGGTATAAAGAAAAGGTCAAAATTTCTTCAATGTAGGTACCTAATTAAACCAGCACTGCTGAAGAAAAGGCCATTGTTTGCCTATGGTATTTCAGTACTATTTTCAATATTTTAACATGCCATCCATGGTTCTAGCTTCAAAATCATAAGCATTTATATACCAGTAAAGAGAAGTTATTAGCTTAACATGTGGTCAGTGCAAGTGACATGCAATAAGGAAATGCTATGGCAACCTAACATATTTGTGGAAATGTAAAATTATTTTCAACCTGGCATCATACTGAGCTTGAATAAGTAAAACTGAATTAATAACACGGAAGACTCATTAGCTAAGTTCAGGTTTCAAATGAGATATGGACACTTCTGACAGCATCTCTTCAGTCTGCTTGGAGAAATGTCCATTTACAACAGAACCTTACTAAGAATTTGCTTTGGACAACAGAGAATAGTAGTTCAAGTAGGCAATATTTCAATAAATATTCAGAAAAAAATGTGTACCTGTGGATGTCAGATGTAAAGACTTAAGATTTTTGAGAAAGAAGGAATTCTCTCTGAAGCACTACACTCTACCAGCCAGGGTTGGTCTCTCCATACTTTGAACAAGTATTTGCTTTAATAAACCCCTTCATTAAGAATTGTCTCTTGTGTGAAAGCGATTATTTCTCCTGCTTTCTGCATTCCTTAGTTACTTATATTTCTTCGTGTAGGGTAGAAGCCTCTGAGCTTTCTCTTGTTCATAGTAGCATGTCTGTTAGTGTCATCCCTGTGTAGGTCAAGGTACATAGGTAGTATATTGGGTGCACTTTATTGGTGTATCTTCTGATATTCCTAGGAAACACAATTTCATAAGAAGTTCCTTATTCCTCGGGCTTTTACAGTTTTTCTGTATGGAGCTTCCTCTGGGAATCCATGTCTTCTCAGTCTATCTTCCAACCCACCTATATGGGTTACTCTTCTATTGCTAAGATAAAACATCACGAACAAGGGAACATATAGAAAGGGGATCTTTTTGATCTTATAGTTCCTGAAGGATAGTAGTCCACATGGTATAGCAAGGTCACAGCTAGAAGCTGAGAACTTACATCTTAGACAGGAAATCGGAAGCAAAGGGCTTAAACTCAGAAACAGTGTGAGTCTTTAAACTTTCGAGCCCACTTCAGCTAACACACTTCTTCCAACAAAGGTCCACATCCTGAGCTTCCCAAAATAGCAACATCAATATCAACTGGGGAACAAGTGTTCAAAAGACTGAGACTACAGGGAACATCTCATTCAAACCAGCACAACATTGATGCTTGTGATCTTCATGGTAAGTAACTTGACACATCTTCAACTAGGATTTGAGCTTCTCAAACTTGGGAATAACGAATTTTTCACTCATTCCTCACCATACTGCTTGGACCATTTTAGGAAACCAGCATACTTTTGTGATTTGTTTTCTAACACATAGACAACGTGTGTGTGTGTGTGTGTGTGTGTGTGTGTGTGTGTGTGTGTGTGTTGAGATAGATTCCTATAAGGTTTAAGAACTGACTTACTTTTTTCTGGAAATTTGTATTTCAGAAGGAAATCAGGTATTCTCTACAACTTTATATACAAGAATGAGTTAACTGTGGCTAGCCATTTTATTTATCAAAGACTCCAACATGCAAATAAGCTAGGATAGTTTTAACTTGATGACCCAGAAGCCACACATTCAAAAGCTTTCATTTTGTATAAAAGATGAAATTATCTGGGCATGGTGCTTCTCATCTGTATTCTAGCAATCTAAAGGTTGGATTGGGTAAGAGAATTAAGAGTTTTGCTACCTAGCAAAATGTGTAAATGTGTGTGTGTGTGTGTGTGTGTGTGTGTGTGTGTGTGTGTGTATGTACAACATAAATTTTCCTAATAGCCCCTGATTATAAAACATTCTAGAATTAAAGTAATAAAAATTATAGAAAAAAATGTTCCAGACTTTTATGAAGCTGGTATCAATCTTTTGTTTCACAAACTTCAGGATGTTTATTATGCTAAATGTTGACTTTGATACATTAAAGGTTTCCTTGATAGAAGTACAAACAGGGGCCTCCCCAGCAGCAGGCGCTAGTCGAGCTGGTGGAGAGTTGGCTTCCTTCTCTCACCTAGAAATTGGAACACAGGGAAGGTACCAAATAGACAGACACAAAGGTCTCTGACCTCGGCCAACTAAACAAATGACTCAGATATTAAAAGAAGAAAATCAAAAGTTTGCATTGAGCAACAAAAATGACTTCTCTTATCCAACTCAGAAGACTCATGAGACAGTGAATGATTCCTTTAATGGAATCCCTGAGCTTCCAGAGCATTTGTTTTGTTCATTGAAGGCAGGGTAGATTTTATTGATGTTTGGTTCCACTCCTTTTTCTCTAATACAAAAAGCAACAAAAACTAGAAAAATAATTTGTGTCTTAATTTTTATGAGTCTCTAACGGCAATCCTTAATCATAAAATGCTTAGAGATACCAGTTGACCATGCACAACATGGGGACAAAGAGGAGATGGTAAGACAGCTAAAGCTCATCGTAGCCAAATGGAAAGACTTAAAAAAGCATGGCTTGATCTTAAGCTGTATGAACTAGCAATGACGTTTTATATTCACAAGTGGAGAAAGGCACAATGTTCTTGTTCCTCTAGTAAGTGATTTAATCAATCTTCTCTGTGTCTATAAAACAGAGAGAAGCCCAGCATAGGACAACAGAACATGGCATTAAGATGACAATTCTGGCTTTTTTTTCCTATTGTAGACTAAGAGTGTTCATAAGTTGCCTAGTTTTGAACACAGAGGATCTGTTCTCTCTTCAGTAAGTCCTTCTCCAAGTCACCCTTGGGATCCTATCCAGTCACCTGGAGAAATATTGGCTACAGGAACAACCAAGAGTGTTTCTTATAGAAATCATTTTTACAAGTGTATTGCATTAAGTTCATACTTCATGACTAACAAAAGGGACTTCACCTGTAGGATGGTGTAAGTCACAGTCCTTCTAGACCTCATGCATCCTCCCAGATCTGTTCTTCCTGCTCTGTTGCAAAAGAGGTTTCCAGATTGTAAGGTGCTGAGGAGAATGCTCAGAAACCACTGGGGTTCTTTCCTTTATAGCTCCCTCAGAGAAATCAGAAGTACTTGTGTTAACATCAGAGGGAGAGGGTGAGACAATGATTTCAGAGAATATTTCCTTGCTCACAAATAAAGAAATGAATGCCTAAACTAGGCTTTTGGTGCATCTTACTGGTCTTATAATATTTTATCAATTTTATCCCAACAATTATACAAGTACTATGCTTCTCCCTCATAATGATCCAATATTGAGGTTTTGCTCACTCTTTGTTATCTCTACAACAGTGTCAACCCATACATGTCAAAAATTATAGTCTGGGGTTAGCATGATGCCTCAGTGAGTAAAGGTATAGGTTGTTCAATCCTGGAGACCAAACTTTAATCCATAGAACCAATGTAACAGGAGACTCCACAAGTATGCCCTAGCACACACTCACACACACACAGAGAGAGAGAGAGAGAGAGAGAGAGAGAGAGAGAGAGAGATTCACAGTAATATGATAGTTTGAGAGAATTGCCCCCATAGGTTCATAGGTTCATACATTTGAATGATAAGTCATCAGATAGTGGAATTGTTTGGGAAGGACTGAATGGTGTGGCCTTGTTGGAATAGGTGTGCCTTTGTTGGGAGAAGTATATCTCTTGGACTGAGCTTTGAAGTTTCAAAATCTCATACCAATCTCAACATCTTCCTTTCTGCCTCTTGCCTGAAGATCAGGATATAGCTCTCAAGTACTTCTCTAGCAACATGCCTGCTTTCTACCATGTCTCACCGTAATGGACTAACCCTCTGAAACTGTAACAAGAGCCCAATTACATGTTTTATTTTATAAGTTACATTTTCCATGGTGCCTCATCACAGCTTATAACAATAACTATGACTAATAGTAATAATTGATTACGATGATGAAGATGATCTTAATAATAAAATTTTAAATTATATTGCATCTAAAAATTAATCCTGGATTCATATTCTTTTCCTATCACCTTAATTACTAAATTTCCATTACCATCCAATTAGATTTCTCAGGAGATTCCTCAGGAGATTTGTATGTCCACAGGATATGAAATTAGGGATAAAGATACCTAGACTTCCAAGACTAGAGTAACATGCTGATTAGCAGGGCTTGACAAGTAAAAATAGAGAATAGAGAATAATAATCAGGGCCCACACACTGTTGAGTTTATTGAGTTGGCAGATTGATATTTGAGGTCACTCTGAATTCTTATAATCATTAATAATGATTAAAATAAAATTCTCAGTACTGAATATGTGTACTGAAGAGGTATTAGATCATAACTGTATCTGTTTCATATTGCTATTGTCACCAATTACCATAAGCATAGAAGTTTATGTAAGAAGCAGCATCGCTCAGTGGGTGAAGGTGCTTGGCCACCATCACATCCCAAGCCATCAAGCCTTACGACCTGATTTTGTTACCTCAGACATTATGAAAGGGACACTCAAATCATACAAATTGTCCTCTGGCATGCATTTGTGCAAGTAGCCTATTTATGACAGTATATACACACATGTAAATAAATAATTAAGTTATTTGTAAACAAGTGAAATATCTTCTAGATCTGAGGAGGTCAGAAGTTGGGCATGGGTTTGTCTGGTTTAAACCCGAGGTACTGGCAGGACTGCATTTCTTCTCTGGGTTCCAGAGAAACCTGCTCCTGATTTTGTCAGCTTCCACAACTTCTCTGCACTCATGAGCATCGCTTCTGCTTCTGTTTGTAACCAACTCCTATGTCCTAGCTCATCTGAGCAGCTAACTATCATCTGGAGAACACCACCATCACATCCCATGACAAGATTTTTAATGTCAGCACACATGAAACTATCTTTATGACATAAATAGCATTGTCACAGGTCTAGAGATTCAAATATCAATACCAAGGAGGGCTGTGACACTAGATACCTCAGACATCGGAACATATGTGCCACTTAGCAGAAAATTGGGGTTCATAATTTTTAGTCCTGAATGGGGAGGATTGTAGATTAAGACTTGAGACTCTTGAGGCTAGCAAGGTGAGTCCCTGGGTTAAAGGACTTTCTGTAAAAGCTTGGCTGAGGTCCATTCCTAAAACTCACAATAAAGGGAGAAGGAAAGAAGTGAGTTCATTAATCTGTTATCTGACCTCTGACTGGACAGACACATACACACAGAGACACACACAGACACACACACACATATACACACATACACACACAAATATACACATTCACTTATACATCATATGTACATACATGCACACACAAAAACAAGTACAAAATGTTTGAAATGAGAAATAAAAAATTAAATTTTTAAAATATTTTTAACTTAAGTATCATGAAGGGAACCATGATGAGTTGAACTCTAATATATAAGAAATGAAATGAACTTTGTCATATACTTTTTAAAGCCCTGGATAAAGCCAAGAAAAGTAAACTTTTCCCTTTTGATGCTGTAAAATATCAGGCTGTTAACTACTAAAATACACTTAGTGATGAGCCATTTTTAAAGGTGTGAAAATTTTAGAATCCAATGACTCAGGCAGATGTCATATAGTGTTAATATGGTTCCACTGTGCAGTAAATTGTGGATACAAATACTCAGATTGACGCTTTAAAGCATGGTAGTGAAATCCTTTACATCAAAATCATTTTAATTTGTTTTTATTTTTCCTTCTGCCTCTAAAATGACACCAACAACTCAGCCCACAGACTCTCCTTTCAGATAGACAGCTTTGGGTTGCAGCCTTTGTGCGAAGCCTAGACAAGTTAATGCTTCTTTACTGGCTCTGCTTATTCTGTGACATATAATTTAAGTAGATAAGGTAAACTTTCATATATATGCTCATAATAATTCTTCTAATTTTATATAATCCCCAATACTATTTTCCCAAAGGTATAAATCACTTTCCTCCATCATTTTAGTGTCTCAAAATTAATTCTGCTTTTCCTTTCATCAATATATTCTCTTATTGAGTTTGCATCCCAAACATAGCAGCCTTCCTCCCAGTGTCCCCCTAACAAGTTCCTCCCCTATACTAGTTCCTCTTCTCCTCTGAGAAGGCCAGTACCCACCCCCAGGTGTTACTCCACCCTGGCACATCAAGTCACTGTAGGACTAGGTGCATCCTCTCCTACTGAGGCCAGACAAGATAGTCCAATTAGGGAAATGGGATCCACAAGCAGGCAACAGATTCAAGGACATCCCCCACTCCAGTTGTTGGGGACCTGAATGAAGACCAAGCTGCACATCTGCAACATATGTATGGGAATTCTGGATATATGAACGCCTGTTTAGTATTTGGGTTAGTAGATGGTTTTGCAACAGACACATACTGGAAGGAAAATGATTTTGTAAGCCAAACCAGAGTCCTATAGAGAGAATGCAGAGGAATTCCATGACTGCTCATGATTTCAAAGCCAACGTGGGAAGTCTTAGTTTATTTGCTTTGATTAACATATGCATATTTATGGGATATGGTCTTATAATTAAACAAATTATGAAATGTTTAATAAGTAAAAGCAATTAACATTTCTGCCTTCTCAAATATTATCATTTATCTATGTTGAGAGATAGAATTAATTATCTCACCTAGAGTTGTCTCATTGTGCCATATAAAATTGGAAACACCCCCTTGACAAGTGTGTTTAATTACCCCCACTATCTGCCTCTCACTGTTTTCCCTCCACTTTCCAGACTTTAGCAACCTTCAGTCCACTTCCGGCTCTACATGGTCGTTTTGGAGGCTTCCACAAAGGAATGCGAGATAATGCAAGATACTTGTTTTTCTCTGCAAAAATGATTGCACGTATAGCGTTACATTTGTGTAGTCACTTGTTGTAAATGCTAGGATTACATTACTGCTATGACTGTGTGTGTGTGTGTGTGTGTGTGTTGTCCTGTGGTATTTTGTATATATGATGAGTAAAACCTGAATACCATGATACTAAATGAAGAAGGTCAGAACTTCATGAGGGAAGAGAAACATATGTCAAATTAATTGACATATGTTAACAGTGTATAAATTACATTTCTTGTTATACTGACAAAATCCATGATAGAAGTAACCTGAAGGAGAAAATTTCTTTCGGATCAGTGTTCTCATGTACAGTTTATTATGTAGAAGAAATCATGGTGGCAGAGATGGATCGTGATTGTCATTGTGGGAGCATGAGACCACTTTATTATAACTGGGCAGATCAGGAAGCAGTGGTGGAATATGAAGAAAGTCAGGTTAAAACCTCAAAGTCTATCTGACGATAACCTACCTCTCCATCTAGACCTCACCTCTCTGAGGTTCCATGACCTCCACAAAACGGTACCAGCTGTAGACCTAGTAGGTTCCAACACATAGACCTGTAATAGACACTTGATTCCCAAATTATGACTTCCTTCCTCTGTCCTGCACAGGTTTATGGACATCCTATGATGTAAAATGTATCCCGTCCAACTTCAAAAGGCCCAACAGTCTTAACTGCCCTGACATGTTTAAAAGTACAGATTGTCTTCTGAGAATCACGGCTATCATTTAATAGAACACAATCATTTTATATGGCAAATACTTCTGCTCTTCGGTAACACAGTACCCATTCCCATTCCCTAAGAGAGGAAAATAATAGCAAGGAAAAATAAGGCCAAATGCTTTACCCCCATTTCAACACCCAAGACTCAAAGTGGCATCACTGGGGCTCCTACAGACTTGGGGTCTCACCTCTCCAACTCCATGGTTTGTAGTTTACATGGCCCCTCTCGAGCTTCCTCTGCTTGGTACTTATAACTTTCCTTGGGATATAATCTGTTCCTGGCATCTGCAGTCTTCTGGCGTCTCCAGTGCAACTTTGGTTTATCTTTACCTTTCACCTAGAGCCCACCAGGAGCACCATGCCAGGATGCTGACCTTCCTTCAAGTTCCCTAGCCTCTGGAGCTTTCTGGAGCCTTGTTGTCAACTTCTACTATCCTGTAACTCTCTCATTTTCCATGCCTGCCTACAAAACTAGCGCCAGAGCATGCCCAGTGCTGCATCAGCTCAAGATAGAGCCTGGCTCCCTTGGAACACAACTGCAGCTTGCTAGATGTGCCTTTGCTGCTGAACCTGGGAAAACATTTCCCTAGGCAGCAATTTCCCAGGAGGGCATCCAGCAGAATCTAGCCAATTCTTTCTGTGCGGTGGGTTCTGATGATTTGAACTTGGGTTCTTGTTTTTGAACAGCAAGTTCTCTTATTGGCAAAATCAACTCCCCAGAGAGATACCTTTCATTTCAATGAATTTTCATTATTATATTCTGGATTCCTTGATAGATTGAGTCTCGCTTATATCTGATTAAAGTCCCAGATTTCTTCATAATTTTTATTAATATTTATGTATTTATTTACATCTCAAATGCTGCTCCCTTCTAGTCACCTCTCACAGAGTCTTTCCCAATCCCCCACCCCTTCTCCTCTGAAATGGTGCCCCCCCCTTGTATCTTCCCACCCTGTCTCATCAACTCTCTGCCAGATTAGATGAATCCTCTCCCACTTAGGTCAGACAAGGCAGCCCCATTGGGGAGAAGATACCACAGTTAGGCTACAGCTTTAGAGAAAGCCTCAGCTCCAATTGTTGGGGACCCACATGGAGACTGAGCTGCATGTCTGCTACATATGTACTGGGGGTCCTTTTTTTAGACCATGTATGTTCTTTCGTTGGTGCCTCTGTCTCTGAGAGTTTCCAGGGGTACAGATTAGTTGACTCTGTTGGTACTCCTGTGGGATTTCCATCCCCTTCAGGGCATTCACTCCTTCTCTCAACTCTTCCATAGGAGTTCCTGAACTCTGTCCACTGTTTGGCTGTGGGTACCTGCATCTGTTTCAGTCAGCTGCTGGGTAGAGTCTCTCAGAGGAAAGTTACACTAGGTTCCTATCTGTAAGCATAAGAGAGTATCTTTAATAATGCCAGGGATTGGTACTTGCCAATGGGAAGGGTTTCAAGTTGGGCTGGCTATTGACTGACCATTCCTTCACTCTCTGCTTCATCTTTGTCACTGAATTTCTTGTAGACAGAATAAATTTGGGGTTAAAAGTTCTGTGGGTGAGATTGTGTCCTCCACTTGGAGTACTGCCAGGATATCATAAATCTTGCAGGCAAATGGATAGAACTAGAAAATATCTGAGTGAGGTAACCCAGACCTAAAAAGACATGAATGGTATGTACTCACTGATAAGTGGATATTAGCCATAAAGTATGTAATATCCATGTTACACTCCACTGACCCAAGGCAGTTAAAAAAAGAAGGCCCAAGTGAGGATGCTTGAATCACACTTAGAAGGGGAAGGAAATAGTCACAAGAGGCAGAGGGAGGGGAGAAATGAGTGGGGAAGGGAAGGAGTATAGGAATGGCAGGGACAAGATGGGGTATGAGAAGAACAGGAGAGAGAATGGAAATCTTCAGCTGCTAGGATGGGTGATGGGTGGGGGAGTGTATAGGAAGTCCCAAAGACCTGGGATGAAGGAGCCTCCCACAAGTCAATGAAGTGCCTAACAGTGGAGACGTGGAACCTGAAGAGGCCACATCCTGTAGCCACCAGGTTTCTTATTAATGGCATTAACATCCTTAATAAATACAGCCGCTTTGGCTGAACCTATTCATTGTCAACTTTAACCAGGTTCAATTCCCTTTCCTCCTCAAACTATACATTTCTGTCCACAACTTCAGCTAGGTTCCAAATTCATTCCTCCTGAACATTGTTTGAATCTTTCTGCTTCACATTTCTTCTCTTACCTCAATTCCAGGTAAGCTGACTAAATGATAACTATGCCATAGCCTGAATCCTATGTCATCTTCACATTCTTTCACCAGATAATTTATTTTTATATTTTACAATTTATTTAACTTGTTTTGTGAGTATTTTGCCTACACATATGTCTGTGCACCATGTGCATACCTTCTGCCCTCAGAGGTTACCAAATAAGTTAGTCGGCTACCTTTGAATTCAGTCCCATTCACATTGTGAGCACAAAAACACAGATACTTTTCTAGAACATGCCATGGGTCACCTTTGCCCAGTTTCCAGTAGAGCCCTTGTTCCCCTTTGAAGCCTCCTGAGTACAGGTGTTACTGGCTGCATTTCTCCTGGCCATCTGCTCTCCAGAATTTCCACCACAATGACCCAGCAAGCTTTACTTACAGCATAGTAGGGCTTTGCTAGCCCAAAATGTGTAAACTCTTATTTCTCTTGTAACCCAGTACCAAAAGCCTTTTAAACTACATTGTCTGGTTTATCACTGAGTTGGAACTAGCAGTCGGTAAGACTTTTCTGTAATAGTTATATGCCTGTGACAGAAAGAATGATGAGAAGCAACTTGAGGTAGTAGGACTGTTTGTTTGCTTGTTTTATTGTTTTGGTTTGGTTTTTTTGTTTGTTTGTTTGGGTTTTTGGGGGGTTTTGGGGGGCTTGTTGTTGTTGTTGTTTGATTGATTATATGAGGGTACAATTTATCACAGTGGGAATTGCATAGCAGCAGGAATCCCTTGCGTGCCTAATATACAAAAAGTATTAATCTTTTCTGTCCAACACTCTAGAAGTTTTGTTTGTGAGAAATATTTTGATCTTTCCTTCCTTGTAAAGTTTTAATTCAGATGTTTTAATCCCTTCAACACACTTGGTACAACTTTTGTTTACAAATTCCCTGGTCTACTCTCTCCAGCCATTACTGGAACCTGATGGTCTGGATTGGTGAGCTCTTCCCTCTCTCCTTCATGCTCTTAATGCCATTTCCTTGAAAGTTGCAGAAGACTGTGAGGGCATACCCCTGACAATGTCAAAAGACATGATCAGTACCTGTGCTACCATGAAAGCCAAGTACACCTCTTGCTCAGGTGGACCTATTCTTTAGTTTTTGAGCAGCACATTCTCTTGATCAAGAGTAAATTTTTTCCTCATGAAGACATTTCAATTGAAATGGCAGTCTCTTTCTTTACAACCCATAACTTGTTTCTAATTAGCCTGTGTTGGCAAGAGCATGGGGCTATTTATTGCATTAGGTCCACTCATTTTAGACTTAACAGTTCATATTGACCTTTATCTTGACTAGCCCTATGTAAAGTTTTGTGGAACCTCTTAAGATTAATGAGCCTCATATAGAACATAAGAGGGGGCGTGGTCAGCACAACTCTGCTCTAATTCAAGTTGTTTTCCTGTGTCGATGACTAGAAGGTATGTTACAGCAACAATATGAAATATCTGGCAAGCATGGAACAAAATGGCTATAGCTATGCTGGAGGTGCAGACTTCAACAGCATGATTGAAATCGTAGCACAGAATATCAGTATAGTATCATTAATTTTTCTCATGCTGCGTGTCAACAATTGTACTGTTATATTTAAATCTAAGGAATGTCCATTTCAGATTTCAATCAACACTATGTTTGTTGATCCCAACTCTTATAGGTGGCCTTTTGACCCACTGATGGTTATCTTTTCAATGGTGAAAATAACACAGACAATTATAATGTAGAAAAAGCCATTGTGTTTTGAGATATTTGGAAAAACAATGTCCCTGTCAGTGGTGATTATATTTCAATCAGCTTCAGCCACTTGGATCTCAGAGGCCATCTGGTAGATGGCCTCATGGTCTGACAATATTTTATACACAATATTTTATTTATACACAATATTTTATTCTCCTGACTCCCTACTTTGAGGACAATTATGTGAATATGGGTCATTGCCATGAGAAGGCCAGCTGGCCAAGCACCCTACCTCTTCAGAATCTCACAGACTATAACTTATTGAACATAATATAATAGCATTATTTTGCAAAGGAAAAAAAAAGCCTATTGCACCAATACCAAGGATACTTATTAGAATTATAAACTTCTAGTTCCTATGACTGAACTTTCTTTTATGCATTGCATAGTTTTTTTTTTTCTTTTCTAGCTCCATTTATTTACCCACAACCTTCTTTCTTTTTGTTTTTTTCCTACTTTATTTACATTTCAAATGTTTCCCCCTTTCCAGATCTCCCTTTTGGAACCTCCCCATTTCCTCTCCCTCCCCCTGCCACTATGGGGGTATTCTCCCACCCACCCACCCACACTTGTCTTCCCTCCTTGACATTCTCCTCTACTGGGGGATCTAACACTCTCAGGCCCAAGGGCCTCTCCTCCCCCTGATGGCTAAAAAGACCCTCCTCTGCCACATATGTGGTCAGCACCATGGATCCCTCCATGTGTATTCTTTGGTTGGTGGATAAGTCTCCAGGAGTATCGGGGGGGGGGGTCAGGCCAGGGGACACTGTTGCTGTCTCCCTGGGGATGCAAACTCCCTCAGCTCCTCAGTCCCTTCTCCAAGTCCTCCATCTGGAACCACACACTCAGCCCTACTGTTGCTGCGAAGTGACTCTTGGGTATTTCAAACTTTTGGGCTAATAACCACTTAACAGTGAGAACATACCATGTTCATTCTTTTGTGACTGCGTTACCTTGCTCAGGATGATATTTTCAAGATCCATCCATCTGCAAATTTTATGAAGTCATTGTTTTTAATAACTGAGTAGTATTCCATTGTGTAAATGTACCACATTTTCTGTATCCAATCCTTTGTGGAGGGACATCTGGGTTGTTTCCAGCTTCTGGCTATTATAAATATGGCTGCTATGAACATAGTGGAACATGTGTCTTTATTACATGTTGGAGCATCTTCTGGGTATATGCCCAGGAATGGAATAGCTGGGTTCTCAGGTAGTATTATGTTCCTTTTTCTGAGGGTCTGCCAAACTGATTTCCAGAGAGGTTGTATCAACTTGCATTCCCACCAGAAATAAGAACTTCAAGTCTCTGAAGAAAGAAATTGAAGAAGACCTCAGAAGATGGAAAGATCTCCCATGCTCATGGATTGGCAGGATTAATATAGTTAAAATGGCCATCCTGCCAAAAGCAATCTACAAATTCAATGCAATCCCCATCAAAATCCCAACTCCATTCTTCATAGACCTAGAAAGAGCAATTCTCAAATTCATATGGAATAACAAAAAACCCAGGATAGCAAAAACTATTCACAACAATAAAAGGACTTCTGGGGGAATCAGCCTCTTGACTTCAAGCTGTACTACAAAGCAGTAGTGATAAAAACTGCATGGTATTGGTACAGTGACAGGCAGGTAGATCAATGGAATAGAATCAAAGACCCAGAAATGAACCCACACACATATGGTCACTTGATATTTGACAAAGGAGCTAAAACCATACAGTGGAAAAAAAACAACATCTTCAACAAATGGTGCTGGTTCAACTGGCAGTCTACATGTAGAAGATTGAGAATTGATCCATTCCTATCTCCCTGTACAAAGCTCAAGTCCAAGTGGATCAAGGACCTCCACATAAAACCAGATACACTGAATCTAATAGAAGAGAAAGTGGGGAAGAGTCTCGAACACATAGGCACAGGGGAAAAGTTCCTGAACAGAACACCAATGGCTTGTGCTCTAAGATCAAGAATCGACAGATGGGACCTCATAAAATTACAAAGCTTCTGTAAGGCAAAGGACACTGTAAATAGGACAAAACGGCAACCTACAGATTGGGAAAAGATCTTTACCAATCCTACATCCAATAGAGGGCTAATATCCAATATATACAAAGAACTCAAGAAGTTAGACTCCAGAAATCCAAATAACCCTATCAAAAAAATGGGGAACAGAGCTAAATAGTGAATTCTCAACTGAGGAAACTTGAAAGGCTGAGAAGCACCTAAAGAAATGTTCAACATCCTTAGTCATCCGGGAAATGCAAATGAAAACAACCCTGAGATTCTACCTCACACCAGCCAGAATGGCTAAGATCAAAAACTCAGGTGACAGCAGATGTTGGTGAGGATGTGGAGAAAGAGGAACACTCCTCCATTGCTGGTGGGAATGCATTGCATAGTTTTGTGACTAAGAAGCTTTCTTGCAATTTAATCATCCATGCAGATCTTATGAGAGGGGAAGTTTATATTATTTAGTTATCAGCTCTCTCTAAGTACTGAACATATGCTGGTCAAATATGTTTGCTTAATACTCTTGATTTCGGTATGTCTAATTAAATTGAACAGACTTATCTCCTATAGTGTGTAATTATTAAAAAATAATCTATGCTAAAGCAGGCTACCCACTGGCCACGCAGACTCCCATCCCCCATTTGGAGCATAAGTCCTGGTCTGCCCAGTTTCCCCCAGGTTCCAGCAGTTAGCCCACCTCCGAACAGCTCCACACTTGCAAGCCATCTGTCCCCTGTGGGTAGCCTGCCTAGACTGGCTGACAATGGCTCTAAACCTCTAGCCCCGTATAATGAAAATTCCACAGGCTTGAAATTTACCAGCCAGATTTATAACAATAAATTCTCAATCCCCAAAATGCCTACACAAAGAACTCAAAACTCATTTTATATAGGTACAAGCTACACACCTAGATTGGACAAATGTGCACTATATTATTCTATTGCTCTTCTATGACAGCCACAGCTACCTGTGGCTATTTCAGGCCATGTGGATCTGGTTCATCTTTTTCCTCCATCTTCTTTCTATCTCTTCTCTGTTTCCCTGTCTCCCTGTCTCTCTGTCTCTCTGTCTCCCTGTCTCCCTGTCTCTCCGTCTCCCTGTCTTTCTGTCTCCCTGTCTCCCTGTCTCCCTGTCTCCCTGTCTCTCTGTCCCCTCTCTAAAACTTTCAGCTCTGCCACCTTTATCCACTGCCCAATCACAGGCTCTAGCCTTATCTGGCTAATTAAGATTTCACCTGACCTCACCTGTGTACAGACAACAATCCACAAATTCCTGTGGCTGTTTCCTTGTTTAACAGCACTAACAGATCCATGTGGTGAAGCCTGTTCACCAGTCTCTCCTCCATACTTTTGTCAACTGAAATCCCAGGTGTAAGGCCCCACTTCCTCAAGTAAAATATCTTCCCTGCAGGAGAGAATGCTTCAGGTGGCTGTGAGGGCTATCTGCTTTGAATCCTCAAACCCTTTGACTCTATTCTGTGAATTATAAACTGTTCTCTATAGCAGTTACCAACATGATTTACTTGGCAAATGACTAAAGGCAAACATTTCACCTCCACAAATATTTAGTACAACATGCTCAATAATCTACTCAGTATGTTTAGTCAATTTGAAGAGACTCATGTTTCAAGCTGGGTTCTCTTGCATTGCCTTGCCTTTGAGGAAAAGCACATCTCTCTTAGTATAAAGTGAGCCGGGTCCCCTTTTTGCTCACTTTAGAATTAACATGAACCCCAACATTTCAATTAAAAAACCATTTGTAGTAGAAAGGTTTCGAATTCATGTGTTAATGTGTAAAGTAGACAAAAATAATAAGCAATGCAAAATATTGCATAAAAAAGATTTATTTTCTATTTCAGTTTTTAAATGCCTCCTTTATGGAGTTTATCTTCTTTCATTCTGAGAGCATCACAAGAAAGGAAGCAGAAATTATAAACATCAGGACACAAAGATAACTACTTTAAGATATCAGTGATGTATGACAGTAAATCTTCACCCAAGAAATCTGAACAATAAGGTTGCCTAAACACACCAGCACAGTGACAAGAGCAGCTGACATGCCAATACAATAGAAAAAGAAATTCATTTCTTTATCTTTTCATTTTTTTTTTAAGCGCTTGCTTTGTTGCTCTTAATGAAACACTATGAAAGGAGAGCTTGCTCTTGTTTTCTCATTTGGTAGATGGTTTGTTTGTTTGTTTCAGTATTTTATTTATAAGGTATTCAGTTCCTGGGTACGTCCAAAAGAACCTGCAGAAAATGAATAAGACATTGTATATGAAATTATACCATGCTAAGATTCTGTTACCTTGTGCCATACTATATCAAACACTATAATGTAAGAAAAATTAAAATACTATCAATAATTTTTAGGTAATCTCATGCATCTTTGTAATACATTATAATGAAACTTATTCCTTCTACACTCTTTTTCTCTCCTGTCCACTTCCCAGGTCTGACTCAAGTCTTCACTCTACTTTCATGCCTAACTTAACTTTGTGACTCACAGGCTTTAACAAAGGCCACTAGCATAGGCATAGGTATGCAGCTCTGATGGAACATGAATAAATTACTAGTGACTACCCAACTCAAAACCAAGACTTTCTCTCCCCAAATAGCCTTCAAATGCAACTCCTAATAGCTTTCCTGAATAGAGCTGAGCCCCTTGCACTCCTTCTCTATCCATGGCTGTATGTTTATGTATTCAGGTTTGTGTATATCCTATGTAGGCACTCAGAGATCTGTGAGTTCATGAACACCATAGCCATGTTCTTCTAGTGAGACAGCTTTCACTGTCTTGCATTCCTTCTGTTCTAGTCATTGTGGGTGTCCTATTTAAGATTGAGCACTCAAGGCTCACTTGCTTACAGCACGTTGACTAGCTGTGAGTCTGCGCATTAATTGCATTGTTTTGAGACTGAAGTCGAGTGTAACATAACTGCATTAAGGAGTGCACTGGTAGATTATTGGGAATGCCCCTTAACTACATTCTCAATAATACAGAAACAAATTTGGCTTTGAAAATAAGTAATTACTTCAGGGATAAAAGGGTGGAAGGAGTACAGGGAATTAGAAAATGTTCAGACAAAGCTGGTGAAGAGAGTACTTTTACTAGGGACAGAATACTGAGGAGACTCTCCAATATAGACACTGGAGATTAATAAGTTATACCATAACAGACACTATGATCACAAAGTTATTTTATCTTGTTATTTTATACAACTTTAAACACAGAAAAGCTGCAAATGTACAATCTAAATACTTATATATAATAAAATATATAATATATTATGTAAATATAATATAGAGAAATATACAAATACTTAACACACATGCACAGACATAATATATGTATATAATATATGTGTGTATAATATATATGTACATATGTATATATGTATGTCTTCATTTCTATTCTATTCTGTATTTCTCTTTACCTATCAGTTGTCTATCTATCTGACATTATTAAGCACGTAGTCATTCAAATGTGGCAATATTCCCATTTGACTCAAGACAGCTGTGTGGTTTTATTTGTCTTTTTTGTTTCTTCTTGAATCTCAACATGAAGTTTGAAACGGATTGTTTCCTATCATCATGTCTAGCCCAGATAGAAGCCCTGAGGAATAGCTTGCCAGGAATTCTAGTGATGCCTTCGTACAGCTGTTTTCTGAGGGAGTCCAAAGAGTGACACAGGAAAGTGCTGGCTGCGCTGCGTTCCCCAGGCTTCCTACTGCACATTTCCTTCTTGCTGAAACTGTGATGTTGTTCCTTCACAACACTCCAGTCAAGATCAACATTTAATTAAATGTGAGAAAACATGAAGTCCACGTTTTGTTCAGCCAACAAAACAAACGTGAAGTCATTTAACTTGGTGAAGGCAAAATAATTTCTGTCAATTCAGCCATATTAAAAGTATTTACCTAATCAGGGTTATATGATGCTTTAATCAGTTAAGGCTACAATAACAAAAACATGTCTCTGTAAATAGCTTGTAAAAACCAACCCTATTTCTCTCTTATGGTTCTCAAATCTGGGAAGTTCAAAGGCAAGCGTTTGATGAAAGCTCTTTGGCACCTTCTCCCTGTGTCCTCACTAGGTCTCGAGAAGGAAATCGAGACCTAGTTACAAGGGCATCAATTCAACTGTGAGAGCTCCACACATGACATAGTTGCCTCCCAAAGATCTCATCTGAGTAACCAGCATATGGGACAAAAGTTTCAACATGCGAGGAATCAGGGCCACAAATGCAAAGCATATTATATAGCACTTCATATTTAGTTTTTCCAAATGTTTAGCATTTTCTATGTTATACAATGAATTTTAGTCACTAACAGCCCCCTGTCCTCTCTCACTCCTGTGTCTCTCGGTGGTTAAAACCCTTCTATTCAGCAAATGCCCTTCCTACATTCCTATGTTCTTTAAGTGTGTGATCCACTGAGTTTAATTAACTTTTCTTTCCTCAGAATGGGTGGAGATCATTCACTGGAGCGAGATTAAGTTATCAGTGGCTACACCACTGAAGAAAATAATACCTCCTCCCCCAGCAGCTATTAAGTGCCAGTTGTCCTTCACGAATGAGTCAGGCTATGGGCTCCTTTCCCATTCTTGGGGAACTATAGATGAACTGACTCTTGTGCAAGTCTTCTGCACATATCTACAGGTGCAGTGAGTTCATGAGCACAATGATCAAGTTATGTCCAGAAGATGCCTTCTCTCTTCCTATGTTCCATCTTCTGGTTCTTACATTCAGTCTACACTTTACTGTGTGATACTGAGCCTTTGGAGGGTAGCATTGCTGCCCCATTTAGGGTAAACATACTCAAGGGTTCCACCGACACAACTGTATTATCTTTAATAGTATGCCATAGAACCTATTAATCCAATTTTTCTAAAAATTTCCTAGATGTCTGGTGGTAGTTAGTAAATTAGTGAAAAATTATTACAGTATTAATTATTGTCTTCTCCTGTGAATTGTCAGTTTTTTTCTTTTTACCCAGAGGATGGTGTGCTGTGTCTATTAGGTTCTGAATTATAGCCACATGGAAGTAGCATAGGTATAAGGTGAGAAATAAGAATAGGCATTCTCCTATACAAAGTCCTCCAAAATAAAGTTATTGTAAGACCTTTATGGATTTTTCTAGCAAGAGCTACCTATATTTTTGGTGTCTCCATATTCAAAAGAGATATTTTGTTTCCCTTAGGAAACTATATTAAAAATAGTCTCAGAATTCATGGTTTTGTCGGATCTAAATCCACCCAGCTATTTCTCTTCCTAAATTAAACAGTCAATACTTTTCTTGAACTGTGTTAACTTTCTCCTGGGACAACTGGCAATGATGTGAATACAATACAAATTGTAATTCTCTAACTATCGCAATTAATGGACATGTCTAGAGTGAGTTTAACTCTGTGATGTAAGTAACAAACTGTTTCTTCTGCCACTAACATCTTCCAGTTTCTGAGCTGTGATGGGAACTAATTTCTTCCTGGAATTGGTCTCCAACATAAAGGAGCAATTACTTCACACCAAATCCCTGCCATTGACTCTATTAACATCACAGTCAAATACAACAAGCATATTCACACCCCAAAGTCCTTGATTCAAAGATCATGTGGACAAAACGACCTTATTTAAATGCTGTGGACTTAGTGTCCCATCTGCTGCCCAAGAAGTGTAAGACTATAAATCTTAACCTTACTAGTGGTCAATCATTTCTCTACTGCATATGTATTTTCCCATAATCAATCTGATTTTGATCATACGAACCCCCAATTAAATACATATAAGATGATAAAAAAGGGGTTCTCCATAAAAAACAATAATGACACACAATTTTGCCTTACCAAACGTTGACCCCAAACCAGTCAGACCAGACAGACCCTTCTATTCTTTATAACTAAATATATTGGGAATATACTTCAATAGAAACTATCTAAATTTTGATTGCTAGCAGAGGCAGAGAAGCTCATACTATTAATCAAGAACAGAAATTGACGTAGTTTGATGCAGTTGAAGGTCTGAGTTGTCCAAAGAATGCTAGATATGTTGTACAGAAAGTGATGTGTATGTTCATGGTATATAATTTATGCCATTTTAACAAAGCAGATTGAATGTTGCACGTTTATCCACAATAGATGATACAGCAGCGGCCATTACTAATGTCGTCATCTCAATAACAACCTGCAGCCTCAAGCGCTTGGAGAAAAGGAAAGAACATGGAAGAACAGAGGAGCTCAGAGTAAACTGTTGGTCTTGGATCACTCCAAGGACAATTATGTCCATATTCTTCACATTTCTCACAGGCACAAAGGTGCAATCAACAGCAAGTTGAGCGCCAAGGTGTGGTTGCTCACACCTCTAATCACAACACTGTAGTGAGTGATGAAAACCCCTGCAAGCTGGAGGCCAACAACGGCTACATTGTGAGTTCAAAACCAACCTGGACTACATGGCTAGACTATGACTCAAAAAGCCAGAGAAAGAGTTGGAGGAGTTGCTGGGCATTGGTGGCACATGCCTTTAATCCCAGCACTTGGCAGGCAGAGACAGGCACATTTCTGAGTTCGAGGCCAGCCTGGTCTACAGAGTGAGTTCCAGGATAGCCAGGGCTACACAGAGAAACCCTGTCTCAAAAAACCAAAAAAAAAAAAAAAAAAGTTGGGGAAATAAAGAGAAGATAAGAGAAAAACAAAGAGAGGAACGACAGGAGAAGATCCAGAGTGAACTTCTGTCACAGAATTGACCATAGCTCAATCACCATAGCCAGGAGCAATTTCTGAAGCTGACACATTGTAACATCAAATCTACCTGTTGTTCTTACACCTTCCAGACTGACTCTATCCTGCCATCTTTAGCAGTTGAGTCCAGCAAAATGCCAGACAGCTAAGGAAAAATAAAATATGTATGAACCTTGACTGAGCATCATAGAGCAGAGTACAGAAAGGTGTGGTTGCGCGCTCTCCCTCCCTTGCTCTCTTTCCCCCACTCCCCCCTCTTTCTCCCTCTCTTCCTCCCTTCCTGACTCCCTCCCCCTCCCTCTCTTCCTCCCTCCCCCACTTCCTCCCCCTCCCTCCTTTTTTCTTTCTTTCTTTCTTTCTTTTGTTATTTTAATTTATAGTAAACTTGTTGTTAACTAATGCATAAAAACAAAAACTACAAACTTTAAGGGTGCACCATGCATTGTTTGTTACAGGTTCACATTGAACAAAACTTAATCAGATAAAGGAGGTCTTCCAACACGTGCTATTTAGAAACATAAAGCCATTCAGAATCCTTTTACCTAACATTTTTATTTGTTATTACATGTAGTTGCTCCTAATATACAACCGCACAGCAGATCTCCTGCTTCTAACTGTTCCATAGGAAGCAATGTGGATTTTGAAGAGAGACAGCACCTCAATAGCACAAAGTGAACAATATAAATGAACAAATATTCAAATAAAGTTCGGGTATTAATTGAAATGTTACTTAATGTGGGAAAAGTCCATATTAATGTTTAGATAAGAAATTTTCTACATAGCAACTCATTTAAGAATAAAGCAATGATTTTTTTAAAAAACTGTATTAATTAATAAGATGAATTTTCTGGAATAGAATTGTACTGTTTTGGAATTAGTGGCTAAGAGTATTTGAAAGATTTATGGCGTGAAACATTGTGGTATGCGCTCCTAAAAAAAAATTCCAGGTTCAGTTTGTATCATTTGAAAATATCTGTCATTACCACCAGTGAAGCCTGTGTACATATGAGTTCACAGCTTTATCTGTTTTCATTGTCTGCCAAAAATTAGCACACAGTGATACATTTATTATGTGCGGACTAGCCTCACTATAAAAACCAAAAAGAAAACAACAACAAAAAAAAAAAAAACCAAAGCGTCAGTGGGATGTGCCTTGTCCTAGAGTCTCCAGGGAAATTTTCTTTCATATATATATTATCTCCAGGTAATAGTCTGTTCTTTCCATGTGCCTCCTGTCGTCCACTTCTCCATCTTTAAAAGCATCATCCTGGCATCTATCTGGCCCTCCGCCTACACAAAAGAGTTACTTTAATTCAAGGAGATATGTAATTAGATTAGTCCAGGTGGATAAACCAGAGTACTGTACTATTTTCTAAGAACCTAACTTAGTCAATGAGAAGAGTCTCTCATTCTAGAGACAGCAACACATTCATAATTTTCAAGTATTGTAGCATGATCTTTGGGTCTATCATTATGAATATAAAAACACTATCGTTTAAGCTTCTTGAGTATCGTGTGGAAAATCAAGGCAAGCTTGATGAGTACAGTGATTGCAACATAAGTTCATGACCTACATATAAAATTTCCCTCTGAAGCTTAAGCACTACAGTCAGGACCACAGCTAGTAGATTTAATCACTGAGAGGTGATTTGATCTTGAAGGTTCTCAATTCAGGATGATTTTACTGAGAGTTGTTGTGTGAAGTGAACATCTATGCTTCAGTATGTATGTATGTATGTATGTATGTATGCATGCATGCATGCATGTATGTATGTATCTACCTTCAATGATTCTGTCTCAGTGTAGGTTTAAAACAAACAGAACCAGAAAGCACGGAGTGAATACTTAATAATCTATGCCCAAACAAATGCTTCCACTTTTAAAACTGTTTGTATGAAGGCATTTTCTAAAACAATGAAAGGTAGACCTACATATATGGAGAAATTAGAAAGTAACCAAAAGACCAAACTACAAGTTAGTGACCAGAGCCCCAATCAGATTCAATGATGCAAATGAAACTGCCAAGCCCAGACCTTTATCACATAAAGGTTTTAACTTTTGTGCAATGCCTGTGAGCTGTAAAGCTAACACATCGCAAAAGGCCTTCTCGTGAGAACATTACATGTATCACATCTATTTGCCTCTACAGATTGGTTCCGTATCTGTATAAGTTAGTTACATGTATAACTCATGGTTGTACTCCTCTGGGCACTGGGGAAGGTGTCTTCCTGTGGACTTGCTCTAGAATATACTTCATAAGGACACAACTGGCTCAGCTCTGGTTTTTGTAAATTTTTGGAGTCTAATAAAATCGTTTTAAGCTCACATGTGTGTAAACAGTGTATTGAACAAGCACGACTGGTGGCAATAATCAAAACCCAAAGTTATTATTGTTTCCCATTATTTTTCTACAACGTGTTCAGTTCTAGTAATATTTTGTCTATCATTGAAGAAAATATTCATGTCCATGGTATTTTTGTTAACAAAAATGACCTGAAGTCATTTTAAGTAGCAATGTAGTCCCAATTTGGAAATGAGAATATCTAGCTCACGGTATTAATGCCGATTTTGGCTTTGATTTACCATTAAAGTATGCCTCTCCTTAGAGCCTACAGAAAAGATCTGAGCCTGGAAGCCTGCAGCAGAAATGTCTGCCAAAGTTGGCTTCTTTCCTATCTCACTATTCTGCGTGTTCACCTTTCCAACCCCTACTTTGCCCTCATAGTGGAAGCAATGAGAGATCAGAGTACAAAAGAAAACTGCTTTTATTTGATTATGCTGTAATAGTGCAAGTACAAGCCAGGGCTTCACACACAGAGAGAACTGCTAAACCACTGAGCCACACCCACAGTTCTGTAATACTTCATTTACATGGTAATTTCAGCCAGTATTCTGCTCTCTAAGCTTATCGGTTACTGACAACAGATTTGGTTTCTTCTGTACAGTCAGAGACAGTCAGAGTCAGAGATTATCTGGATTTTTTATCCCATGCTGAAGTCTATCTATAGATACCAAACCCTGGGTATTATGCCATAGATAATGGTTTACCTTGATTACAGAAAAAACTATTTGCCAGGGCTTTGACTACCCTAACACTCTTGTTTCTGAAATCTTTTACTCACTCAACTAGACTAGTGAGATATTTTCATTCATGATCCACTGATGATCCAAGAGAAAGACAGAATTCTTTGTTGTGACTAATTTTTATACTGCTGGGTTATTGCAAGATCAGAATGAATTTTCCAGAATTATCTCTTCCATGATAGTAAGATTATAACGATTAATCACAACAGTCATGTTTTCTTACTTTACTTTGTCTCAGAACAGCCTAATTAACAAAGATTGGTGCAAGAAATTAGAGCCTCCATTTTCCACAGTTGCTACATGTTTTTTATAATGTTTTTATATGGTACAGTTGTGTTTATATGAGAAAATATGTATAGCAAACACATATACACTTACGCACAAAAGCCACAAGCATGTCCAGGTAAGAAAATAAAGTATGTATGTGTGTGCATGCATGCATGCGCATGGGCAAGCCTGTGTGTGTATGTGTGTGTTTGTGCGCATGCATGTGCACATGAGTGTGCGTGTGTGTGTGTATGTGTGTGTGTGTGTGTGTGTGTGTGTGTGTGTAAAAATCGAGATGAACTGTTCTAAACTTGGTAAAACTAGCAAAATAATTTCATTAGAATTTCTGATTTTTTTTAAATCTGGAAAGTGAACATTTCAGACTCCTTATACTTTGCCAGCACTTGGTATACCACCTTTAACTAACTTTGTCATGTGCAACACTGTCAACTTATTAAAATACATATTCTAAGAGGTGGCCCTGAAACTGTCTAATACACATTTCTATGGGTATTAGACTCCCTGGAAAGTCTATACATTTTCTGACCCTATGAGCTTAGGTTATTACTGACAGTTTTCATTCCTAACATGGGGACAGAGATCTGGTGGCCTGTTGAGAGGACCACTGAGTATCCCTGCTCCATGGCAAGGCAATGAAAGAATGAGTCTGCTAGAATGCAGTTTTGGAGTTGTTCAGCATTAGAAGCTGGATAACATTTATGAACATAAAGCTATATAAGATTGAGTAAGTGTAATCCATCTTCCCATTATATGTTAAAAGTACTTATAATACTTAGAGATTGTGTTCCAGCTTCCAAATCAGGAACACGTATGAATAACAGCACAAATAGTTTTGTTATTTGATAACCTCTACCTATTCTCCAGTAAACACCAGTTGACCACCTAGTGTGTACCTGGTGTTGTTTCTATCAGACAGTGTTTCTCAAAAGTGGAATCTGGAGCAGCAGCAAGAGCATGCAGGTCTCAGTCTTCTGCCAGCATCAATATCAAACACAGTAGTGCAAAATACTGACATTGGACCCAGCCCCCAGAGATGCTTATCCAGCAATTAGTGGACAGGTTAAAACAGTTTCTATCAGTCAATGGTTTGTGGTTGTTGCTGAACAAATATATTTCTAAACCCTCTTTTTGCAATATACATTTGTGCCTATTTTTTCTAATTTGTTACAGAATGAACAAAATTTTTATTTAAAATAAAAGTTCCTGATTGAATTATTTTTAAATTATTGGAAAACTGAAGAAAGAGTAGGATTGCTTATCAGCACATACCAGACCATCTTTAGTGATAAGACACTATAAAGAGAGTTTATAATAAGGGTATATTCAATCTTCCCTTCCCGTTTTTTTTTTTTTCTTTACTCCAATTAGTTATGTCAAAATCAAGTCAAGGGCTATGTTGACATTGACAGATAAGAATTTCTACTACTTTGTTAATAAAAATAAATACCCACCATAAAAATGTCATACTACCATTGGCATTGACTAAGGGTCAGTGGATACATAAAACGAGAGAGCATTACAATAGTTTGGACTTCTGGTTATAACCAAGAGGTAATAACTTGAATCAGAATGACCCCCTTGTTGAAAACAACTATAAAACTTAGGTAATAACATAAAATAACTGCTTAAAAGGCCTTGGAAATAAGCTCGGCATAGAGCACTCTAGGGGTTACAATTCACACAATGAATTGAGCTTCATATTCCCCAAGGTTTTTATTCTTGAATCCATTTGTCAATTCCTGCTTAAGGGAATATTTTCATAACAAAAACCAGCAATCACATTGGGCCAAAGAAACAGGAGCTGGGTGTAGGTACAAAAGCAGCTAAGGCTTTAGGGACAGATAGCACCAATCGTAAAAAGTACATGTAAAGTAAAAAGTGTTCATAAAATTTCCCCTGGAGTTGTTTGCACCACAAGAGTGGCACAGAGCAGAGTAAAAATTCAAGGAAGCAACCAAAAGGAACATCTTTTAGGTTTAAAGAGTTAGGATACATCAGGATAACAGATACGGTCCAGTTGCAAGTAAGGAACCAGTTGGATTTTAAGACCCACCAAAGTGCAAGAGTTCTTTCCAGGGTTGGAAAGGGGACCCTTGGGATTACTGTGTCCTAGATGTAAAAGCCAAAGTGACACAGAGGAATTCAAACAAAAGCTAAGGCCAAATATTTGCCCAGGTGAAGGCCCTGCATCCTATAATCCATCCCAAAGGTGCACAGTTATGACACTGAAGACATCATCAACATGGGTGACATAGATGTGTTTCGAAGACATTTTTAAATAGTTCACAAAGTACCTAAAATTTCTAAGGACTTATAAAGAATCATGAATAAAGAGACAATCTTGAGAAGGAAAAAGGAATTTAAAAGCATTAATCTAATTTCAAAAAATACAATGTTTCTAGTAAGAAATATAGTCAGAGAGTCAAATATCAGGGAAACAGTATTGTTACATGGTCACATACATTAAAAATAAATGCTAAGAATAGAGGGTGAAAAAATATAATCATCTTAATAGGTTGCATTGGAAAAATTAAGTATCTTTGAGCAAAAGAAATAGGACTTATATCCTACACAATAATCATTTAAAAATGGAGACTAAATTAAAGATGAGACATTCAAAATCTTAATAGGTTGCATTGGAAAAATTAAGTATCTTTGAGCAAAAGAAATAGGACTTATATCCTACACAATAATCATTTAAAAATGGAGACTAAATTAAAGATGAGACATTCAAATTTAATTATCATAGAAGCCAAATTTATTAAGATAGAATAAATTCTTAGAATTGGCGTCAAATATCCCAAGAAGCAATAGACAAAGAGAACTACACAAACTAAACAGCACCAACTGTAGGTATAATAACAAAGGGAAAATATAACTCATAACTTTAGATAAAATATTTGCAAACTATATATGCAGTAATAGTAAAATATATAAGACATATGTTTGTCATGCATATCACTAGCAAATAAAGTAATTTTATTTGTAAATGGGCAGGAGGCTTGAATACAAATATCCCAATGAAGATGTATGGTCAATAGGTATACTAAAAGATGCCGTGCATTGCTAAAAGCCAAAGGAACACAAATGGAACCTGAATAAGAAACCGTCTCACACCTGTTAGATAGCAAGAATGGTAAGGTTGTACAGACATTGGAAGGTAAAATATTATTTCCACTACAGAAGACAGTATGGAGGTACCTAAAGATTTAAACATAGACCTGCTATATGGTTCAGCAACTACATAGATGTGTTTCCATAGGAATTATAATCAAGATCTTGGAGTAATTGAATTTTTCATTTTTAATAGTCACCAAGATGTAGAAACATCTGGGATTTTCATCAAAAGATGAGCAGACATATGAAATGTCGTCTGTACATGAAACAGAATATCTCCTTTGAAACAAGAGAATCTTGTTACTTGAAGCTCAACTTGTATCCATCCTTGAGGACATTTTTTCAAAGTTGAATCATCCCATCACAGAAGTATTTGTACTGCATTAACTCACACATGTGACATATTTAAAATAGACTCATAAGAACAGGCAGTAGTAGCTTTTGAAAAAAATTCACCACCGCTTCATGTTAAAAGTCTTGGAAAGATCAGGAATTCAAGGCCCATACCTAAATATACTAAAAGCAATATACAGCAAACCAGTAGCCAACATCAAACTAAATGGAGAGAAACTTGAGGCAATCCCACTAAAATCAGGAACTAGAAAAGGTTACTGTTTCTCTCCCTATCCAATATAGTACTTGAAGTTCTAGCTAGAGCAATTAGACAACAAAAGGAGATCAAAAGGCTACAAATTGGAAAGGAAGAATTCAAAATATCACTATTTGCAGTTGATATAATAGTATTCTTAAATGACCCCAAAAATTCCTCCAGATAACTCCCAAACCTGATAAACAACGTCAGCAAAGTGGCTGGATATAAAAGTAACTCAAACATATCAGTAGTCTTCCTATACTCAAAGGATAAATGGGCTGAGAAAAAAATTAGGGAAATGACACCCTTCACAAAAGTCACAAACAATATAAAATATCTTGATGTGACTCTAACCAAACAAGTCAAAGATCTGTAGGACAAGAACTTCAAGTCTCTGAAGGAAGAAATGGAAGAAGATCTCAGGAGGTGGAAGATCTCCCATGCTCATGGATTGGCAGGACCTATATAGTAAAAAAGACCTTATTGCCGAAAGCAATCTACAGATTCAATGCAATCCCCATCAAATTCCAACCCAATTCTTCATAGAGTTAGAAAGGGCAATACTCAAATACATTTGGGGAAAAAAAGAAAAGCAGGATAATGAAAACTATTCACAGCAATAAAAGAACATCTTGGGGAATTACCATCTCTGACCTCAAGATGTACTATAGAGCAATAGTGATAAAAACTATATGGTATTGGTACAGAGACAGGCAGGTAGATCAATGGAATAGAATTGAAGACCCAGAAATGAACCCACACACTTACAGTCACTTGATCGTTGACAAAGACACTAAAACCATCCAGTGGGGGGAAAAAAAAAACCTAGCATTTTCAACAAATGGTGCTGTTTCAATTGGTGGTCAACATGTAGAAGAATGCAAATCTATCCATTATTATCTCTTTGAACTAAGCTCAAGTCCAAGTGGATCAAGGACCTCCACTTAAAACCAGATACACAGAAACTAATAGAAGAGAAAGTGGAGAAAAGCCTCAAACACATGAGCACAGGGGAAAAGTTCCTGAACAGAACACCAATGGCTTATGATCTAAGATTAAGAATTGACAAATGGGGTCTCATAAAATTGCAAAGCTTCTGTAAGGCAAAGGACATTGTCAATAGGACAAAATGGCAACCAACATATTGGGAAAAGATCTTTACCAACCCTATGTCCGATAGAGGACTAATATCCAATATATACACAGAACTCAAGAAGTTAGACTCCAGAGAACCAGATAACCCTATTTAAAGATGAGGAATAGAGCTAAATAAAGAATTCTCAACTGAAGAAACTCGAATGGCTGAGAAGCACCTAAAGAAATGTTCAACATCCTCAGTCATCAGGAAAATACAAATCAAAATGATCCTGAAATTTCACCTCACACCAGTCAGAATAGGTAAGATCAAAAACTCTGGTGATAGCAGATTGTGGGAAGAATGTGGAGAAAGAGGAACACTCCTCCATTGCTGGTGGGATTGCAATCTGGTGCAACTACTCTGGAAATCAGTCTGGTGGTTCCTCAGAATATTGGACATAGTAATAACTGAAGACCCAGCTATATCACTCTTGGATATATACCCAGAACATGCTCTAACATGTAATAAGGACAGATGCTCCACTGTGTTCATAGCAGTTATATTTATAATAGCCTGAAGCTAGAAACAACCCAGATGTCCTTCAACAGAGGAATGGATACAGAAAATGTAGTACATTTGCACAATAGAATACTACTCAGCTATTACAAACAAAGACTTCATGAAATTTACAGACCAATGGATGGATCTAGGAAATATCATCCTGAGTAAGGTAACTCAGTTACAAAAGAACACACATGGTATGTACACACTGATAAGTAGGTATTAGGTAAAGAGCGTGGAATATCCATGATAGAACTCATGGACCACATGAAGCTCAAGAGGAAGCAAGATCAACGAGTAGATGCTTCAGTCCTACTTAGAAGGAGGAACAAAATAATAAACAGAAGTAGAGTGTGGGAGAGACGTGGGAGGAAGAGAAGTGAGCAAGGGGAAAAAAGAGGGGAAGAGTCAGATACAGGAAGAGATGGCGGAGATGTACGGAGGGCCTGGAAATTGAACAGAGGTTTGTAGCAATGGGGAATACGGAACTGGGAGTAACAACCTGAAAGTCCCAGATGCCAGGAAAGCAATAGCCTCCTAGGACCTCAATGGAATAAAATTAGCTGAAACACCCCACAAAGGGGAGGGAGAACTGTCAAGACCATATCCAGAGGTTAGGCAGACCCTCCGGTTGAGGGATGGGGCTACCCACCTATCTCCAAAATTTTGACACAGAATCGCTCCTGTCTAAAGAAAATATAGGGACAAAGAGTGAAGCAGAGTCTGAAGGGAAGGCAATCCAGAGACTGTCCCACCTGGGGATTCATCCCACATGCAGACACCAAACCCAGACACTACTGTAGATGCCAAGAAATGCTTGCTGACAGGAGCCTGATACAGCTGTCTTCTGAAAGGCTCTGGCAGATCCTGATCAATACAGATGTGAATGTACACAGCCACACATTGGAAAAGTTAGGACAAGGACTGTGGGAGCTGAAGGAGTTCACAATCTCTTAGGAAGAACAACAATATCAACCAACTAGAGCCCCCAAATCTCCCAGGGACTAAACCACCAACCAAAGAGTACACAGGCAGTACCCATGGCTCCAGCTGGATATGTAGCAGAGGACTGACTGCCTTATTTGGCATCCCTGGAAGGGAAGCCCCTTGGTCCAGTGGAGGCTTGCTCACCCAAGATAGGGGAATGCTAGGCCACTGAAGCATAAATGGATGGGCAGGTGGGGGAACACCCTCATAGAGGCAGGGGGAAGAAGGAGTGAATAAGGGGCTTGTGGAGGGGAACTAGGAAGGAGGATAACATTTGAAATGTAAATAAATAAAATAACCAATAATTTAAAAAAATACTTAGCATGGACTTCTTTCTATTTTCTAGTGTTCTTTATCTCTTTTTCAGAGCTTTAAATTTTTTTATTTTGGTTAAGTTTATTCCTAGATCTTGTATGTTTGGGGACTACTATTAATGAGAGTATGTCGATGAATTTTTTTCTCTATATGTTTGTTATTGATATACAGAAAAGTTCATATTGGTTCTATAATCTTCCACAGTGATGAATTTGTTTATCTAGTCTGGAAGGTTTGTTACAAGAGGTTATATACTGTATGATTTATTTACATAATATTCCTGGAATGGTAGAACTATAGAAATGTCAAACTAGTTATTTTCTAGGATTTTTTTTATTGGTTATTTTGTTTATTTACATTTCAAATGTTATCCCCCTTTCTTTTTTTCCCTTCACAACCTCATTATCCCATTTCTCTTCCTACCGGCTTCTATGAAGTTTCTCTCCCACCCAACCACCCACTCCTTCCTTCTCCACTCTAGCATTCCCCTACACTGGGGCATTGAGGCCCCACAGGACAAAGGGCCTGCCCTTCCATTGATGACAGATAAGGCAATCTTCTGCTATATATGCATCTGGAGCCATGGGTCCCTCCATGTGTACTCGTTGGTTGCTGGTTTAGTCCCTGGGAGCTCGGGGGTGGGGGGTTCTGGTTGTTTGATATGGTTGTTCTTGCTATGGGGTTGCAAACCCCTTCAGTTCCTTCAGTCCTTCTCCTAACTCCTCCCTTGGGGTGCCCATATTCAGTATGGTTCGCTGGGAGCATCTGTATTGAGGCTTTATTCATAATAGCCAGAAATTGGAAGCAAACTAGGGTATATTTATATAATGGAATATTAATTAGCTATTCAAAATTGGATTGGTGTCAAATGGGAATGAAAGTAGGAAGTATTTTCTAGAAATTAAGAAGAGTATGGGTGTTGATTAAAAAGTAACATGGATACACAATTAAATGATCAAAGCAGGCCAGTTAACATACCCAGCACTTCATATGCTTATGCTTTCTTAGGAGTAAGTATATCAGAAAGCAAATAACATCTCAAAAAGTAGCAATGCATTATATTATAGTTAGAATAGCTACCGTGCTGTGAGGGTGATCCCGTATACATAATCATTAACTAATTAAAATTGAAGTTGATTAAAATTAGCCTAATAGGTAACTCACATGTGTAATCTTAGGGCTTAACAGCCAAGTCAAGAATTTGAGGCCAGCCTGCACTACCTATCGTGATTTAGTCTCAAATGAAACAAAAATAAATAAACTATTTTTGAGGGATAAGAATTTCTGTGATGCTTTAGAAGTATAGTACTTTGATCTTATAAACTATATCCTTGTTGGAATGATGTACTATAATTAAACAGACCAAAGTCATTAGGACAAATTGACCAGAGTAAATAGGAATGCTTTCATAAATACACTTCTTAACAAAATCTAGAATTGCCAGGGAGATTTCCATGTGATGTTCCTGTAGGAGGCTATCCTGATTGCGTAAATACAGGTGGGAAGACCTGACCAAGGTTCATCTAACTACTCTCTGTCTGGAGTCCTGGGCAGAATGATAGAGAAGAGAGCTGAGTGGTAAGCATTCATTATTCTCTGTGTCTGGGTATGGTTGTCATGTGACCACTTGTTCCATCTCCTGCCATTGTGATGTCCTTGTCATGAAGAACCAAAACCTGGGACTACAAACCAGAATAGATCCTTTCTTCCTGAATTTAGTCACAGAATTTCATCATAAAGCAAGGAAATATCATGGTGAATCTACACTTATCTAAAGATAAAAGGCTTAGTTTCCAAAAACAAATGACAGTCAGAAAATAAAACATTGCTTTAAAAGGCAGATTCTCTGTGTATATGTTGTGGCTGTTAGCTTGGTGTTTTTGTGAGACTCCGAACAGTGAGAGGGGTGTGTCTCTGACTCTTCTGCCTGCTCCAAAGACTCTATACTCCTACTGGATTGTCTTATCTAGGCTCCATATAAGGGCTTTTGCCTCATCTTATTGTATTTTGTTTTGTCCTGTTTGGTTGTTATCTACTAGGGACCTACTCTTTTCTTTTTTCTTTTCTTTTTCTTTTTCTTTTTCTTTTTTTCTTCTCTTTTTTCTTTTATTCTTTTTTTAGATATTTACTTTATTTACATTTCAAATGTTTTCCCCTTTCCAGGTCTACCCTTTGGAAACCCCCTATCCCATCCCTCCTCCCCCTGCCTTTATGAGGGTATTCCCCCACCCACCTGCCCACTCCTGTCTTCCTTCCCTATCATTCCCCTACACTGGGACATCTAACACCCTCAGGCCCAAGGGCCTCTCCTTCCACTGATGGTTAATAAGGCCTTCTTCTGCCGCATATGTGGCCAGCACCATGGGTCCCTCCATGTGTATTCTTTGGTTGGTAGTCCAGTCTCCAAGAGGTCTGGAGGGTCTGGCCAGTTGACATTGTTGCTCCCTCCATGGGGCTGCAAACCCCCTCAGCTACTTCAGTCCTTTCTTCAACTCCTCTATCAGGGATCCCACATTCAGACTTACTCTCTTCTAAAAAAGAAACAGGGTGTGTGTTTGATCTTCAGAGGAGAAAGAAGGTGGGGAGGAGGTTCTGGGGGGAGTGGATGTAGGGTAAATTGTGGTTGGAATGCATTGTATGAAAGAAGAATCTATTTTCAATAAATACATAAATAGAGGCAGATTTCAAGACAGTAAAAAACAAAAGTTTGAAATATAGTAAATTTACCTAAAAGAAACATTATTAAGCTAACATAAAAGTTTAAGGCCAGAAATAATCCTGGGGATCAAGATAATTGTTTTGTCATGACAAAACATGAAATTATGGGATAATATGTCAATTTTAAAAATATTCTTAATAATGTCCTCAGAATATCTATAATGAATAGATTTGTAAAGCTAAAGAGAAACACTATAATAGCTGAATATTTTATCCACTTCTAACATGTACAGCTTGATTAGTAAACTTAATCTAATGAACATAAATACAACACAGACTGTATACATGGCATAACTTTTGCATTAAGTTTATTATGATATTTACCACTTTTGGTCACAAAATAGATCACCAGATATGCTTTTAAAAAACTTCAGAGATGAAACGGAAATCATACAATAATTTTTCTGATTGCAAAGGAAGCCGACTAGCAATTAATTATTTAACAGTACTCAGTTCAAATACTTGATAATTAAATAGAATCCTTTTTAATGTGTTCACAAATCAAAGAAAATTTACAATGGACATTCAAAAATTCAATTAAATGATAATCAATAAACCATATTAAAGTTTGTAGGAAATAGCTAAGCAGTGACTAGACAGAGAAATATAGTTGTAAATATATGCATATTTATATATGTGTGCAGCAAACAGATCTAAATTAATGCAAAATATGCAAAGCCAGAATAGTCAAAGGTTGTATCCAACAATTAATAAAATTTGCAAACTTCTGGTAAGACATGAATAAAAATGAGAGAAACAAAAATTTGACCAGTATTAATACTCTAAGGAGATGAGTCTAGGTTTAATGTATGTCAAAATGAAAATTAAAGTAGTGTAAGATATTATAAAACGCATACATGTCAATAGACGTGAAACTTCAGAAGAGGTGAATAGGCATTTGATAAACATTTTATTTGGTAAACATTTGATAAACCGCAGTGTTGGTTCCTCCAAGAGGAATAAAGAAGAATTAATACTGATTCTAAAAGAAGTCTTTCAGGATCTGAAGAAAGTGTGACTCTCTGCAAAATTCCTTTACGAAACCAACATAAAGTTTAAAATCTGTCAAAAACACTACACCAAGACAAAGAGCCGGGGTGTGGTATCTAGTATTTCATGGCTTTAGTCTCAGCATTGAGGAAGCAGAGGCAGGTGGATCTCTATGAGGTTAAGGTTAGCCTGGTGTACATGGTGAGCTCTGGTCCAGTCAAGGTTACATATCGAGATGCTGTCTCAAAAAAATGAAAAAAGAAATTAAACCATCTCATGGTTATGTCTGAATAAGCCTCAAATAAAATTTAAGCCAATCAGATTCTCCCTTTTTTCATTAATTTATTGATTTATTCACTTTACATCTCCCAATCACACTCTCTAATTTCAAATCGTTTATTGCAGGAATGAAAAGTAGCATAGTATTTAATAATCAATATTTACAAAACAATAGGCTTTAGGAAAAGATGCACAAAAAGCATAAAATAAAACTCACAGCCTCTTCCTACAGTTCTAAAACTCAGCAAGTTAACAATAAAGGAAAATCAGTGATTATGATTTATCCGTTTTCAAAAGAATTCCCAGCAAGCATTGTACTCATGCTTCACAGTAAAGTAATGAGATATTTCCCCCATGCAGGGGGTGTTGCTGCCTCCACACAAGCTTGATCATTGCTACAGTTTCTATCAAACATTCTTCCGCTTCCTAGATGAACAGTAGCAATTAACAACCAATGAAAGGCAGACAAATTTGAAAGGAATGGAAGTTTAATTTACACAGGCCAGGATTAGGTATATAGAATTTTAAAAAATAAATAAATAAAAATATTTATACTTAATATGTTTATTTATTTTTTAAGGTAACTAGATTCAAACCATTTTGATTTTATATACTTAAAAAAAAAAAAAAGTCATTGAGTAGTAAGATAAAATGACCAGGTTCATAATGCCACCAAACACATCAGATTCAATGGAAGATTTGAAAACTAATAAATACAGCTGAGAGAACTTGAAGATTAAACAAATGCAGAAGTGTATCACATCCATCAATGGGAAAGGAAAATAATTTCAGAGGTTATTTTCTTCCTAATTGTTCTACAGACACACTGCAATTCTGTCTTCAAGTCCAGGTGGTTTTAGAAAATGTCAAACAATCTGAAACACTATGTAGGGACCTCACACCAGATTTTGTGCTTCACCATACTGCTACCCTAATTAGAATCTGTTTGGGCCTGGGGCTGTAGCTCCCTGGAAGAGGGCTTGCATATAACATATGCGATCCTAGGTTAAATCCCCAGAGCTGTAAGAAAAAACAGTGACCACACCGATCCTTCATCATCGAAACACTTGACCAATAGTCCAACAGTAAACAAAACACATATTGTCAGTGATTAATAGGAAACATTCCAGGGCATGTAGAGAAAGGAGACTTCTCTACCAACATGCTAGCATGGGCGGTATCCACAGGACACAACGTTCACGTTCAGTTTCTTATACAGGTAAAGTAATTCCAGATGTGTTACAGACACTGTGATGAATAAAGACGGGGCTTCTTAACAAAAAAAAGAAAAACAATGCATTTATGAATGTGGTTTAGAAAAAAAGTCTTTGAAACTGAAAATAGAAAGCACGTATCCATAGAGAAAAATTGTGAAATCACTGGCAAATTCTATACTGTTAAGAGCTTCATTTTTATTATATATTTAACGTATACCAAATGGAGCTTTGATATACGTGTTTATTACAGTCAAGCAAATGAATGTATTTGTAACTTTACCTGGTTGTGTGTGTTTGTGCGTGTGAAATGCAGTGAGTAACCAAACCTATCATTAAAATTTGAACGCATTCATAGACAAAATTAAATTTCACTGTCATTTTTTTCAATATTTGAAAAAAAAAAAGTGCGACTAAAGCGTCATATACGTTATTTACCAACGTTCTTCGGAAAAGCTTTGTGTGCTTGCAACAGATTGGAGGAGGTGAGCATTTTCACTTAATGACAGTTTGCATTAAATTGCTTTATTCGTTGATTCAGCTGTTCTTGTATAAATTTAGCTGCACATGACATCTCTAGTGGGTGTCTTTGATTCATCCTAATGGGGAATATCTGACCATATTAAGAAATACTATCAAAAAATGTGAGAACATTCATAGTGTCATTTGTTCAAGTTACAAAGGCTTACTGAATGTCTGAATGTCTTTGTGTGCCTGACCTGGGTTGTGAACTTAGGAAAGCAGACATTTATATGACATAGCCCCTAACCTACAGGAGTTCATGCTCTAAAGAATAAGGTGGATAAGGAATGAAAGATAATTGGCATAAAGAAGGGCAGATTCAAAGTAAGTGCAGATAGCTAAGAGAATGTAGAAAACAGATAAAAATTGTTATAATAAAAACCTTTTAAATGGGATATGATGTCATAAGACATGACAGGTGGGGACTGACAATTATGCTTCAGAGAATATGTAGAGGCTTAATGGGCATTAGGAGTCTGGGATCTTAGGGTGGGAATCATGTGCAGAAGGTACCAAGGAAGTGAATAACCTGATAAAGTCAGTTCAAATGACAGGATGAGCGCTTGGAAGCATGGGGATATTTATGTGATGCACACATAGAAGAATTGTGACTTAAGGGTTCTGTAAAGTCTGATACTTAAACAGCGAGGAAACGGCCCCAAAGTTACAATGAACCCTTACTTTTTAGACTGCTGATGCTATCTGGACAGGAGAGCCCAAGTATACACTCTGTTCAGATCAAAGATGTGTGACACAGCACAAAGCTCCTGGTGTCTGCTCAGCTATGCTGTTCATTCATCCTGTTGCTTCCTCTCTGCAACATTTGCCACTGTGTACCCTGACTGAACAGTCTCTAAAATCTTGATCTTCAAAGAATGCCATATATTTGATTCAGTAAAATTTACTTGGACTTTTGTGCCTCAGGAACCTTCTGAATTTAGTAACAGAACTAAGCTCATTTGACTTTGAATCAATTCTTTGTAAAATGAGACCTCCATCTTCTTGGATGGATGCAGTGGTTGGTCTCTTAGTGGCTTTGAGAATGGGGGGTATCTTCCCTTTCTTTTTGTCTCATCCTCCTTCTGGTAAGTATTCCTAATAATGCCAATGGAAGTGCAGCTCCAAGTTTTGATATCTACGTGATATCTATTTGTAGATTTTAAGAAATTGATCTAGGCAAAGGGTACAAAGCTGGGTTTGTGACTTGGGACATCAGAGGCTTTATGCATTGGATTTCTAAGCTAGAGGATAACAGAAAAGAGGGATGTTTAATATTGTTTGTGAAGGTTTCTGATCTTTTTAAGATGACAAACAAGTTATATTAACATATTATAAAGTTTTGGTAAACATATATTTTAGAAAACCTAATGACATCACCTCTAAATAAACTCATCTTGTCATATGCATATTTTATTGATTTCAGATTAAACCTGAATATTTAAATAGGTTAATGTATGCATATTTGAGTTCACATGATGACAGTAATCTTAGTTCATGCCTCTCTTTTCCTAAACACTTATATAAATCAGCCCTTGAAGCTTGAAATGATTGTGTAAGCAATGCCTGATAGTCAAATAAAAGTAATGTGAGACTTTAATTCATGTGTGCATCAACTGGATGCAACAAAGTAGGATTGTGTAGGGAAGAAGATAATACAATTCTGTGTTAAGTTTGTCTCTAACTCTATGACCTTGGATAAATGTATATTTATTCTGTAAGATGCAGGCAAAACCTGCCCCCTACCTATCTTCTGGAGTTGCTGCAAGATTTATTGAACTAGAAGAAAGAGCGGTTTATAGATCTGGTGAGACAGCAGTCACATAAATGCAAAGCAGTAGGATTAATTCCATGAGTTTTACAAAGTTAATCTGGCTCTCATAATTTCCCCACGTGTCAGGTAGATAATCTTAGCCTGCCTTTTCCAGACATGAGGGCTTAAGTACTTCTGCTAAAGCAACCTAGATTGCCTGAGAAGAGACACACTGACTGAATTCAGACTGTGTCCAGTATTTATTTGAAAGGGCAGTTTAAACTCTTCCCATCATTCTCTGGGCAAGCTATGGGAACAGCCTGAATATTGTTCTACCTGGTTTTCCTCTGTGGCTACTCATGACATTCATCCGAAACGCACAACACTTTGTCTCAATGGTATCGAAGGAGAGCCAAGTGTTTGGGAGCTATTAAAAGATACTGTCCTATTGTTGAAGCATACAATATGATTTAATGCATGCTGAAGTCAAGGTATCCCTCAGAAAATGAGCAGTGGAAGACAAGGGAAAGAATGTAAGAGTTTAGCTGGGAGTTATGGCACCTGCTGATTATCCCATAGGTAGACTGAAGGAGGAGGATCACAAGGTTAAAACCACTTGGTCTGCAGAGGGAGAACATGCTTTGAAAAACCAAAGCAAAGAAAATATAGTTAACTGTAGCTCTCTCAGAAAGGTTCTGGCAGTGATGAATATTCCAGCCTGCTTAGCATCACTTCCTCATGCATACCAAATGAAGGCAAGAGGATATGAACCACTGAGACACTTACATCCAATCCCCCTCCTACACAAAATATTCCCTTACTCACTTTTTCCAGCATTGCTGGTTCAATATTACTGAAACTGACTAAGTTTTTCCTGAGTGCTGAATCTATTGAAAGTCACCAACAAGTGCTATCTGTTGGTGGAATCCTGAGTAGAGAGAATTCCAAGAGGAATGGCTATGCAGAAGCCTCGCCTTGGGCACTACATGACAGTATAGCCCTTGGTGGTAGTTATTCAACATAATCTGAAAGTGGAGAAGCCGGTGATACTTAGCTGAGGGAACATTCGTAGAGGCGCTACGTAAGTTGGTACGTTTAAAGTCTGTAGCACATATGGAGGACACATCTGATTTACAGTGATCCCTGCGAGGTGAAATGTGGGTAGTGTTTCTACCCAGCTAGGCAGTCATTCTTTTATTGAGAGCTTACTGAGCTAGGCACTGAGGGAGACATTGGGAGAAAGAGCAGATTAATACAGCCACTATTGTCTTTATCCACACAATGTTTGGAGGGAGGTTCTTAATAGACACAGGAAACAAACACGGGATTGAATGACACTGAGAAAGGACTACTGAGAGATCGGCATAGGAAAGAGAAGCTAGGATGCTACTCCTGATGATACATTTGGCCAAGATCTTGACAGCAACGGCATATTTTTCATGGGCAAAATTTATAAACCTTCCTCACGGGAATCGGCAATGTATAATCTCTTCAGGCCTATGACATTAATTTTCTAATAACATTTTCACAGGACCAGAATAACAATACCCATGGGGGCTGGTGAGATGACTCAGCATACAGTCAATCATTACTGATGTTGTAACCTAAAGACATGAGTTTCATCCCCTAAGCTGACACAGCGGAAGGAAAGAACTCATTCCCAGGAGTGGTCCTTGGACCTCCCCACACATAGACACATGATAATATGTAAATAAATATAAGAATATACTAACATAACATATCGATTAACCAAAACTACTGTGAAACAGACTTCCCGTGATTCTCCTGATGTTGTAGACTTCTAACAATGGGAAATTAATGGTCAATTAATGGTACTTTCTCCTATGACTTGTTGATAGAAGTCATTAGGAAATTAGGCCTTAAATATTTTAGCTGTCCTTAATGAAGTCTCAAATGACCCCTGAACAGTCCCTTTAACATGACCATTCTTGGGAATTTTTTCTGTTGTTTTTATTACTGTTGGATTTTTTTTTTTTCTGAGCAAAGATTTCACTCTGTATCCCAGACTGCTCTTAAAGTAATCATGTACCCCAGGCTAGTTTTAAACTAGGGCAATCCTTGGCTTCTCTACTGCTAGAATTACAGTCATGAGCCTGACACCTGGTTCTTGTAGGATCATCTTAACATATGTGTGAAAAAACAGAAGATCTACACTCTAGGAAGACATTTCCACTCCATTTGTAGCATTTTATGAAAGAAGATATTTATTTTAAAACTAAAAATTAAATGCAGCAATATATAAGGCCAGAAAACTCTTGTTAATCTCTGCTCGGTCTGCTTGCTTTGTTCAAGGCTTCATTTTTAAATGGGACTTCATTGGGTTCTGATTCTTATGCTGTGTCTTTCCTTTCCTGGAGGAATCTCTCCCTCATTGATCCAAATTGGAAAGGAGGCTGACAGGGTATGGAAAGAAAGCATTAAGCAAATGATGACCCTTCCTTGCTCTAAAATCTTTTCTGAAGGAAGGAGCAAGACTACCCTAGGGGCTTTGACACAGTAGACAGGAAGCCTGGAGAGGAGAAAGGACTACCGATTCTTACCATTCTGTAGAGGCTACAGCCTGCCAGAATGTGTTTCTATTATAGCAGGGTCTGTATTTGTGTAGTGATGGCACTTTTCAAAGAATCCTGTCTTTAAATAGTAAGAGGACAAGTTTAGGCACCCAACTTTCATTCCTGATCGAAACAGCCCCTATGTGCTTGCTCCCTGGCTGCTTTCGTGATAAGAACAGTGTTATTTTTATTAGAATTATTTATTTTTATCTATTTGTCTATTTATTTATTTACACAAGGTCTCACTCTGTAGCCTAGACATATCTGCAACTTTGCTGTGTCCTATCCTATCCTTGAATTAATGGAGACCATCCTGGCTCAGTCTCTCGGGTGTTGGGATTACAATGAGCTGTAGGAACCATCATAATGTGACATCTTCCTGGAATAAATTTTTATCATAAAGTTGTTTCTCTGGAGTATCATTAGGAAGGTTTCATTAACTGAAGATTAATTATCACTGTGTATTACTTTCAAATGGGGCTCATCACAAACTTAGAATTTTGTAGAGTAAGATGATGATTCCAAGTTCGAAGCTGAACAAAATTCAAACTACACACGGGAATTAACACTATTTTATAACATCTGTTTATTCAAACCATAAGTATTCTTTCAATAATTTCATAATTTTCATGTGCTCAAGAGGACATTATCTGGTTCATGGAAATGGTAAAGAGCTTCGACGGCATTTTAAACCTTGGAATCAACTAACAATTTGAAAAAGGCCTGGCTTTTGAGAACTGCAATTTTCAAAGCCCTCCCACCTACTATAAATCTTTACCTTAATTTCTGAACAGTGGCAGGGGATCTTGGGTGGATTGATATTATAATCATGTAATTACAGAATTTTAGGCTCACAAAGGATTTTAAAGGTCATCTAATACAACCACTTAATTTAATATGTGGGAAGCTCAACTGCCTGCGGTCCCACAGCAAACACCATCAAACCCTGACTTGCTCAAGGGGATCTGCATGCCTGTGTTAGCAACCCTGGGTTAGACACCGGTGATGCCAGAAGCATAGAAAGCCTTTCCTGCATTTGTTGATGTACAAATCTATAACAAACTCACAACGCATACTCACCAAGCCAGTCACCTACAGTTGCTACCATTCAGTGCATTGTTACCAAGCATCGAGAATAAAATGGCAAACAGGACATTTCTTCAGAATTAGACTCCCTCTTCTCAAGGAGCTCGTGGTCTTAACAACGACGCCAAGATGTATATAGCTACAAAATACTTGGGGAATTTTAACTTTAATTGTGTTGTCAAGTGTGACTGCTTTCAATACCCGAGAGTGCTTAAGAAGACCTGGAAAGGAATCTAGGAGGAATCACAAAGCGGGGATGAGGGGGATCTCCCCAGCTGTATATACACGTACATAGACTGAGCAGGACGGACACACACACACACACACACACACACACAGTTTATTGCACCGCTTTCTGCTGCCTTTTGAGATCTTCTGCAGTCCGGGGCACACAAAGTAAGGACTAGATGCCAACTCATCCAGTTTAAGAGGGAGAGAGAGCAAGAGTCCACTCATCCTTATCTTCGAAACTGGAAAAGATCAGGAAAAGAGAAAAGGGGAGAAACTACCACAGAGAGAAGGGAAAACAGGAATAGGAAACCCTTCACAGCGCCTGCTCAGGGAGCCTGGGGCTGCTCGCCGCCACAGGAAGGAAGGGTGCTTGCTCCCGCTGCTTGCGGGGACTCCGCGCGCCTTGGGGAGGGTCGGCGGCAGCGCATTCCGCGCCCGCAGTCCAGTGCACAGCGCAGCTCGGTGGCGGGACGCAGAGCCCGGAGCCCCGGCAGAGCCCGCCCTCCCTCCCGCGTCGCCAGCCCGTGAGCGGCGCCCTCTCTGCCCGTGACTTCAGTTCGGCTCCACCCCCGCGCGGCGGCGGCGGCGGCGGCGGTGGCTCGCAGCTCCGTCCCAAGCCGCGCGCTCCGCACAAGCCCAGCCCGGGCGAGCGGCAGGCACCTGCCCGGCGCCGCCTCCGCGCGCCCCGCCGCCGCCCAACTTGGATGGAGTTGTGGTCCTGAGCGCACGCCCTGCGGCCGTCAGCCCGGAGCCTCGCTCCGCTGCCTGCCTTCGGTCCCGGACCCCTTTCTGCTTCTCTCCGCTCCAGAGATGGGAAAAGTTGGCGCCGGGGACGTCTCCTCGGCCGGGCTGAGCGCGCTCCTAGCGGGAGCGGGGCTTCTGATGCTCTTAGCCCCGAGCGTCTGCAGCAGCCTCTCTTGCTGCCCTCCGCGGCACCCTAGCTCGACCACACGCTGGACCCTTACCCCAAGAGGCTTTCCTCACCCGGGACCGCTGGGTCGGGCTCCTGCCACGCCCCCGCCCCTCTTCATGAGACCCCTGTTCGCAGTGGCCCCCGGGGACCGGCCGCTGTTTCTGGAGCGAGCTGGGGGCAGCAGGGTGTCAGTGGCGACCGCTGCACGCTCTGGCCGTAGGAGACGGAGTGGAATGGATCCCCAGAAGACTGAACCCGGAGAGGGTGCAAGTCGGAGCCGCCGGGACATGCTAAGGGATGGAGGGCAGCAGGGGCCTGGGACTGGCGCGCGGGACCCGGACAAAGCCACCCGCTTCCGGATGGAGGAGCTGAGACTGACCAGCACTACATTTGCGCTGACAGGAGACTCGGCCCACAACCAAGCTATGGTCCACTGGTCTGGCCACAACAGCAGCGTGAGTAGAATGGAACTGTGGGCAACGGGGTGAGAGAAGGAAAAGGTTACCATTCACTGTGAGAGCCGGTGGGGACTTGGGGGGGAAAGAGGTTTCTTTCTTGGGAGATGCTACACAGTGAAGTCTTGGCCTCCCCCAAGAGTTAATGGTGCCTACTAGGGAGCCCCATCGCCACCATCAGAGTCTTCTCCAGATCAAACGGTTCAAACTGGAACGGAACAGGCAGATCTTTTTATTTCTTCAATGGCACTGGAGGGTGAAACTGAAGACCAAGTATGGGGGTGGTGTGTGCGTTAAAGTATTTTTAAGGCAGAGCTGAAAGGGTTAAATTTCCAAGCCCACTGAAATTCCCCGAAGGGACATTTCCCCACCTGATAGACTTACGGAGTGCACTGAGAAGTCGCGCCTGTGGGCTTTTTATTTTATTTTTATACAGAGCTCCTAGCCCCTTGTTCCACCCCGGAGAAGCCAAACTGCAGTAGATATAAGGTGCCCTTTGGTATTAGTAATCTATTTTGGGACCAAACGGATGCAAGTTTCAGTGCAGAGGCTCCCCAGCATCTCCTGATAGCATTAGCAAGTGCATCTTGAGAGCCAGGCTTTTCTAGCCCATGAAAGAGTAGTTGTTCTCTGGCCTGGTCAGCCTTGGGAAGATCAGATAGATAGATCCCAGTGACAACAACTCCCTGTTTTCCCACCGACTGACCTCCCCTAGGGAGGAGCTCAAATAAGGATTTGAGTTTGTCTTTATGAAGACAGGGATGAGATTTCAGGCCCTGGGAGGAGATTTAGGGTGCAAGTTACTGGTTCTATCATAAGCTTCCGATTTTCAGAGAAGCCCGAATGTTTGAAATTTGAGGAAGCTACCCAGTTTAGCCCAAACCTAGAAACTTGAATGCGCTGAAATAGTAATGACCCAGCTTTGATGGTAATAACTGAAGACGATTTAAAAGCGTGTGAAGTTCTCTAGGCTGTCAAGCCACGACGCCGGAAAGTTAAAGGTTTATAAAACAGGGATTGTGGACTGGGCGTGGGGGAAGGGTCTCAGCTACAGCTTCCATCCACTGATGGAGTTGTGCCTGTCGTGTGTACAGTTGATGCAACATGGTACCTTTGAAAATGTTTCCAGGAAGCTTGCCAGCAAGTGCCACTTCATTGAGCTGTGTTCATTGTTCGGTTTTTAATGAGAGTTGAGACAGTTTTGAAATACACCTTCATGCATTAGGTGTCATGCATTAGGTGGTCTAGCCTACCCTCTACTGAGGACAGCCCCTGAATTCCAGCTAATGTAGCCTTCAGGTGGGGCTCCCGCTGCTGGAGTTCTCAGAAACCCTTTTAATCCAAATCTAAAGTTGAAATTATTTCTACTCAAGTTCTGGACACTCTTGTCCTGGTGCATTATGTTAACTATGTCTTTTTTTATCACAGTTACTAAAGTTAATCTTTTAATTTTAACTTGAATCTTTCTATACTGACTAATAAAGTCTGGCTCCATTAAGTGATTAACTCAGAGCTCTGGCTTTGGGAGGAGATTTTGAATGCATCAAATGTGTTAAGTCTTGCATTAAGAAGAAGAAGAAAAAAAAAAGACAAAACTTTCTGGCTTTTAATGTAATTCAAGTTGTAAAATATCACTCACCCATTAGACCTCTACTTTAGTTCATCTCTTAAAAGATCTTGGAAAGACGGTACATCCTTGGCAAATTTTAATTTCCATTTAGAAATGGTGCCAAACACTGCCAGCTTTTACTTTTTTTCCCCGTTTGGATGCACATGAGCTGAATGGGACTTACTAGAGTTGGGGCTTAGGGTAGGAACATGAATCTAAGATAACATAGGAAATAATGAAGATGGTGAATGCTAAAGGTCTGAACACTCAAATTATGTTAAGCACAACGAAGAGGGAGGTCTCACACCTTGCAGCTCCCTCTCCTCCTCTCCCAGGTCCAGCTTTGAGCATCTCATGTAAGCGCTTTGTCTGTCATGCTATGCATTGTATAAATGATGAAGAAAAGGAAAACATTGTTTAACCAGGTTAATTAAGGAAAGCCGATCTGGCTAATCTGGGCCAGACTCCTGGGAGAATGAAATGTTAAAGTATTTCATAAAGAGGAAGCCTGCAGAAAGACACTTTGGACAACTTTGTGCAGTGGAAGCATAGAGAGACCCAAATCCAGCTGGGCTCCTGAGTGTTTTACCACAGTATGTTGTCCATGCTGTGGGTGTAGGATTCATCTACGGTGGGGGGATGCTTCTAGATTGATTTCTAAGAATCATATGTCAAGTTACTCAGGAATAGGTCTTGTGACCGAAAAAAAAAAAAATCTTTTGTAACTATTCTCAATTTTATCATATTAATCCAGAGTGAGAATCTACTTTAAACCTAGGGACAAGATTAGGAGATTCCACATTTTTTACTTAGATCTCCTCACTACCTCACTACCTGTGTCACCTTAGATAAAATCCTGGGTTTCGAAGAACCTCTGATTACAGTAACACCTGCCTTCAAGGTTCAAGTATATGGTAATTATCGGCTGCCTGCCGAAGTGGTGAGGAACTCTGGATTGGTCTTTCAATTCATTCCCTTCTTTTTCCTGCCCCATCATCTGTTGGACTCGGGCGCTTGTGTAGACACATAACTGTTGTACCTCATCTGTGGGTGTAATGTGCTTCCTCCACACTGCAGTCTTCTCCCTTGATGGAAACCGTTGCTAGAGTTGGTGGAACACCTGGGGGGATCTTCTGGCATGAAAGGTGCTGGGAATGAATCATTTGTCATGAGCTTGGTGTCATGAGCAAGAACATATTGTTCCTATCCTACTCACTCCAGGCATGCTGTGCCCTGATCTAAATTTACATAGTAATCCTTAGAGTGTTACAAAATGTATCTGACTATATATGTGTTCCTGGTGCTGTATGTGTTTATACATTCATCCCAAGGGATTTTAAATTGCTACACACAGTAATCTATTAACTACCTTGTAGGTGGTAACTAGGTGACAAGTGTTAATCTCTCCTTTCATATTTTTCTACTGTAGTTAATTTGAATATTTCAACTCATCAGTCTGGCTCCTTCTCTCTGGCAGTAGTGTGGAGTGGTTTGTTAACAGAACTTTTCCCTTAGATTTTTCCATCATGAGAACATAGTACTCATCAGAGAGTGTGGTGGTCTGATCAGCTTTTATATAGCAGGTTGCCTTTAATGGTTTCTAGAGTTGACATTTCTACCTAACCCTACTGAATAAACCGAGTTCCCGATGGGGCATGGCAGGTCTCTTACATTCACCATTCCACTTAATCATCTTGAGGAGACATCCTTACAAAGATGAGGAAGCGGAGACTACAAAAGAGTAAAAGTTCTAAGAGAAAATCATTCATGAATGCACAGGGCAAGAATCGAGCACCTGCGGTCACCTGCTCTGAAAACCCCCAGAATGGCTGGCCTTATAAGCATTTAAGCAGACAGAATTCTCAGGGCTCTGAACTCTGCATAATTCATAATCTTATTTTGAGTTGATGTCTGATGGTGATAAGGAGGCATCTTCTAGGTTGAAGGCTTCCTCTCCTTTAGGGAAAGTAAATGTTTTACCTCACGTCTATCATCAGGTATGTCACCTAAGTGGGGGGTTGGTTGTGTTCTCATCCACCCACCTCTACATCTTTTGTGAGAGGTGGAATCTGTACTTGGTGATTTCATGGATGGTAAACTAAGATCATTTAGCTTACTGTTTATCTTTGGCAATAGATTCTTTTCCTCCCCCTCCTCCTCCTCTTCCTCGTCTCTTTCCTCTTCCTCCTCCTCCTTTTCCATCTCCTTCTTTTCCTCCTCTTCTCCTCCTCTTCTTCCTCCTTTGCTTCCTCCTCCTCCTCCTCTTCTTCCTCCTAACCTTCTTCCTCTCCTTCCTTCTTCCCCTCCCCATCCCCTCCCCTGTCTTCCTCCTCCTCCTCCTATTCCTCCTCCTCCTCCTCCTCTATGACACATCAGATCTTATAAAGAGGTTGGGTGTCTGTAACTTGGCAAACTATTTTGATACAGTGACTCCCTTCTCTCTTTTCTGACCTGATTCATTTTATTTTTAAATAAGTTGAAAAGAAAGATCTTTAGCTTTCCTTAGTAAGCCCACAGACTAACTTCTCTGGTGGTCCCTGTGATTTTAATGACTGCTGATGTGATGTAGAGGCGTTTGGAAGGCAGCAATATTAAGGGCAGTTGGATCTGAATTCACAACTTAACTCTCCTGCTTCCCAACACATTGCCTTGAGAAAGTCTTTGAGTTCTTTGAGGTTTAGGGTCCTCATCTGAGACACAGGGTAGTATTTTTATGTAATTCTTTTTCCTTAAAGATTTAATGTCAAGTACTTTCAGTCCTTTGTGTTTGGGAAGTCTTTAAAAAGTAATACTTCTTTAGGTGAAAAGTAAAGTCCAGTAATTAAGAATGACAAATTAGAGACCTGGTTACATGTAATACAGTCACATCATGCTGACACCCACCACATATAACTAAAGTGTAGTAGGAGAGTCTGGGATTTAGAACAGACAGGATGACCTATATCTCTCACCAATAAAAAGAAAGGAAAAAGAAAAAAAAAAGCTTTTATTTCCATGGATCTTTTACCCCATACCCATGTTCAAATTTGTTGGTGAGGTGTCACGGGCTTTGAGACCTGCAGAGACATATATTGCCATCTGTGCTCATACATTTGGTTTACCAGATTTCCTTTATCATTTCTTTGATTTACTAAATCTGCTATTTTTATATTGAAGACCAGAAGATTTTGGAAAGTAAAAACCTCTTAGATATTTGATGGGCATTGTCTAGAGTGAATCAACTCTAGGAAGTTTATCACCTTCTCTTACAGCAGTTTCTTAGACATCCACTGGTTAGGCTACGCAGGCAGGTGGAATAAATGGTTTTGCTAATGAGAAGAATAGCTACTTACATGCCGGGACCTGTTGACATGTGTCAACAATATGGTAAGAACCTTACATGAATTTCATTTACTTCTAATTCTCAAATACCTACTGAGCTCCGAGTACCTGTCATTCACTGGCTTGGAGATAGATGTTTGTGGCATGGAACATAAAAAAAGTAAAAGAAAGAAAAAAATCCTCACCACCTGAAAGCTTTGAGTCTTGTACCCAAAGAATCCTTACAAGAGAGGACTGAGGATCCATGGGCTCTGAGGCAGAGTAGCACATGGTAGGACTGTAGAGGTGGGCTGAATATCTTCCAGAAGGAAAGTCTTCAAGCTTTATTGTAGGTGGAATGCTTGAATGGCACTTTCAGATACGTGGAAAATTCAAGTAACTAGAGAGTATAGTAACAAAGGCATTTTGAGCTGAACAGATTTCATAAACAAGCAAAGAGACGAGGCATGGACGTTACCTCTCATTTCTAGGAAATCTACCGCACTTTGTTAAAATCCTGTGTTGAAAGTTTAGATTCTAATACTAGCCTTCAAAGTATTGTGGAAGAAAAGAGTTTGTGCATCAGTCCTACAGTGAGTCAGCTTGTGTTCCGTGACTAGTGTGTGAATAGAAATACCTTGGTCATTGAAAGCTACAACTGCCTATGCTTGTCCATTAAGCCTCAGCTGGAGTCACCATGCATCCATTTTTACGGTGACATATTTTTGTACATACATCCCTTTTTCGCCAGGAAATGACCTGCCACTGGTTAGTTTTTGTTCAGATCGATCCTCACCTGTTCCACCTGGAGAATAAGTTAACCCCACTACCACCCTGCCAGCTAATGTGAGTCATTAAATGTAGGTTAAAAGCTTGTCTCATTTAAGTGTATATCTCTACTTCTGCCCTGTAGTTCTGCATGGATAGTGTGGATAATGTATCTCCTTCTCCTGTTAGCAAACCGGTCCAAACAGTCTCGCTGCTGTCTCTGAAGTCAGAGCCAGAGAAGAGATGTGCTTAGAGTGAGGTGAGGTCAGGTCCCACATAAGCTTAAAGGTTGTTCTGTTTGTTTGTTTGTTTTCCGAGACAGGGTTTCTCTGTGTAGCCCTGGCTGTCCTGGAATTCACTCTGTAGACCAGGGTGGCCTCGAACTCAGAAATCCGCCTGCCTCTGCCTCCCGAGTGCTGGGATTAAAGGCGTGTGCCACCACTGCCCCGCTTAAAGGTTGTTCTTGAGGAACTGAAACTCTGCTCAGATGGGATTGTTGAATTAGTCAAATAAATAATGGCAAGAAGGTAGGAACTTATTGTACAGCACTGATAATACAGCCTGTTCTAAGACTTAGGTATGGGTCAAAGAAAAAACATGGATGCTAGTACTTTTTCCTGGCATTTTATGTGTGTCTAAAGATATTGTATCTGTTTCTGTAGCACTTTTAAATGTTGCTTTAACACTTTAAATCAGTTACTGCTCCTTTTTTCTTTATACATAATGCATCTGTTCTCAAAGACTGGACTTCCCTTACCTGAGTTTCATTCTCAACACAATCCAGTAAGATGGGAGAGACTAATTCCATCTACATTTCTGAGAGAGGGGAAACCGTGGCCTTGCAGTAAAAGAGGTCATTTTGTAGGATCAGAAATGCATTAACATTTGGCTACACTGTGCAGCGCATTAGATTCTTGGTAAACTCCTACACTGCTTGCCAGGAATGTGCCTGGTAGGTGTTAGAACATAATTACATTATTGCCTCAGGGGTAGGCAAGCCTGTACAAATGTATCCATTGTTGAGATCGGGGCCTGGTGGCCAGAGAGCTCCAAAGGCCCAAACTTCAACTTCAGCTGAGTTCAGCTGGTTTTGGTTTCAGTGCCTGAGGCCTCATCCATGCTCAGTGTGTGCTGTAAACCTTGAACTAGTGGTCTTAAAGAGAGATAAAGGGACATCCTGGCAGTGAGTTTTCTGACAGTAACCTATGTGAATTCTGCACCCCACCGTTACTGTACTGCAGAGAGTAGATTACATAGGATTAGGGTTACTCAGGCCGGAATGGGAGAGCAAGGAGTAAAATTCTGTCACCCGCCACTTCTTTCCTTAACCGTTTTCCACAGTGAGTTCTAATTAAAATAATTTTAAAGGTGGCCTCAGTTAAGGGAACCGAGGGTGTCACGTTTTTGGAGCAGCTGAAGTCAATGTGAAGGAGTGAGATTTGATGCTAATGGTGATTAGCTAATGCTCATTCGAGAGAAAGTACTTAAGAATTAAACTGAGTCACAGGTTATTATTACTTTCTTTATTCTACTTCTAATTTCCAGGGGAGAACTCGAGGTGAGTTTGGTGAATATCATGGTCTATATCTAGTGAAGACAAATTGATGAGTAGCCCCCAAGCCCTCTCTTCAAAACATAAAGAGCCATCAAGTTAGTGAGCAGCTGCTCATTGAGAACACCTATGGACCATTGCTGGGCTATGCCATGTAATCATGGTACCTTTACAAACTAGTTTGTGCTATTGACACTCTAAATCCGTAACTAACCCAGCCCAAAGAACTTGCCCAGGGTTGCCCAGCTGGGAAATATGAAAGATAAGATTTACCTTTTGCCATTTTTAAATCCAAAGCTTTTACTGCTTGCATGCTGCCTCTTATATGGGTTTATTTTTTATCATTCTGAAAGTGAGAACTCCTGAAGTCGAGGGAGGAGGCCTGTAAGGAGACTCCTGGTACAAATGACACATTTGGTAGCACCCTCTTAGGCCTTACCCTGTTGTCAGGCCACTGACATGTGATGCTTTGCTGAGAGGTTGCATCAGGATACAGCTTGATCAGAACCCTAACTGATGCACACAAACCTGCTTGCCCTCCTGGGCTCATCTATGCCTCATCCTGTTATTGAGAGGGGATGGTAGGATGTACCTACTCCCTGCTGGCTAATGACCCTAGAATGACAGTGTGGACAACTGTATTTTTTTTTTTAAAAGAAATGCTAATGTGAGTCATATTAGCAGACAAGCAGCTAATCATGCTACGCCCTGGAGCAAATGGATTGATGCCTCTAGTCATCACCCCTTAATAGAGTAGCCTGCACTATCAAGGCTCAAAATCCTGTACCATCAACCCAGCTCCAGGGTCTATATGTGAGTGGGTGGGTGGGGTGGAGGTGGGGGGGGGGGGTGTTTGACAGGAGAAGTCTGCCCTCTCAGCAATTCCAACCCAGACTCTCCAGTAGCATCTTTAAATGGTTTCAAAGGGTTATTTTAAGGCATGCCCCCTACACTAGTCCGGAAACTTCTCTGCAGCTTGCTTGCTCTAACTTGCATTTTGCTGAGATCCTGGAGAGATTCAGACTAGGTGGGCACACACTCAGTTAGTGATACCTGCATTAGCACTTCCCAAAGACTGTCCTCATGAGACTCACCCATGAATTCTCAAGTGAGAGGTAGACGCTGGAGTCTTTGCATTGTGACAAAACCCTTAGAAATTTGTCCAGTTTAGACACTTTGTTTGAGAAGCATGTGAATTTTAGGGTCTGTGAAGCTCTTCTCTCTCCATACAATTGTAATTTTTGTTAGCATGCAACGTTTTCCCATGAAGAACAAGGGCGTGTAGATTTTGCAAGTTACTTAATGAAAAGTCCTGGGGCTTGAAGCAGGGTAGAAGGCCTTGGGGATCACATGGGACAGCACAACCTCCCCAGTATTACTAGGAAATCGTTTTCCTTTCTCAACATAACCTGGGTCAAAATGTACTGGAAGTGGCAAAATGTTGCACGTAAGCATGTGTGACTTAAAATAAAATATGTAACCTAGAAATTGCTCTAATTTCTTGCTTTATTACCTAGTACATATGTTAATTTGGCAAACGTAGTTGTGCGCCTCTGTTTTTCTTTAAATTGTAAATAATAATGAAAGTTTTTAAATTTTCAAACGATTGTTTTTGTTTTTTGAGATTAATATAATTGCATTATTTCCTCCTACATAGACATGTGATGATTAAGAGTGATGATAAATATTAAAATCTGTAAAGCAATCCCTAGTATATACTATGCAACAGGGCTACTAATGTTGCTATCATTATCAGTATTGTTTTGTTACGGTTACTTTTAATATCAATAATACCTATGTATAGCCTACTAGAAGATGCTTACAATATCTTGCTTGTAATATTGCTTTTCTCTCTATGTTAATCATTAAATTACATTTAAGTTTGTTTGCACACATGTTTACATGTGGGTAGGTCAGAGAACAACAAGAGTCAGTTTTCTTCTTCTTCCACTGAATTTGGGAGATGAACCTTGGGTTGTCAGGCTTGGCAGTAATCATCTTCTCTAGCTGAGAAGACTTGCTAGCCCCGTGGTTTTGTTTTTGGTTTTACTCCAGTTCCTTTACTGGGATAACATCTGAGACACTGTAGCATTTATGAGTTGGGTGGGGGAGGCGTCCTTCTCAGCCATTTTCTCTTTCCATTTAATACTTGTGTCTTAAATGGTTTCTGTTTTATTTGCTATTGCTTAGTGAAAAATTAGCTTGCTGTAGAACAGTGCTTCTCAACCTGTGGGTTGAGATCCCTGTGTCAGATAGTCTGCATATCAGATTACAATTCTTAACGGTAGCAAAATTGCAGTTATAAAGTAGCAATGAAATAATTTTATGGTTGTGGCTAACACAACATAGGAAATGGTATTAAAGGGTGTCAGCATTAGGAAAGTTGAAAACCACTGATATAGAACAAACAGCCTATGACCATATGCATGTCTGTCACAGACAATTAAAGCTGTGAAAGGCTGATGTCCTAGGCACCAAGTTGGAAGTGAGAAATCTCTCACAAAAGACAAGAAAGAGAGCTGGATCATAAAATAGTACAAAGTAAGGCCCAGGAAGCCAAGGACATTTGGGGCTATGTTGTTCCCACATATATTCCAAGTTCTGTAAATGCTCTTGGATGTAGTAAGGTTTTGATAGCCTTTCTATACACAGCATAATTATGTTTTTATTGACAAAACCTATTTTTGACTCAGAATGTTTGCTTGTGGTTATGATGAACACTGAGATCATATGTGATTCTTTTTTTTTTGTTTGTCTTTTGATGGTTCTCAGCAAACATAAGTTGTTTGCATTCTTTTAAAAAGTTGCTTTAAAAAAACAAAATAAAGCATAAGGGGGCAAATGCGCTGGTGACCTCGGCCTCATTAGCACTGACTTCAGCCGCTGAGCTGGACAAAGCACTCACAGCAGCATGTTGCCTGCTTGTTTTTTTCTAATCACTGTTGTTGGGAGACAGCAGTGCCTGTGGTTTTCTCAACCAAATCCCCCCTTGTCTCTCTCCTGACAGGACCACAGCCTGTATTCCTGAGCACCTTTTCTGCCATAGCTCTTCTGATTCAGGGGAAAAGGAATCCAGAGGTAGTTTGTCTCTTGAGTACATCACATATTTAAGTTTACTCCTCAGGGTCTATCTGGATCTTGATCTTTACATTTACAGCATAAATAGGCACATAAATACATTCATAAGGAACGTGTGCAACTGTGTGTATGTGCATGTGGGTGCATGTATGTGAGTATGTACATTTGTGTGTGTGTGCATATAGGTTCATGCCTGCATGTGTGTGTGTGTGTGTGTGTGTGTGTGTGTGTGCTTGCAAATGTGATTCACAGAAGCATGTTCCTCGAGTGAATTCCGCTGTTCTGAAAAGTGAAGTGGGTAGACTTGAATGTCAACAGGACAGATGTTTAGAGACTATTGATTGGAACTTGGCATTGTGGTTTCTAGAAGAGGAGAGAGGAAAAAAAAAGAGAAGGAGTAATGAGAACAGACATATGGAGAAGGAAAGTGAACATAAGCACACATGAATAGAGAGAGACAGAGAAAGAACGAGAAATAGAAACAGAGAGATCAGTAACAACTCTGCTCCCAGTTTTACGTTTCATTGTCAAATAACTTAAAAATAATTCAAGTGGTGTCTGTCTGTTTGTTGAGAAACAGACAAAAACATACACAATATCCATCTTAGTACACAAACATTTTAGTTACAGGAAAAATATTGTAGGCAAGAAAGGAGGCAGGGGAGAACAGATAAAAGGAGACAGATATAGACTTATAAAATAAGCAAACTGGAAAAGAGAAGGAAAAGAACATTTGAGAGAAAGAGACAGAAAGGCCATTGACTAGGAAAGGTGTCGAGGGACTGAGTTGTAGTAGAGCCGTGTGACATAGCTTCCCTATTATCTGACAGTGTTTAGCATCCAGCCAGGTGAAGTCACTCATCCAGGGCTGGTAACGCTGCATGGGTTGTGGTTTTGAAAGCAACGTGTGTGCTTGGATCTCTGTGGTGGAAGTGGTATGCACTGGGGCTACCCACGGCTCCAGCTGGATATGCAGCAGAGGATTGCCTTATCTGGCATCACTGGGAGGGGAGCCCCTTGGTCCTGTGGAGGCTTGATGAGCCAGGATAGGGGAAGTCTAGGCTGCTGAGGCAGGAGTGGGTGGGTGGATGGGGAAGTACCCTCATAGAGGCAGGAAGGAGGTAAAGGTGCTTTGTGGAGGGGAAAACTGGGAAGGAGGGTAACATTTGAAATGTAAATAAATAAAATAACCAATTTTTAAAAAAAAATCTCTAAAGAGCGATTTGTTTGGAGAAGTGAGTCTGATTGGCTCATGTAAAGTAACATTTTAACCTTTTCTAACTAGTCTGTGTTACTTTGGAGAATTAACATGCCTATGCAGTCTGTAATACTGAAAACAGTAGAGAGCCTTTTGAGTGGCTGTTCTGTCAGTGCTGAGTGCTAGAAATACAAATACTCGGTCTTACTCCGGGAGGGTGCACATCCTGGTAGAAGCAGACAGATGTGCAAAGGGATGAATTAGAACTTAGTGTGGCAAGGACATAGTGGCTTACTAGAGTTTTATACAAAGTGCCCTTGCAGCAGAAAGGCTATGGGGACATGGAATTTGCCAGAGAGTAGGAGGCTATGTTTTAAAGGGATGTGACATTTGTCTGGGATTTTAGTCAAAGTGAGAAAAACTATAGACAGAATATAGATTGGTGGGGAAAGAGGCAGTTTGAGTTCACTCTTAATCCCCTCAGATCATAGGTTGTTAGCTGTCAACAGGCCGCCATTGGTTTGATACCTCATTCTTTATTCTTTTAATCTCTAAAATACTTGGGGCAAAGGTCAATAAGGCTTAAAAGAACAGATTGGTTTGCATGTCTAATAATTTTCCATTTGATTATTGACAACAAACCAGACCAAAAGATTTGATTTTCCAAAAGAAATAAACATAAAATTTGCCCTGCTCATAATCACACCTGCAGATACACACAAAAGTCTTCAGGATACAATTTTATTATCTGAACAGTGATGGTCATTCTCGGTGGTTATTCTGTGTTTCTGGTTTTACGTAATTTAAGGAGAGGGTTTGTGCCATCTTAAATGCCTACCCAATCAGGATGAAATTTATTAAGGCTACTGGCTCCACTCTTGCTTACCATCAACATTTACAAGTACAGTGTGAATTTAAAGCAGTGAAGGTACACTAGGGAATTCTTTACCAATGTTACCCATTCTTAATTGGTTATTTCTTGCATATAAGAGACGGCATTTACAAACAGGAAACAAACATAGCTTTTTTTCCTTCTTGTTTACTTTCTACATAACAGGAAACAATGTATCCCCAGGAGAGAACTGATGAGGAATTCTAGCTGTTGGCCGAAGAAGATGCCTGCAGGAGGTGTGTGGGCTCACAGGCTGTGAGAAGTGATGCCCAAGTGTCTTTGCATATACCTCTCAGACTAGGTGCTACTCGAGAGACTATTGCAAAGCTCAGATCTGGATCTGGGATGATTTGGAAAATTTTGTCTTACGTATATTGTGCTTATGTATTAAAAGATTGAATGCTGCGATTTCATCATTTCTAAATAGAAAGGGCATGGGCAAAACTTTCCCAAGTGATGTCAAATATACTCTAAATTACGAATCAGTTCCTTTTTTATAAATTTAAGCTCTGACTTCATTTCATATATGAGCCCCCTTTTATATTTAAATTATATCAAAATCTTGAGAAAAATAGAGAAAATTATATTTGACTTGAAAACTCTCTAGATTTCCAAGCACCTTCATATTTCTTATTCAGCTTAGTTTTGGTTCAGTAAAGATTACGTAGGGAGGCAGATGAGATGGCTGAGCGGATAAAGAGTCCTGCTGCCAAGCCTGATAACCTAAGTTCAATTCCCAGGACATTCTGGAAGGACAGAGCTAACTCTCCCAAGTTTTTCTCTGACACACACCCACACCCATACTCCCACACACAGGCACGCACAAACACACATACACACAGAGAGAGAGGGGTATGCAAACGCACACAATACACTCATTTGCAAACTAAATTTTCATGCTAAATAATTTTTTAAAACAGTATGTAGGAAGCAATATTTGTCTGTTGCTTAGAAATAGTAGGACAAACTTTCTGTGCCATCGTGTGTTTTTATGTAACTTATAAGTTACAAAATCATTAAGTAACTGGAAAAATTAAAAGAAGAATGTTTCATGATATACGGCTGTTACTCAATCCATTGAAATGTGGGCCATTCAGTCACCTGACGTCTGCATAGTGCTGGGCAGCAGCCATATAGGCTGGGTAGTTGTGAAAGTGACTGGAAATCCATCAATCCAAAATATTTATTTTCTGATCTGCGACAAAGGAAAGTTTGCTCACTCTTCATTTGTGGCTTCAGGAGAGCATAAATGGTCAAGTGCAATTGAGAGCCTGTGGTCAGCTGTACAGCACATTTTGAGAGTGCTCCTTTGATCTTGCTCTTTTTTCCTAAAAGGCTTGTGTGCTCCCATCTACTGCAGATTCTCATTCACAAGTGTAGAATCCACTCTGTCCAGTGTGTCTGCTCAGGTCTTTCCTCTGTCTGGAAACTTTGCCTGCATGTTAAATCCTCTCCATTTGGAAATCATCTTGCTACTAATTTCTTCATTACTCCAGAAGGAGGAAATTCGTGACTATTGTGAGCTAAAGGTCTGATATTATGTGCTGGGTCACTCTAGGCCTCCATTCAAGCAAGACACTGCTCTGGTTTGTGAAGCTTCTGCAGTTCAAGATTCTATTTCCTTCATTTTTATGTACTTGTATGTAATATATAGAAGATTCCTAGTAAGTATATATTTCTATATGGCACAGGATTGAGTTGCTTACCATTTATCACATAGGACACAAATCATCAGCACTCATATGCCATAAATATAGAACACTTGAGTATTTTCATTGTCTTGGTTCAAGAAGTATGATACCATGTTTCTCTCATTGAAATGGGAGGGGGGGAAGTTGCTCAAAATGAAACAAAGAAATAAGGAAAGGGGAATGAACAAGAGTGAGAGAAGGCAAAATTTGAACCACATCACACCGGAAGCCACAGCTTTCCTGTAGGAAGACTGGGTGGGATACAGTGGGTAGCTGCCAGGACAAGCTGATGACAAGTATGGGCGAACATTGCCTCAGGCCTAAGGGAGAAAATAACTGCAAGTCCCTCATTTAAGGAGCTAAATTGAGAAGCAGCCCCCCCCCCCCCGTGCTACAAAGTCCCAACCAGGACAGAGATTTGAGAAAGGGCGAGGATATATTGCATTGTGCGTGCGGGACAGTTGTTATAACGTGGAAACAAGAGGAAAACAATCACAGGTGATGCCGGTATTCTCTTCCCAGCAAATGTCCAGAGAGTTCCCGTGAGTTTCCCAAGTGATTCTGGGCATGGGTGATTTTCAAGGAAAGGCAGGGAGAGACTACCAGCCAGGTACTATTCCAATTGATTTGTGCACTATCAACACCAAATACAGCTAACACTGTTCTGTAGCAATGGCTACTGTGCATTGTACTATTGTTAGTACAACAGGAAGGAGACATAGTCATTCTTCTCTATAAAAATCTATTCGTACTTGACCTACAGTACGAAATTAAGTAGCTCCACCAAGGGTACATGGATGGCAGTGTCCCGCGCTACGGTCTCGCCAGCAAGAACGACGCGGCACACATAGGATCCTTCTGCAGTAAAGCTTTAATGCATCTTGAGAGGGAGAGCATAAGCTTGCCACGAGTGGAGACCCAGAACAATAGAACACCCGCCCTTTATATGGGTCACAGCGCTTGCCTGGGACATGGAGCTTCCCCATTGGCTCCCGCATATCAGGCCAGATGACGCCACGAGAGAGGCTGAGACTCTGAGGTGGAAAATTACCAGGTGCATGCGCACTAGCCTGTTTACAACTTGTCCTCAGCCGATGTAGGCGCCATCTTGTAATGGCGAATGTGAGTGCTCAGGCGGCTCCCAACATGGCAGGAGTTAGAATTTAGAGTTGAGAAGCTGGGGTCTATAACTGCAGACAGGAGTCTAGAAGCTTATTTTTAAATCACTGTATTCTACTATGTTTTAATGTTGTGGCATTATCTTCAAATGGCTTTAAGGTTTTTCTGCATTTAACAATTATTAATTGACTGCTTAAAATACACCAGTCTTAGGAACTGAGAATTATTTGTGTAGGATTAGTTTATTAAGGATAAACGCTAAAAATAACCAAGATCCCTGACGCTGCATTTTGAGCACTGTGGTCCTTCTGCTGACTGTCTGTGTGGCATTTGGGAGGTTGTGGTATAAATCTCCTTTTGAGATGTAAGACTCCAGAAACCAAAAAACTATTTGTTCTTTAGGAGACAAGTGGAAAATTGAGAGAAAACATATTAAATTGTGTCTTTTTACAGTGTGACGAATACTTTCAGGCAACAAATAAAGTGGAAGGTATCATAATTAAAATAATATTAAATATAGTCATAGAAACCTACATTTAAAGAAACAAATGCTTTGGTTTCTGTGTATAATAGAGATTGGTGAATTAGTGTTTATTGGTGTGCAGATATTTGAAGAATGTGGTGTGTGTGTGTGTGTGTGTGTGCGCGCACTCGCACGCGTGCTCACGCGTGCTTTGAGCGCATGTTGCTATGCACATACTTGCATTTGGAGAGTTGACTTAGTGCTTCTATTTTGTGTTTGGTCTGAGGGAATATCTACTTTCATATGAAAATGGGGATGCTTGTCTACTGAACAATTAAGCAAACATTTTATACGCTCATGAAAAAAATGATAAAATTATTTAATATCCAAGAGTACTCTAAGCACCAAATTAAAAATAGAAACCAAACTTTTAATTACCTCGAGAAAAATCAGGGTTCTTTTTTCTTGAAACATCTTCACCTTGCCCTTGGAACATGTCCACGTCAAAGGAGAGTTTGTCTTGTGTTTTCCAAACTAGAGACTATTTAGCGTATACTGCATGCACGTAATCTGCTATATTTCACCCTCAGATCTAAGCTGCCTTGTTTAATCAGAATAAACTTGAAAAGCTTGACCTTGATTTATTATTTAAACTGCCCTGTAGCCAGTTTGTTTGTATTTTTAATGGGATTTTTTTTGTGTGTGTTTTTAGGTCTTCTTAAAGTGTATTTATGGTAGATCATTTGAAAAATCATGGATATATAATTAAGACCTATTCTTTTACTTCATTAAAATACTTTGTGCCTGCAGGTACATTTTTTCTGCACAACGATTTAGTGTAGGATTCAGTTTCTTAAAATACAATAGTTGGCTCAGTATCAGGGCATAAAAACTGGATAAAAATGGCTTTTGTATCCTCTAGACAGGACTATTTCTGTGATCTGTCATTCTGGGATGATGTGAAGCAGTTCCTTCCCAGAAATCTCTGGACTCCAACTCTTCTCCTCATGCCTCATTCTCTTCTTTTGATAATTCATTCAGCATCAGTTACTTTCCCCAGAATTCCTGGCAGTTCAACTAACTAGTACCATCAGGAAATGTCTAATACATCTATGGAGACTTGAATAGCGCTATTTTGTTCTACTCTTATTACATCATCAGACCTACCACTTACATTGATTAGTGATCATCACACTGGTGGATATACGCAGAGAATACCAGAGTGCTTTCACACCTCCCTCTTCATGCATGGGAAGGAGGACATGGCTGAAGCTTTGCTGATGATGGAGACAGATTAAACAGCACTGAGCATCCTGATGACTTAATTCTCTAAAGGAAGCACTGCAGAAATCCTTGGCCTACTGGCATAGCTCTTCTTCTCTCTTCTTTTTTGAAAAGACGGTGATGGTGTGCAATTTGTCACCTACATATTTTTGTAGCCTTGAATGAAAAGTAGGCAAGTGGATGACAAATTCTTCTCTTTCCCCCATGGTCAGCCTATTGTTTCTAAATGATTGTAACTGCTCCTGTGTTGAAAAAAAAAACCTAGTAGAGGAATGTCAAAGATTTCACCAGGTGGAGCTGTTCCATTAGACAGTGCTGAACCAGACTGTCCAGCTAGGGCTCAGCCTCACTGTCCAGTACAGACTAAGACAAGGCCAAGTGCTATTGTTTGCTGGTGAGGCCATTAGGCATAAGGTCATGTTCTGGGTCTAAAACCAGGTAGCCTTCTCTGAACATGCCTGTGTTCCCTGAGATGAAGTGATGGTATTCCTACCTCTGTGACAAGATCAGCATCACCTCTCATTGCAGCAACGCCTTTAGATGATTTTAAGTGATGTTTACTAAACCTTTACTTCTTGCTAGTAATAGTGCTGCCATCATGCTCTTGATTTTTGTTAGCACTTGGGGTGCAGTAATATTCTCAACTGGCTCACAGATTAATGTGGGCAGCAACTAGGTGACATTAACTTCCTAAGTTATCAATGAGGAGAAGCCGTGCATGAAGTTCCTGATAAATCAATCACAGCAAGAATTTATCAGATGAAGAGTTGAAGTGGATAGAATGTCTTATGTGAGAGACTGGAGCATAGCAGGTATGACAGGTCAGGAAAGGAGAAATGTAATAGAACGAACTTGAGTGGGGAGAGCTGGCTGGAGAAATATGGGCTTCTATCATAAACACCCGTGCAGTTCAGACTGAAGAGTTTGGACTTCATTATCACTGACAAGCTCAGGGTGACTACAATGAATTAGATAGTGATGCAATTTTGGGTGAAAGAGACAAGTTAGACGCTACATGTGAAGTGCATTCAGCCATTGAGCCCATTTGCAAGGCTTCTGAATGATAGAACTTGGATGCTCACATGCCTTTCGATTCCCATAGATGATCTTTTAAGATAACACCAGAGAGGGTAGGGCCAATGTGGTTCAACACAGAATGTGTGCATTCAGTTTGACAGCTGGTGTGGTAACCATATCATCTTTTCTTTTTAGGAATTAAACAGCTCGGTGTGGTGTGAAGCTAGCTGGAGGTCAGAGCATTTGGGGTTTTAACCCCAGTTCCTCGGTTACTTTCTTGTGTAGTGATTTTAGCTGTTTTGGATTGGTTTTCTTCATTTAAAAATGAAAATGTTATGGTTGACTACAGCTAAAAGATGTGTCCCATTCTGTGAGAGTAATTCTGTATATTATCTCATGATGAGAAGAGAACAAATTGGCATTTAAGAGGCTCTGGGAGACAAATCTCAGGAGAAATTGGACATGAAACTAAACTAGAACAACTGAGAAACATTTGTATGGATAGATAGTACAGACCATCTTAAAATTTTTAGTATAGAGCAGTGTGCAAATACGTTATATATGTAAATGAGGGGTGTGAGAAATCTGTTGAGCATACCCATGGTATTTACTAAATACTTGACCTGACTTTAAGCAGCAACTAGGAGTAGGTAACATGTTTCCTTGCAGAAACCATGCCTAACAAAGTGCCCTTCTCACACTGATGTTTGAGAGGTGTCAGTTAATGAGAGGGATTTAAATATCTTTTGAGCATTTGCACATGTGTGCAGGAACAGAACCCGTGCTTTCTGCTTCATTTTACAGCCCAGGTTTCTGTTCCACAAAATCCCAGCTTCTACCCTAATGTGACACTATAAAAATCAATCACCAGCAGGAACCCTGCTAGAATCCATATCTCCCGGGTTCACATTTTAATATCTTTCCTGCTCTAAGCCTCTGCTAAAGCCTTCACTTGGAAGCCCAGAGAAAATGGAGAATGGCCCATGGGAGAGAGTAAATGAGACTACTAACCCAGGTTCCATTTTCCTAGAATTGAATAGGAAAGCAGTAGGTGATTAGAGCGATTAAATTGCTGGGGAGGGGCTGGGGGGGGAAACCAAGGTGCTCCATTTTTTTCCTCCCATATCATGTGTTCCCATTCATGCCGAGCATCTGCGTGTTTTGGGTAAAGGACTGTTTCACATCGTGTTGCATGTTGGGGGGATACTGGAGTGATTTTATATGAAGATGAAGACTGCAATAAGTTGGAAAGTCAAGGGCTGGTGATGTAGAGAGAGAAGGGCAGTGTCGCCTCAGCACCATTCCATGAGTGCAAAACTCTGCCCCTGGGACTCTGGTGGGGAGGCTCTGTGTTCAGTATGAGGCCAGGCATCTGGGGAGTCATGATCAAAGGCAAAATTTCTCCCTGCAACATGCAGTCTTTAAAATAGATCCAATTATCCCTTAACTAGGGACCCAAGGGATTTCTCTTCCCCATGCCTGTCACTATCCCTCACAGCCCAGGACTTCGGAATACGCACAGCCAAGCAATGGTGATAATAACTTCTTTGTATTATAACATAAAGAATTAGAATGATTTTTAATCACCACGCTGAGTGCTCCCTGGCAAGTCTGTGTTGCATAACTCCCATCCTCCTTTGGAAATAGTCTTGTAACCCCTGCTGCTAACATCTGCACACCTCACGCTTTCAGGTTGGAGAGGATTCAGCTAAGTATAGAAGGAAATGCCCATGTATATGTTAAGCTGAAAGATGAGAGTAATATATTCTAATATTCTGGTGTTAAATAGCATATTCCTACTGCACCATTTTACAATCTCCATCTCTGAAAACGTGGCCAGATTTCAGCTTCTTCTAGGGGGGTCTCAGTACAAATTTTTAGGAACACAATTTGAGTGAACATAGGATTTTTCCAGAGTCGTTAGCACTTTAGCTCTCTGCTTTTGATCATTGCAGATAGTTGGCTACTGTGTCTCTTACGAGGCAGTAAGATCTCTGAGGTCATCCCCTCCAGTGCTCTTGTTTTAAAGATGAGAAAACCAAGAACTACAGAGATAGGAGTAAAGGGTTTACAGTGCAGGTACCCTGGCTTTTCACAAAAGACTTAAACCCCTGGTGTTGTAGTATAGTAGTTAAAGACTAAGTTCTTAGCTGGAAAATATAACAGAGGGTCTCATATTTCTGCAACATAGATTATTACTACAGGAAATAAAAGCTAGTACTGTGTCCATCTAGTACAGTTAACTTGAGTATGACAAGGGGCTTAAGTGTGAAGCATTATTTTTACCCGGTGCCTAAACCAAGTTAACTACTGTGGATCATTCTATCTATCTATCTATCTATCTATCTATCTATCATCTATATATCATCTATCTTCTCTATATCATCTACATATCTACCCATATATCATCTATATGTTTATATCATCAATCTAGAATCTATTATGTATGTATGTATCTCTCTCTCATCTATCTCTCTATTTATCTATCTTCTAATTTCTCTGTATCATCTATATGTCTATATTATCTATCTTATGTATGTGTGTATCTGTCTATCTATCTGTAATCTATGTATCTATCTATCTATCTCTATCTATCATCATCTCTCTTCTCTTTCTTATCTATATATCTACCTATATATCATCTGTATATCTATATCATCTATCTATAATCTATGTATGTATGTATGTATGTCTATCTATTATCTATCTCCATCTGACATCTATTATTTGTGTATATGTCCGTACCACAAATGTTGATAAAATAATTGGCTTTTGTAACACAGGAATTTTCTACCAGATGCAGATTGAAGAATACCTTTCATTTGGAAAACATTATAGGAATTCGCTGAAAACGTTCTAAGACTTAGTGCAGCCTGTGACAGCATGATTCAATATAAAAATATGTTTGCAAAACTCAAGCCTTACAAATCAGCGAAGAATCAGAGTACGCACATGACAGTGTGACAGTTCTGTAACAGTGGAGCCACGTCTGCCACGACATTAAAATTTCAGTTTTACCAACACACTTTTCAACACAAAATTGCCAGAATCATTATTTTGGAAATAAGGTGTTGATGGGAATTGTTGTAGATAATGTAAAGAAAATTCAGCTGTCTTGAAATGTTTATTACATGTTCAGTTATAGAGTATCCCATATACTTTCTTCTTAAATGATAGGCACAAAAATATGAATCAATGTAAGATTAAGTTTTGACAGTGCCTCTCCATATAAAACTGGATGCTGTGGAAATCACTACCTAGTTTGGGTAGATCTAAAACACTTGATTATTTTCAGCCTCTTTAGTATAGCGAGTACAGGCATAGACTGTCTTTCCTGGCTAAGAATGTTTAATTACTGAGCTTGACAGTACTGATGCCTCACTGTTGCTCATGTGGAGGACCATGGCCAAACATGGTCAACCTTTGACACTGCATTCCTTTCTTGTCATTTGCTTAATAACCAAATCAAGTTACCAAAAATACCTCATTAAGTGTTAAGACTTCATAATGTGTAAAGTTCTTTATAATTTTGTATTGGTCAGCATTTATAGATGGTTTGGGCTCCATGTGGCTCACAGGCTACAAGTTGGACATGTCTGCCCATTTACATTTAAAAAAAAAATCAGGTAAACTTAAAAAATTATTTTCAACAAATTGGGTGCTTGATTATGAAGTCTTTACTCAACTGTATGGTTTGGGGTGTGTGTGTGAGAGAGGGAGGCTATACCTTATGAATCTTGAAGAATCCACTCACCATTTTGCTCCTTTGCCATCTTTTTTCTCCTTCTCTAAAGGCTCTTTGGCATTTCCTTGCCAGTAATTCAAGGCTACCTCACCAGCTAGTTGATTTCAGACCAGATCTGAACAATAATGAAAATTGCATTTGGTTTAACCTTTATTTTTTTCTTCATATTTCCCAAATACAATGATCTATAATCATCAAGGCTGAATCCAAGAGCAACCTTAGCTGCTTACTCAACTAGTGATTTAAAAATTTGTGATTATGTCTCTGAAAACTGGGCAGTTAAAATATCCTGTTTCCATCTGGAATTGTATTATTCAGAAAGGGCCAACATGGAGATGATTTAAGCAAATAGGAATTTAATTCATCAGATTTAATCTTATTTCCGTGCTTAGATTCATAGCTTTAATCTGTAAACAAGATCATCACTAGGGAGATAGGTAATTGCACAAATTAGATTGGAGAATCTTTTCTAGGTGAAATGGATTTTGTTTACTCTCATGTGTTTGGCAGCACAGGAATTTCTCTCATGAACAGGCTTGCATTTTGTGTGTTTGTCTAGGAAAGTAGCTTCTTTGTTCATGTGTCTAAGTCTATCAACAACCAGCACTCATGTCTAGCCTGCCTATGGGTCACACTCCACTGATGAATAGACTGTGCAACTCACTAAGACGTTAGGTCTTACTACATTGAAGGACAGCATATCTCTGCTGTCCTTGTGACTAACTGACCAAGACATTGAGGATCTCCCCTCTTAGGAACCTAGGACACACTTCTTGCTCCAACTTCTTTGGTTTAACTGGAGAATATGAAACTTTAAGATATGCTCTGCTTATATAGACGCATACCATTAAACAGTCAGGAAAATTGCCCGAGAAAGCAATTTCCGAGTTAAGAGAAGATGTGATGACCTCAGAATCACACGAAAAAATAAAATGCAAATGTGAACTGATGTCTCTTTCTTGAAAGTAGGACTGGTACAGACTGAAGAATGCTGTAGACCTTCAGCAGCTAGAGAAGTTTACAAGAGGTGAAGATACATGAGCATTGGGACTGACAGAAAGAATGGGAGTAGCAACAACATATAGAAAGGACACAGGGAAGAAATACATGAACAGAGTCATGCAAGCATAAAGAGAAGATAGTCTTCATCCTGGACAGATCTCTTATAGCTCTCTTATGGGCTGACACCAAGGAGTTAGTAAGTCTATACTTCAGGAATGACTCAAGGAAAGGCATATACTCATGGGGAATGTTAGGTTTGTAGATTGGAAAGGATTTGGTGGATGAAGAGAACACTTAAATACTATCTTTTTATTTAAAACACTCAATTGAGTATTTACTATGGGCAAAGCATCATACCAGAAGGATAGACCTAGCAGTAACATCAAAGAATGTTTGTCTCAAATTATTTATATTCATAGAAATGCCTGAGAGGGAGAATATATCCGACTGGACTATGAACCTTAAATATTTTATTTCCTGTCTCTGCAGCCCTGGGGATATATGCCTGATATTGTGCCTGGGTTTAATTCATGGGTGCTTGGATCTGAACTCAGGTTCTCATGCTTGTGCAAGAGGTACTTTACTAATTGAACCATCTTCCAGCCTCCCGAAATATTTGAGTTAATATAATTGAGCCAGAAGGAATGATGTGTACTGAAATCTAGGGATGGAAGCTTTGTGTTACATTCTTCCTTTAGAGCAGTGGTTCTCAGATTGAGGGTTGCGACACCTTTGGGGTCAAATGATGCTTTCACAGGGGTTACCTAAGACCATCAGAAAACACAGGTATTTATATTATGACTCATAACAGTAGAAAATTTTCAGTTATAAAGTAGTAACACAAATGATCTTATGGTTGTGGGTCACCAGAACATGAAGAACTGTATTAAAGGGTTGCATTAGGAATGTTGAGAACTACTGCTTTAGAGCAAGAATGGCTCAAATTGAGGGAAAGAGGCTCTGTATAAGTACAGAACTTGTATAATGTGCTGGTGACATAATATCCTGCATCTGCAACATCCTTCCTGCCATTCCTGTTGTCCATACTTCTCCCATGCTTGTCCTGGTTTGGGGGATGATGGCTATTCTCCATGCTGAAAGATATGATGTAGAAATAAGACTGCTGATGAGGAGGTTGTGGGAATCCATCAACAGGAAGCACCAAATAAACCTGTTGGCAAAGCACTTCCCTTTCCAAACACAACAGTGATCTTTATTGTGGGAGAACACGGCCATGGTCTTGGATGGTTAATGTGTAATGTTGGGAAGGGAATTTGTTCTGCAATAGTGATAGTTGGAGGTTATTCCTCCCAAATGATTTTATAAATAGGTGAAAGGGAGGGAAAGAGTTAGCAAATGAGGTATAGGATGGCTACTATTATGTACTGGTGAACAGAGAATAGGACTCCCAAAGTCAGGTGGCCTGTTTCTGAAAACTCTCACACATTAGCTCCCTGACTGGGGAATTATGGGACTGGTATTTACCTTCCTCAATTCTATGTTTCCTGATATTTATTTAACTTTTACGTAATAATCAAGTGATTGTGACTATTAACTGAACTACGAGACATTTAGAACAACATCTGCCGTATCTAAGCATCTTTCAAACGTTGGATGTTATTATTAATTTTACACTGTAATGCCAGCTGTTACTTTGCACACGTCACTTTCCCATTTCTTCCACATCCAAGCTCCTATAGTTCTCCATCTGTGTGACTTATGATTCTCAAAAACAAAAGTAAAGAAGCAATCTGGCAGAGAAATTTTTTTAAAAGATAGTCATTCATTTAAAGTTGTATTTTGAGAAATTATTTTTATTGTTTGACAATTTCATATACTTACATGGTGCACCTTGATCAAATCCACCCGTGTCCCATCCCTTTGAAATCCTCCCAACACCTCATGGTTTTCTCGAAACATCATCTTATCTTCTCTTCTCTCTCTCTCTCTCTCTCTCTCTCTCTCTCTCTCTCTCTCTGCCATGTAGTCCAATGAAGGCCACTTATGAGTACATGTGTATACTGGTGCATGTATAGCCTCCCACGTTCTGTATCCCTGAAGGTAAAGAACTCTCTCTCTCCCTAGCAGCTATCAGTTGCCAGTTGCTCCTCAGCTAGGGATGGAACTTCATGTCCCTCCTTAATCACTCTGGGATTTCATGTGGCTTCACCTTGAGCATGTCTTATCTATGAAGTCAAGCTGCTGAGAGTGCCTTAATGTCCTTGTCATGTTCAGCAATGACTGGCATTACTGTTTCCCTGCAGACATTGGTTGTCTCTGGCTTTTGCCATCTTTCCGTCTCTTCTTCTATGGTGACACCTGAACCTTTTGCTGTAGGGTGGATAACAGCTCAAAACTCCATAGTTTCTTATTCGTTGAACTCTGACCAGTTGTGCAGCTCTATGTTAATTGCCATCTACTGCAAGAGAAGCTTCTCTGAGGAACTACGAGATGCACTAATCTCTGTGTATATTAATATAAGAGCTTAAGGGGCAGCTTGCTATCATCTCCATTTAGCAGAAAGCTAATATCGCCTCTAGGGTCTATGCCTTGCCAGCCCTGAGGTTCGAGCCTACTTAATGGGATCAGGCATATTTATTATTATATGGAGTGGCCTTTAAGTTTGAACAAAAAGTTATTTGCATAATGTTCACTATTATATCAGTTATGCCAGATGTTATTGTAGCCTATATTGTTCAGCTCTGGGTAATATTGCTAATTACCTTTCTTCCTGGTGACATGAATAGCATCTCACAGAACTATATAATTTACCTAACAGGGATAAAGCTTCTAGTTGAATACCAACTTTATTATTCCATGTTCTATGGCTCAAATATATGATGTCCTTGGCAATAGGTTTTTACCATCAAGTTTGTAAAGGTAACCAAGAACAATGGCATCAGTCTGTAATGTTAAGGGATCTGTGGAAACCCACTGAACAATGACTAAAAATTAAGAAGTCCATCTCTAGCAATGGGATTTTGATTTGGCCGCCTATGGTTCCTGAGTCACTGTCGCTCTGTTACAGGGTAACTTCATTTAAACTGTTTTTGTATATGTAGATTGATTTGGCTAGTTTTATGTGAACTTGACACAAGGTAGAGTAATCTTAGAAGAGAGAATCTCAACTGAGTAAATACCTCCATGTAATCTGGCTATAGGCAAGCCTAGAGAGTGTTTTCTTAATTAGTGATTGGTGAGGAAGGACCAGTCAGTCGTGAGTAATGTTACTGCTAGAGTAGTCCTCCTGGATTCTATGAGAGAGCAAGAAAATCAAGCCATGGAGAGCAAGGCACTAATCTGCACCCCTCCATGCCCTTTGTTTCAGCTACTGCCTCAAGGTTCCTGCCCTGTTTGAATTCCTGTCCTGATTTTCTTTAATGATTAACATATGGAAACATAAGCCAAATAAATATTTCCTTCCCAAGTTGCTTTTGGTCAAGGTATTTTGTTGTTGCAATAGAAATCCTAACAAAGACATATATTAGTATGTTTAAGAAGCTTATGCATAGCCAGGCAGTGGTGGCAGACAACTTTAGTCTCAGCACTCGGGAGACAGAGGCAGGTGGATTTCTGGGTTTGAGGCCAACCTGGTCTACAGAGTGAGTTCCAAGACTGCCAGGGCTACACAGGGAAACCCTGTCTCAAACAAAACAAAACAAACAAACAAGCAAGCAAACGACAACAACAAAAAACCTGAAGCTTATACATATGGCATTTTCTTTAGCTGTAGCTCTCCTTCACTATACTCTGTCCTTCACCATGCACTCCCATCCCTTGAGAAGTGCACTTTGTATGAACCAATGCCAGAAACTACTGTCCCAGTTAGTCTACCAAACTGCACGGAGTACATGCTTAGATACTATGCAGTGTGAATGTGAGACTTGGTTTTTATTCGTCCTAGGCTGAATAGATCCCCAGATTGCCTCAGAAAATAAGGATTTACTGTTTGTCTACCATTCTGTAATTCCCAGTTGATTTTAAAGATTTCAACAAAACACATGTGTAAAAGAGGCTATAAACTTATCTGCCTTCTCCCCCAAGTCTCTCTGTGTGTGTCTGTGTCTGTCTGTCTGTCTGTCTGTGTTTGTCTGTCTTGGTCTCTGTCACTCTGGCACGCATTTGTGCATTTCACATCGCTATTGTGAAGAATCTTTCATGAAAATACTTCCATTACTTTTGCATACATGATTGCTTGATGTCCTTTTGATTTCCAGTCATCTTTTTATTTTCTGCCCATTTAGAAAATATTCTTCCCTTGTGACTACCATGTTCACTAATAAGGAAGAGTCACCACTTTCTTTCATCTTGATGAATACCTTAAAAGGACCACCAGGGGTTATTAATTTAAAAACAGGGTTGTAGGAAGAGTTAGGAAAGAATGAGACAGAGATCTGGTCATGCATTTGGTTGCTATGACAACCATACATAATGTCTGTATTTCCTTCCCTCTTTTCTTTAGTAGCTTCCCTAATCTATCTCCTGTCTTCTGATTCTGAGAATCACCTGGGATCATCTGTGAAAGGCCATGTAATTTTAACAGTGCCTGAAAAGAAGACATGAATGCAGCAGGGGCTCTCAGAAATGCTGGGCCTCCTACCTGCTGTGCATTTCACCTTTCAGGGATATTTAATAGATGTCATTTTCTCTGTTATTTTGTCTTTCTTGTGTTGCAAATATTTCTAGTATATAATTGTTCCCTAGATAACACTGTGTAAACTGGTCACTAGTTGGGAGCTGGAGCCTTTGAGTACTCCAGTGTGTGCTGCATGAAAATTTGTTTTACACGTGTGAGGTTTTTCTTCTGTTCTGTTTAACCTTCTGCCTGTGGCATTGAGGGTATGTCAGGGCTTTTGCCAGTAAAACCTTTTGGCTTTTGCATCGTATTATCAACAGTAACAATATCAATAGAGGCAGGAGTGTAGGAAGGAGAATTTAAGAGACACACACTACTATTTGCACTTGTAGTAAATAAAGGCTGTTAGGATGTACAATGCAGGCTTCTTTTCTTTTTTTCAGCAACCTTGAGGCTTGCCATGAAGTGTTTCTTCAGTTAGATACTTGTGTTTGCCAGAGAGACAGAATAGTGTTGAACTGAAATGTAAAGCTGAGATCCATTTAAAAAATCACATTTCCCCCCCAAGAGTCTCAATTTAATGTGCAAGTTTCTGAATTTCTGATTCTTAAAGAATTCTACAGGTGGTTTTCAGGTCTAGGACCTACCCACCTCAATGAGAAGATCAAACCAAGGACTTCAAGAACAAGGGTGCTGAACTGAATAGTTCCTTCTCCAACATCCTTCTGGCAGTCAAAATGATGGGATGCATTTAGGACAGGAGCAGGAATACCCTCAGCTTCCCCAACTATTGTCAGTAGTTCAACACAAATAACAAAGCTTAAGTGTACAATGAAGTGATACTTACATACAAGAATATCAAGAATGGGATTAGAAACAGTCCAGCAACAGAGCTGTTGAGGATGCTAACCCTAGTGACTCTTTTTAGTGCTTTAACAAATATACAATGTTCATGTCGCCCATTGAGCCTTTCCATGGAAGTAGGCACAGAACTGTTCCTTGAAATACTGTTTTGTATTTCTCAAGTAAGTTGACGAGATTTATGTTTAGGTCCTATTTTGCTCATTTCTTTCTGTAACACTGATAAGAACACATTTTCTCTTTTTTTGGTTTACATTGGAAGAATGCTGCCTGGGTCGTAGATAATTGATGCATGAACAAGGACAAGAAGTGACATTTTGTACTTCAGTTGTTTGTGGGCTGATGAGTCATAAGAGAGAGGCTAGACCGGGTGAGTGCAAGCTGTGTGAATAAGACAGGAAAACTTCCCAAAAGCTCGGTAAGAGACTGAGGAAGGAGCAGATGCCATTAATATTGGCTGGAGGAACATTCATGCATAGGGTCTTCTTAAATAAAAGGTATAAATGCAAGACAGATCATAACTGTGGGTTGGTAGTTTACATAGGGCTTAGGGAACAATGGGAGGGGTTTGTAACAAGGAAATATTGAAGTATGAGTTCCAATTCTAGCCTTTTTTATTTCATTAAAGAATCCAGAATAGACAGACTCACAAAGGCAGAAAGTATCATTCCTATTTCTTGCAATTTGTGGAGGATGAAGAATGCACAGTTGTCATCTAATGACTTCAGAGTTTTACTTGGGGTGATGAAAAGCTCAGGAAACATTATGAGTGTGCTTATAGACACTGGTTGTATAATTTAAATGATGGTAAATTTTATGTGTGTGTATTTCATGATGACAAGAAGAAAACTCTAGTCTTATCAAGATGAAGAAGGTCTCACTGTGAGGGAATGCTATGGCAGGGTGCATTGGAAAAGTGTCCATCTACATGCATATGGAGGGCAAGAACATGAGTAAAAACCCCTGGGTGTAGGATCTGTGCCTGGATTTCTCGTGTGCATCATTGGAAGCCCTTGTCCGTCATGGGCAGTCATTGTGATGATGTTGAATTATTCTTGTGATTCTGCAGAGCTAAGCAGAAAATAGCAACAACCTTTGTTTTTCTGAGCGAGTATTGATTTCAACATTAGTACATGGTTGAGTCTCAAAAATGGTTTAATGTTGTGGAATGATTTGAGAGTGATTCTGTTTCTTTAATTAATTAGGTGCATATGTGTGTTGACTGTGTTGGGTCTGTGTGTTTGAGGATAGTACTCACAGAGGCCAGAAGAAACTGTCAGATCTTGGAGTTGAAGTTACAGACCATTAGAAGCTGCTCAGCATGTGTGCTAAGAAAGAAACTTGAGTCTTCTGGAGGCATGATGTTTGTTCTTTACTACTGAGCCATCTCTCTGGCCCCCTGTTTTTCCATTGTTTGTTTGTGTTTATTTGCTTATTTTTTTGTTTTTGTTTTAATTTTAAAGATATAAATATCAAGCTTAATATCAAGAAATATCTAAATATCAAGAATAGCAATAGTGTTGATGCTACCAAGTCTCTAAACTAACTAGGCTAAAGACTTGTTTTGTAAATAAAAAAATTCATAAAATGATAGGTTAACTCTTGAGAAATGTCCCTGACCAATGAAGGCCTCCACTGATTTACTTTGAAGATTTGCTCACTGGTTTTATAGCTCATTTGAATCCCCCCAAAACTCAGAGAAATTTAATTATCAGAAGTAGAAATCAGCACCTCAGCTTAGACAATCCCTTATTTTTGGGGAAACTTGAACTTCCTTCCCGAAGAGTACAGTCTTTAGTATACACAGAAATCTTCAACATTTCTAATGATACGATTAAGTCTGAATTTGTCTCTGGTATAGAGCCTTCTGTGTGACAGAGAATGACATAATGTCCCCTTGAACCCTCAGTAAATAGGCTTATATTGACACACTGGGAAAGCCCCAATTGAACAAGGCAAAGCTTTTGTGAATTTAAGGAAATTATCAATAGTCTCTCATGTGGACTTCAACAATAGTATTGGTGACTGATGGGGAAACTAAGATCAGTTGATCAAAGAGGTTTTAGCCAAACCATTAAAGAGGTTATCAGGGGTCCAAGAACGGAGCTTTAGAAGAGTGATTGGATGGGGACTTGATAGAGTGTCCCTTTGAGGGGCTGGGTTCGGAGACAAGAACACACTCCCATTTTCAAAGTAAATGGTGAGTTGGGTAAAACAGGTAAAAATCTACAAATCAAGCCATGGTCACATACATCATTTCCTAATTGATAAGTTAAACCCTCCCCAGCTAGTGTCTGCCTAATAAACAGAAGCACTCCCATTATTGGCCAGGCTCCTGTGGAGCCTTTGATAACAACAGAATTATTTGTAGACTCTTCACCCTCCTTTTCACTTTATGTCAGTAAGAAATTGAGCCCCAATCATTGTATTTCTCTTAACTGGCAATATTGCTTGAGCCTGACTGATTTATTCCAGGTTCCTTCATCCCATGGCAACTAAATTCTAGTTAAATTTATTTTTGAACAAAGATAGTCAGCCACTGAGAGATTCTCTTTTAAGTGAATGACAGGAGACAGCTGTAAGACCATTCATTTGCTTATATCTATTTGCTGTATCTAGACAGCTATTATCATGCCTGTAGTACTTTAGAAGAATTTCAGTGATCTGTTGTCAGTAGCAACCAAATGAAGGACCATGCCTAATACCTTGAGTCTGCAGCAAAACTTTGAAAATTGCCTTCATAGTTATACAAGCCATGCCCAGAGACTACTGTTCTGAGGATTTTATTTGCAAAAATAAGTTATTTGAAAGGAGACTATGTGTGTGTGTGGTGGTGGTGGTGGTGGTGTGTGTATGTGCGCGCGCACGTGTGTGCGCGCGCATGCTTGTTCATGCATGCATGTTCAGAGTAACTGTCATATATGAAATAATCAGAATTGAAATGTGCCCCCCTCTCACTCAAAGAGTTGATAGTGGAAATAGTGGTATTATTTAAGAGTATGCTTCAGAAGGTCTTGAGAGAGAATCAGATTTTATAATACTTGCCTTGCAATCATGAGGACCTGAGTTCCAGCCCCCAAATCCACAGAAAATAAAGCTAAGCCTGTTGGCATGCGCTTGGAATCCTAGTGCTTGGGAGGTGGAGTTAGAAGGATCATGGAGATGACTGGCCAGCCAGCTTAGCATAATTGGTGAGATGCAGGCCAGTGAGATGTCCTGTGTCAAAAGAGGAGTTGGATGGTGTTAGCCAGATGATGTCTGAGGATGACTGCTGGCCTCTACACACAAGGACACACACAAGTGCACAAGCACACATGCACGCGCACACACACACTGAGTGGGGGAAAGGTTAGGTAGGTGGGGAGGGTAGTGAAGAAAACTCAGGAATGCTTCTGGAATAAGTGGATTTGCTTGTTAAAGGGCGATAGAGAAAGTTTCTGACGGCTAATTGAAGGCTAAAGCTATTCAACTGCCTGCATCAGCATGACAAAGCAAGGTCAAATAGAGGAAATGCTCCATCTGCATGTGAGCAGGGTAATAGAATTAATGAAGTCCCAGCCAGGAAAATGTCTCCTGGGGGAACAGGGTTGGCAGTCATTCAGCAATTATCTCTGCTGGCCATGGCTAAGGGTTTTTGAAGGTTTGGTTTTTGAAGCACATCACTTTGGTTTCTTCATTAGATTTACTCCTGCTACTTCCATTCTACAGATGTGAAAATTGTGGCTCAATATACTTCAGAAAAGATTTCAAAGTCAAATATTCATGCCTCTGTTGAGTGTAAAATTATACTTAGACTTCACAGGCTGTTCTACTTTTCCTCCTGTGTGATGCCAAGGAGACGTTCACCCTTGGTTTTGGCAACACCCTTGGTTCTGGGACAGCAGAAGAGAGTGGCACACAGTGTCCACTCTGTGTGCATGTAGTTCTTCTGAGAGACACATCACCTTGCTGTTTTGTGTAAATATCCTCCAATAGACTGTTCTGGAATCAAATACAGTGTTCCACTACTCAACAAACTGGAAGTCTTGTGCAGTTAGTTCTACAACCATGAAGATTTGTTATGAATTTGTGCTTTCTTGGAAGGACCATAATCTCTTGAGCCAAAAGAAGGAAAGGAAGTGTTGAGACACTCTTATTTTATTGGCATTTTCATAACTGTTTGGTGGAAAGATATTTAATTCAATCCATGAAACAGCTAAGGTCATTTTTAATGCTTACAATGAGGAGTTAGAAATGGCAAGAAGGTACTGGCTCAAGGTCACATAGGTCATAAATGCGAAACAATTAAAAATCCTGGTATGCTTGACTCCAGAGCCCATCACCATAGCCATATTGACTTAAATCTTTATTTTAAATGGCCATCAAAATAAGAATTCGAAGTGAGTCTTACAGGGCAGCGGAAATTAATTTTGCTAGTTGTGTGGCATTTGATGAACACACTGTGTAAAGGCAGAATTTGGGCATGAGACAGAAAGTGAAGATCTGTGCAGAATAGAAATAGAGTGATAGTCAAGCAGACCTTGGGAAAGATTGTGCCATATAGGAAAAAATATGGAAAGAGGAATCCAAACAATTAAGATTTCTCAAGAAATTTTATTTGAAATACAAATAATACAAATACAATATACAAAGAAATACAAATTTGTCATGTATTTTCAAAAGAAACTGAGGTAACAGTAGAGTCACAACTGCTGTTTGTCCCACAAGATGCATCCTGGGAAAAGGGAAATTTCAAGCATGGTGCTAACACAAAGAGAGCAATATCTAGTTGAAAATACCTTTACTGATCCAAGGAACACCCTGTTTCGCAACATTGAATACTGAATCAGGGAATTTTACTCTAGAATATCCCTTACCTAGTGGCAAGGTTTTGCTCATTATTATCCAACTTTCTTAAAAAGCCAACATACCATGGACAGTTTATTTTTTAAACATCCATCTCCTTCAGTCTGTGAGAGACAGAGCGAAGCCGGCATCTCATTTGTTCCAAAAGCCACCAAGGCTTATAAAACATGTTACCTCTGATAAGCTCAAATGAGCAGGCACTGGAGGAAAGAGCTACTAGCTCATGATGCTCTGCTGTACTGTTTCCTCCCTGTTGCTATTTATGGGAAACCAAGAGCTTACAAGTGCTCTCCCAATTTGCTCATTAGTACCTAACAAATTGTTGAGATTCTTTTTTTTTCTGTCATGAATAGACCATGTCCCTGATGCTTGGAATTGATTCATTAGTACAATTATATTGAGGTCACAGATCTCCCTCACAACTGGGATGCAGGGAACTTCCCACAATTAGAGGAGACACAATCCACATCCATCAAAAGAAGTGCTTTGGCCATCAGCAACAACATCGAATCCCTTCTTTGTGGTGGTTCATAATGAGCTGAAGACAGAGACAGGCTGTCCAGAGACCTCAGGGAAGGCTCCTAAAGATGATTTCTAACTTCATCCCAGCTGCTGAAAGTGCTTTAGCTCAGATCACTGGAATGCAAGCTGTCACAAAGACCTTCTCTTGTAGAGGTCAACAGGAAGCCAGAATAATTTTGCTTTTCATTAAAATTTGATGATAATCTAGAATTGTAGAATTTGAATATATTAGCTATTTACATTTTGGTTTTGGTTTTGAACCACAAAATTCAAATAGTAATGTAGTAAAATTTGGTAAGTTCTGATTATATATTAAAGAAGTCGTAGAACATCATGGTTTCTTTTAGATTTCATTATCTATCTATCTATCTCCTATCTATCTATTCATCCATCTATCTCTATATCTATGATGTATCTCTATCATCTCTCTATTGATTATCTGTCTATCTATCATCTATCTAGTATCATCTATATCTATCTCTATATAGATCTCTATAGCTATCATTTATAGCTATCATCTATCATCTATCTATCTATCTATCTATTGTTAATATTTGTGTGTATGTGAGTGTATTGTGAATGTGTGTGTGTGTGTGTGTGTGTGTGAGTGTCTGTGTGTGTTTGTGGGTTTATACAGGTGAGTTCAGGTGCCCATGTGAGCCAGAATGAGTTTTAAGGAGTTGTGATGACCTCCATGGGTTTATACAGGTGAGTTCAGGTGCCCATGTGAGCCAGAATGAGTTTTAAGGAGTTGTGATGACCTCCATGGGTTTATACAGGTGAGTTCAGGAGCCCATGTGAGCCAGAATGAGTTTTAAGGAGTTGTGATGACCTCCATGGGTTTATACAGGTGAGTTCAGGTGCCCATATGAGCCAGAATGAGTTTTAAGGAGTTGTGATGACCTCCATATTATTCCTCTGCAAGAACAGGACATGTTGTTTACTACTGTCCTGAGAAGATCACAATTTTCATGCAGTTCCTCTGCATTTTACACCCTTTATTTAGTTGTAATTTTAAAATTTAGGAGTGTGCATTGAGAAATCTAAAGGTGCTTTATTCCTTTCCCATTTTATTAAACAGAAACGATAGTTCATTTCCTTAGAGGAGATCAGGTGAAACACAAAAGCTTACTGTCACTCAGGGGATTCTGCCAATGAAAAGTCACATTAACAAAGGAAAGGGGAGGGACTTGTAGGTCAAAACAGAGATAATGAAGTCAAACAAAGATAAATGCGACTTAAATGGGGATTTAATACGGTTGAATCATGCTTAATCATGTGTTCTGGACATATATCCAAAGGGTCAGTTCGGTGGCGTATCACCTTAGGGATGAGGGGAGGAAGGAGCATTCTGATTTAGAAGTGTTGGTCACATTTCTTCGGGGACTGAGGCCTTTCCCATAATGACGGTTTAATACAATCTTGGTCAATCACCTCTTCTGAGAGAGCTGGAGGTTGTGCCACCTTGCTGGAAATGTTCAAATCCCATTAAACTTCTGGTGTTTGTAGCAAAGGGAAAAGGAGAGATCCAGTGATTCAATTAAGACACAAATGACCAGGTGGCTGTGGCACTGAATCAGTTTTTCTGGTACGACCAAGAAAACCCAATTTCCATGTTGGCTAGGAGCCTATTTCAGCCTTCACTCACCTCTGTTGTCAGCTTCCGGGCCACAGTTAGAGACTCAGCCTCTATGGGAACACACTTAATAGTATTTTTCTGTATTCATAGAGAAAGAGCCCCCATTAAGGAGGTGGTTGGACTGACCAGAAGACCATCTCCCTACCTGCCCTTTGTTGCTTTGTTTTCAGAAAGGAGCAGAAGGAGAAGAAATTACCAGGGTATGTGATGCTGCTTCTTGGGAGCAAGGAAATTAATGCAGCTACCTGAACTATGTGTGTGACACATTTGCATATCGCTCACTAGCAGTTTCTGAGGAAACAAATTTTGTGTAATTTTAATCTTTTTTGCAAAGCAAGGGAAGAGGGAAAGCTACCTTCAATTTACTGTCTCCAAAGAAAGCTGAATTTTAGGATCAAATTTGCTAACATTTAGTGGTAGGCTAAATGCAAAAATATATGGGTGCACCTTTTAAATCACTCTTTGTGTGTGGCAGAGTGTAAATGCTGTGTGTGTGTGTGTGTGTGTGTGTGTGTGTGTGTTTGCACACACACGTGGAGGCCAGGGTTCAGTATCAGGTGTCATTCTTTATCATTATCAATGCTAATTTATAGATTGAATATTTTGTATCATTATGTCTATGTCTTCCGAACCATTATATTCATTTTGGAGGGTATCTAGTATAACTTAATATTATTGTGGTAATCATGGAAGTTGAGGGATGGAATTACTCTGATTCATTGTCAGTTTATAACCAGGCTGATGTAGCAAACTCAAATGAAGACCAATTACCAATGTCTTTGTTGTTAATAAAATTAATATCTGGAGAACTGAGTCCCACTAAGGAAAATCTTTTAGTCAGTGAAGGCACAGGAAAACAGAATGTTTTAAGTTGGAATCAACTTCTCTTTGTGAGGCTTAAGCAATCTTCATGTTGCAATAGGCAAGTATTACTGTAATCCTCGAGATTTCTAGCTGAGCAAATTGGTGAAGCTTGCAAGCCTTTCTGAAATAAGGAAAATTGGCATATTTTAGGGAAAAAAAAGTTGGGAGATTTCTTAACAATTGCTTTTTGCTGAACAAAAGGCTGGTACTTTCCTTGATCAAGTTGCAGAAATGCTGTCTGCTCCATGAGTTTTGTAGAGAGAAAAATTACACATTTTATAAACCTGGCTTGGCTGGTTTTCTGTTTTGATTTTGGTTTCTGATTCTGCTCTGATTCGACATAGCTACCAAAGTTGATAGATCATTGACCCATCATCTCAGCTTACAGCCTCTGTCTCTCCCTCCCTCCCTAGTTGTCTTTATCTGTCTCTGTCTCTTCTGGCCTCCAATTAATGTGCTAATGGTAATATCCAGATGAGTTTGACCCAAGCAGAGGTACACAGAGTGGAGCTGATATCATTAACCATTCACTTTCTTTCCCTTCCTTTCAGTTTTCTTATCAGATAAAGGATGCTAGTGTTGAAGTCATAGTTTCCAAAGAAACAAGGCTTGAGGATGCTCCAGGTACGACATCCAGAGTTGGGAGCTAGGTGTGGAACATGCCAAGCATTTTGAGGCCAGAAGCACACATCTTTTCTCTTCATGAAGATGCTGTGCTCAGCAAGAATAATGACAACACACCCACTATGAACTCTGTAGCACTGAAGCATGGTGTGAAGTAGGCTTCATGTATTATTTAATTGTTATTCTGACCTTCAGACTAGAGCCCTGGAGCTATAACAAGGATAATGTATTTAAGTAATCCAGCTGGTAAGTGGTAAAGCATGGACTGACCACAGATTCCGATCTCTCAGGACCAGAAGTTTAATCAGAGAGGTAAATCGAATCAACCAAAGAAAATTACGATTTAAGTTAAATTAAGCATTCTAAAATTATCTAGTAATTTCATCTCTGCTTCTCGACACATGTCAGATTTGTGTTGGTACTCTCAAAATTAATTTACCATATGTTTGTATCTCTTGTGCTAGACTCTGGAGCAACTGTGAGAGTTCACAAAACAAATTTTGACACATTTCATCCTCTCACGAAGTTCTGCCTTGGAGAATCTCCCTACGTCAAGTTTCTCAAGTTGAACTCCCTTTCAAGAAAGAATTAAATGACTTCACTGAGTTTTAGGTTCTGTAACTTCATTATATTTATTTGGATTTTTCCACTCAAAGCATTTGACATCAATTGTCAGCCATACTACAGAGATAGATAGACATCCTTGTTTAGCGTGCAGCGTGGCGCATCTTCCCTCAACATGTTTGCTATAGAGCTTCCTACAACTCTGGAACTCTTTTCATTCAACACAGACTCTGGGCCTCATTTAATTTACTTTCTCCATTTTGTTTTGTTTTTCTCAATGTATCTCTGCCCCATGGTTTTTATATGTTAGAAGAAGGAGAAACAGAAAGGTAGAAGTGAGTGGGGTAGCAGGTGTTGCTTCTCACAGAGTGAAAGAAGCTGTTGTTGGGAAAACAGTAAGAATGAACAGGGAGGCCTGTCTAAATGACTGACAGAGTCGGTGATGATGTCAGCAGCACTGGGCATTGAAGTAACGCACTCCACTGGGAATTGTCTTTCTTCTCTGTGTCTGATTCACTGCTCATCCCTAGAAATGTACTTAGACCATAGGAGAAGGACTAAATTGTTGATTCAAATTCCTTAAGAAACAAAATAACCTCAAATTTATCTTATTTTATTTTGATTTTAGTTCCTAGACACTGGAAAACGACACATAGGTGCTATAACATGCTGCTGTGGCATTGATAGTGATCTAAAGAAATGCAATGCAAACTGTCTTATCCTTAAAAATAGCAAATGCTGTAGCAATTCATTGCATATCATATAAGATTAGTCTTATGCTTTTTTCAGATACACATGCATACACACACAGAGATACAAACACCTACACACAGATACAGACACACACACACACTCACACAAACACACACACACACACACACACAAATGCTGCACTATTTGTATGTATAACCAACATGGGCAGTATCTGTTTACAGAGAACCCACCGTGGTTTAGCCATCAGAGAAGAGCCATCAGAGCCCAGCCTGATGTTAGAGCCGAGCTCCTGCGACTCTTGGCTCAGCAGTTCTTTTCCCAACTGTAAGAAAAAAAGCAAAGGGAATGAAAAGCAAAGTTCTGATGATTTTACTTGAAGAAAAGAAAATGTAGAAATAATTTCAAGGTTGGTCGGGGCCAGAAAGGGCAGGCACATTGGTTGTCTGGGGTCAAGGGCTGAGAACAGAGAGACAGATATAAAGATGTCATTTGGAAGGATATTGTCCCTGGTGACGCGCCCTCTGTGCCCTCTAGAAAAGATGATGGCAGCATCAGGATCCACAGCACTTCTCAGGTCTGCCAGAAACATTAACGGGCACATCTACTTTCATAGTCAGTTGTCCCTTCTCATAGAGACATGCCGTGACCAACCACCAATTTTCACGTGTAGACATTATTTTCTCTCTTCCTACTAAAATACACTTAATATATGAACATATTTTGTTACACTGAATAAACAGTTAATAAAAACAGTCCTTTCAGGGGATAATCCCTACTCCATGTTCTAAACATGGTCACTATGCCCAGACAGCCACTGTGTACTTTTGGCTTGTTTTTGTTTTTTGTTTTTTGTTTTTCTTCTTGTTTATGATGGTGCACATGTAGAGAGTTACAGTTGTGCATTTTCATATCTGTCTTCAAGCTGTCCATATCACTATGTAGTCTTTCTTTTCCCCCTGAGTGATCCTTCCTTGGCAATTGCTGTGATGTCACCTGAATGAATAACTCCGTGGTTTCCCTGTAGAATGGTGTTTTATAATGCAGCTAAATTGCAGTTGGCTGCTTAACTTTTAATGTACTTCCCTCTAGTCTTTACAATAATGAGATAACAAGCACCCTCGAACTTTCTCTGTTGTGCTTTTCTTTAAATAACTTAAAAGCTAGATGGAATGGCCTCAAATACACCTTTGTTCTTGAAAGCCTAAGTTCCTGATTAAGAGCAAGGAGGATACTTGCAGCTTTAGGTCCTTTCTGGGTTCCTGCTTCGCCAGTATTAGGGAAACTTTTATGGTTCTTTCCAGCATTCCATATATTTTTGTTTTATGAAAAATGACTCTTAGGATGAAGATATGATAATTTTATTTTACTGAGCTCCTACTGTGCCAGACACACATGTATGTGTCCTCTTATATCCTCTGAGAAGCAGAGGATACTGCCTTCAGTTTACAAACCAACGCAAAGCTCAAGAGATACGAAATAAACTGCTTGAGATTACAAACTAAGTAAGCGGTGCGTTATAAATTTAAATTCTCTGACTCTAAAGACGCTTGCAATCTCTCCTCTGCCTTGTTACCTTCTAGATCGAATTCCGTTTTCAATGTTGTTTATTTTTCTCTCTATGCTCTTCATTTTGTCACAGATGCCGTAAACCAAACCAGCATTTCTCATCTCCCTCTGTTCTCCTGCAAAGCTCCGACTTTTTCTACTCGGGACTTGAAATATGGAAATTGAGGGTTTCTTTGCTGTGGTCCCCCTCCCCCCCAAGGAGAAGTGTTTTACAGGAGAGGTGCTCTATGAAAAATTAAATGGGGTTGCTTAAATGTGGTTAGCCTGCTTCTCGCATTTTCAGTTATATCAATTTGATACCAGCGATGCATGGCTGGTTGGTGTGTGCGTGCTTTGCTTCCCAAGTCAGCCATCTCTGGTTTCATGCAAAGAATCATCTCTGAGAGAAATAGGAGGCAGGAAGGATGAGTTAGGCTATCCTGTGCGTTATTCGGTTCTTTCTAGGTCTTTCTTTGATCCCAATTCTAGCAACCTTATGTTAAGAGATTTTGGGCTCCTTAGATAAACTAAATAAGTATTACTCCCATGACTTCCTGACTCTGGATGTCTTCTTGCTTATTTTACATCTGATCACCTAAGTTATATTTTCACAGTTGGATAATAGAATTGTATTCTATAGTCATTTCTTCCAGGCACTTACCTATAGTCCCTGATATTTTTTTATATTAGTTTCTTTCTTTGTTCATGTGTCTATTTATTCATTAAATAAATATGCACTCCTTATTTGCTCTATCCACAGACCTGGATAGGATGTGTTCACAGGCATCAGGGCATGATGTAGGATGGCCCAAGATATTTTCTCATAAATACCTACCCTCAAAACCATGACATCTCGTGGTACCTGATGTATTCATCTGCCAAGGTAGTCTCAAATCAAGTGGTAAGAAAGAGAGAAACGCATATGTGCGACAAGTCAGACTATGTAGGACAAAAGTGTGAAAACGACCCTAGAGGATCTGCACTTTTGCTCGGAAAAGACCAGGATTAGAATAAAGTAGAAGTGTTTGAAGGATTTGCTGTGTGAAAACAGATATCACTTAAGTGTGATTAGTATTGATTCGGCACATAGAGACTTTATCCTTTATTTTCTGCCCCTCCCCCATGTGTATATGTGGACACACACACACACCTCTACAGGTACGCATATGTGGGGATCAAAGGCCAACCTAGGATGACTTCCTGCCTCATCTATACTCTTCCTTATTTTGAGACTGACTCTCTCTATGTGGTGGCCAGCAACCCCCTCTGTGCCCATCAGTGTTGAGGTTATAGGCATGTGACCCCACCTAATCATTAATCTATGGGTATTGTGCCTGCACTGTAAGCACTTTACACATGAAGCCATCTCCCCATTTCCCTCCTCTGTAATTTATTAATAATTAACAGAATAACTCTTCAGTGCAACTGAACCTACTTTGACTTAACTTGTTGAAAAATTATTCCTCTGGTCATTAAATAAGTACTCTAACAAATCCCTGTAAGCAATCGGAACATTTCCTTTGGATTTTTTTTTTCTTTTTGTAAATTACCCCCACTATTAAGGACATACAGTTGCTTCTTACAACACTGTTCCATATGTAGATGAAATTACGTGGGAGAAAAGTGCTCCTTAGGAATAAATAAAGGTAGGTTTCTAAACAGCTTTTAAATCTGTCTTTAACCAAAATGAAATGGGTCTTCCATTCTTCTCTCTAGAGAACCATTCAATAAATGTTTTGTGATATGTCAGGCATTGTGCTGTTTAGGAAAGCTCAGAATTAGGAAGTCCAAATGAAGCTGGATTGGTTGAACTATTACATGATTTCTGTTGGAGAGAGAGAGAGAGAGAGAGAGAGAGAGAGAGAGAGAGAGAGAGAGAGA
>JADRCH010000209.1:4356583-4372356 GCA_019843965.1 Rhynchomys soricoides | reverse complement strand
AGAGAGAGAGAGAGAGAGAGAGAGAGAGAGAGAGAGAGAGAGAGAGATGTTTGTTCTTAGGAAAACTGGGATTTTCTAGTTTGTCTGGTGCAATGCTATCTTTAGTATCATTAATATTATTCACAATTGATTCTGCTCTCATACACTATACCCCGACCAGTTTCCCTTCTCTCCACTCTTCCCAGCTTCCCCCCTCCACCTCCCCTCTCACCCAATCCACTCCCCCTCCATTTCATAAAAGAGCATATCTTCAAGAGACAGCAACCAAAGATGACACAATAATATAAGGCAAATGCCTTCATATCAAGGTTGGACAAGACAACCCACTAAGAGAAAAAGAGTCCCAAGAGCAAGCAAAAGAGTCAGAGACACACCTGCTACTACTGTTAGGATTCCCACAAAAGCACCAAGCTGACAGCCATAGCCTTGACTCAGAGGACCTGATGCAGGCCCATGCAGACCCTGCGCTTGCTGCTTTAGTCTCTGCTAGCCCATGTGAGCCCTGCTTAGTTGCTTTGATGAGCCATATTCTCTTGGTGTCCTCCATCTCCTCTGCCTCCTACAATATTTTCTCCTCCTCTTCCTTGGGGTTCTCTGATCTCTGAGGGAAGGGACCCAATGAACACCTCCAACTTAGACTCTCCCTCTGCATAATGTCTGGCTTGGGGTCTCTGCATCTGCTCCCATAAGCAGCTAGAAGAAGTCTCTCTGACAAGATACCAATCTATGACTATAGCAGAATATCACTAGGAGTCATTTCATTGATTTTTTAATCAGGCATATTTGGTTCTACCCTTGGTCTCTGCAATGCTATCTTAAATCAACTAACATTTGATCATCTGAACATATTTAGTGACAAGAAGGGCTCTCTGATGTGAAGCTCCTGGTCCAGATATTATTTGCATTCTATAGTGGGGGCATGGATTTTCATTCCTTCTTTTTATTTTTCCTGAATTTCCCTTCTTTATTTTTCAACTATACTCTCTTGTCTGTATTTCTCTTTTTTAGTCTCTCGTATCCCTTTTCAGTTGGTTTCAAATATCCTCTCTTCCTGCCTTTCTTCCTGGTAGCACGTGAAAATAAGTCTTTTCCCCAAATATGTGATTCTGGGAGCTCTGGGAGCCATCCTCTCATGATTGGACACTTCAAGGTGTGTCCTCTGAAACATGCTTTTGTTCTGGGACCATCACTTACTAGCTTCCACCCTACCTCACTCCCTCTCTTTTTGGTGTGAGTAGAACAACTTTCATCCTTCAGATTCTTTAGGACTGTGTTGTGAAGGTACACATCAGCATCTTTGATCAGAATCTCTTTCTGGAAATCCAGATCTTTCAGGCCAACAATATTCAATTTCTAAATGTCTGCTAAAAACCAATGGATAATTGGGATTTCTTTCCCATTAGGACTGCCAAGTCAGTAAGATATAGACCCCACACAAGATGATAAAGCTTCTTGAGAATTTACTTGATTATAACAAGAAAAACTGAGCCAAGGTTGGGCAGCACCAAGTCTCAACAGCATTGCTTACCATTCGAAGGGAGTCATACCTGTGGACTTTCTTCAACTTCACAATTATGCAGACAATCATGTACCCTTACTGTTTTACTTTTCTAGAATTTGTTTTCTGTCATTTGTGTCTGAAAGGTTTCTGATTCATCCATTAAGTCAGAGAAAGGCTTTGTGTGTAATCTTTTGTCCAAATAGAAAAGTGGCTTTTGAGTTAACTCTCAGTGAAAAGATGAGCAGCTGTACTTGGAGATTGAATTCTTCGTAGAGAGGGCTCATGGCAATGGTCACAGGTGGTCACAGGGATTTGGCCTTTGAGTCTTGCATGAAGTCGCACAACAAGACATTATAATGGCTAATGGATCCCTCTCTGGGATTTCCTTTTTGCCTCCTACCACAATGCAAAAGCCTACACACGCAGATGGCATATTTCATTAATACAAACAGAAGTCCAAGCAACAGATGCTTCAGGGACCAGGGGAAAGGAGATCTCTCTGTTTCTCCAACAGCAACAACTTCAATGACAAAATTTTCCCACTGAGCATACTGAACCAAGAGCAGAGAAACATGTAATTTTCAAGCCTCAGGCACTCCATGGTATTTAAAAGAAGGAAGATCAGAATCATTAATTTTGTACAAGGAGTGCTAATGCAGAACCTGGCATTGAAGAAAAAAGAAAAGGGAGAGAGAGAAACAGAGAGAGAGAGAGAGAGAGAGAGAGAGAGAGAGAGAGAGAGAATATGCACAAAAGAAGCTGAGGCACATCCTATGAGTACATAAGCCTCTATTGATTGTGTTCAGTGATTACCAAGTGTGTGTGTGTGTGTGTGTGTGTGTGTGTGTGTGTGTGTGTGCATGCGTGTATTAAAGCTAGTCAGGGGTATTAGCCTCTGCAGTGACAAAAGCCCAACCAGGCCAGTTGTTTGCACATTGAGGGCAGCGTTAGAATGGTTCCTGTTCCTTTCTTATATTATCTTACGCAAAATACAGTGCAGAGATGATTACTAGCAAGCAAACACTGATGATTAATTCACCTCAAAATCCCATCTAAACCTCTAAGCTAGTTTGACATACAGCACTAAAAACCACATAAGGCTTTCTGGTCAGGAAACATGCTTGAGAACAGACAAAGTAGATAATGGCCCTCTAGCATTTGATGCTACTTTGCTGAAAGACTAAGAGCAAGCCATGGCAGGCAATAGTAGTGCAGTTTCTGTGTCTCCTCCGGAGAGGAAGCATAATCCTAATAAAATACCGTTGGTAGTGGTTACAGAGTATTTTTCTGTTCACAGATATGAAGAATTTGCACTACTTTTCACACGTTTTAACTTGCTCACTTTGACAATGTGTGCGTTTGCAGTTCATTCAGTTGTCAGCATTGAAAGGCCTGCTGTTAGGCCAAGGAACCAGGATCCCTTTGCATCTGGCTTTTCAAGGTTTTCCCGTTCATTCCTTTTCTGTTCTGATGCTGAAGGAAAACACTAAAGAAGTTCCTACTGAGCTGTGCGGAGCAAAATAAAGCACTGTTAACAAATTCTGCTTAGGTTTCGTGTGTGTGAGTGTGTGTGTGTGTGTGTGAGATATGTTACAAGTGCAATGCCCTGGTGATCTAAGGCTTGTCCTGCATCTGGAAACCAGTCCCTAGTGCATGAAGCTTGCTTGTCCCAGGACCTCACCCAGATCCTCCTCTATTCTTCTAAATTCCCTGTAGTCACAGGGAATTCCCTTAGATGATCCTCTGGGAGGGATAGTCCTGCAGTTGAGTGCACATGAGAATGATCACAGGTTTTCCTTTCTGTCATTTAAATCTTCTTACAGAAACAGCCCCATGATCTGAATGAAGAAATTAAGTAAGATAACAAGCACCCAACAAGTATAAGTGCCCAAACAGCTCCTATGTCTCAAGTCACTCCTTCTAATTTCATAGATATAGTGAATATAAACTGGACTATGCTTTCCTTTTAGGAAAAAAAGGAGTGAGCAACAGAGATCCCCTTAAGACCATTTAGACCCTAACATTCTGCTTAACACTCTCTAATTTGAAGTTACTGCTTCCATTTAAGAAACTGTGCACTATTCCTCAGCTGCGGAGGGAAGGAAGCACATTCTTAACTGAGAGCTTGGAAGTTAGGGTAAGAATTTTGGCAAATAAACTTTTGATCTTCTATAGTATTTCTTTGTTCTTTCTCCTACCAGCCATGCAGGAGTCAGATTTTCAAATAATGTCAGCAGAGAGGAGTAAGGACACAGCCCACAAACTGCAGAAGTCCTTGGCTACACTGGTGATCGATGCTCCCTACAGTGCTCAGCTGAATTTCTTGGTTACACTGATGCCTGGTGCTCCCTAGAGTGCTCTGCTGAAGTTCTTGTTTATACTGGTGTTTGGTGCTCCCTGCAATGCTCAGCTGAAGTTCTTGGTTACACTGGTGCTCAGTGCTCCCTTCAGTGCTCTGCTGAAGTTCTTGGGCTCCTGGCAGTGCTCAGCTGAAGTCCTTGGTTGCACTGGTGCTTGGTGCTCTCTGAAGGGTTCAGTAGAAGTCCTTGATTAAACTGATGTGCTGTGCTTTCTGCAGTGCTCATCTTGAACAGAACTTCTCACCCACCAGGGTGGGTGGCTTTTAAATCAGCCCAACCAAAGGCTGGTTTTAGAGCTACGTTCTTGAGATTCTTGCTAAAAGATCCTTTCTCCAGTGTCTCTAGATGCAACATAGCTTTGACTCTAGCATAAAGTCATTATTAAGACATTATTTACCTGTCTGTGATCACAACAACAGAGCCAAGTTTGAAAACTTCGTATTAGAGTCTATGTGAGATAAAAAAAAAAACAATAAAAAACAAACAAACAAAAGCAAAACAAAGTCCAAAGCATTTAAGTATATTGACAATATGTTCGCGCCACAAAAACCTACAAGTTTCTAAAGGGAAACCTTGCCATGTTTATCCTATTGGGTTGCAAGTCATAGAGAGATGTGACCAATCAGGTAGCAAAAAGTTCTGTTCTCTTTGCATATGCAAATGTGAAGAGTCCTCTGGTACAGTGGTTGAAGGGATGCTAGCTGAAAGAGTAGACAACCAACCCTGTTCTCTGAAGTTGCCAGTGTGTTCTGTGCGTCCTATCTAAATTTTGGGATAAACAAAGTATGAAGCCATGTTTGCTTAGCTCATTCATCTCTTTCTTCAGGTCATTGCCTGGCACATAGTAGGCACTCGCTTGATATACATTTCCTAAATTCATCTAAAGCAAAGAACAGATCTCCGTAATTTCAGCTACTCTGTAATTGTCTTCAAGATTTTACTATGAGTGCATAGTTCTTTAGCATGGAGATTTAAAGATTGCAGGTTCAGGTCGAGTGACAGAGCTCATCGGTGGCCCGATTGACAGGCCATAACTAAGAGTAAGAGTGGATTAATTTATTAAGTAGTTAATTAATTAATCTCAGTAGGACTCAGATTAGGACTAAGAGGAGAGGTGAGATAATTGTGAAGTATCCACTTGCTCAGACTGCTCTAGCCCCAGAACACATGCCTGTTCCTCCTGTGGCCTTCAGGACTGTTTCAGTCACAAGGTCTGCATTTTAAGACACGAGTTATAGGCATGGGATGTGGGAAAGAACCTGAGGAAGGATGTGGAAATGACCCTCCATTTTATGGCATTGTTTTATGAAATTGGATCTCAAAAAAAAATTATTTGCTTAAGAGACTGCAAGAGAGGAATTGTAACAAACATTTCTGATTAAAAAACAAAAGAAAACAAAACAAAACTGAGTTGGTAACTTCTCCTTCTCTGTTTTCCTGTTTTAAATAAAGGACAAATGGGGCTAGACTTCTGTCCTCTGTGTGCTGAGGATTTTAGTCAGGTTACTGATTGAGTAGTATGTCTAAACATTGGGCAACTTCCTCCTGAGATGTTGAATTCATGACAAGTGTCCGTAGATATTTCTATGTCTTGTAAAAGATTTTACTGAGAAATGGGGAGTATTCTTCTTAAGGCACATGAATTGTTGTATAATAGAGTATGACGATAGGAGATGTTCTTGTTGCGATGTCATAGAGAGGTGAATAGGAGAAATGAGATGAGCTAGCCACCTGGGAAGTGGGGAAAAGATTAGGGAAAGAGCCTTGGTTTTAAATGAGTTTATAGCTGCTGATATTAGGAGTTTTCCTTTAAAATAAGGACTGTTTTCTAAACTTTTATGTAGTGAATATGATTTGGCAAACTGTTTTGTTAAAGCAAAATCCTTTGGGGAAAAGTTAGAGGCCACATCAATAGCATGTGTTGAAAGTCGAGATTTTGAACTTAGTCACATGCCTTATGGCAGAGCCAAACATGTCTATACTTCTTTAAGCAAAGCGTAGTGTCTTCAATTTTCCATTCCTTAAATGACAACACATAACTTTGTTTGCTTATTCCTTCTGAAGTATAACACTTAGAAAGTTACAGTTTTCCTTCAAGGTTGCTGAAGTACCAAGCTAGAGGAAGTTCATTTGCAAACCATGAGTAACTATGCCAATTTAGTAAAGCTTTTGGGTGATACGGTGGCCTCCAGTTGGACGGAAATGGGAATTAGCCAGTGAGGGCTTCATAAACAGAAAAGGAAGATTCCTGGGCACGTTGTGAAGGAATTGTCCTTGGGCTTTTATGCAGATTGACTCCCACACACAATTTGGAAATAACTGTGCTGGAGTTATATGTTTCATTGTAAGCAGGACAAAGAATATTTTCATATTTGCCTTTATAATATTTTAGCTGAATCACTTTTAGCATGCTTCTCCTTGGTAGAGAGGCTAACATTTTATGTAACTCTTGATTTCTGCCCTGTACTTAGCTATTTGGTAACCTTAAAATTTTTCATTCTACCATAAAACTCAGCACTGATAAATCACTGGCCTTACATGTAGAGTGGATTTAAAATTTATACCCTGTAACTTAGGCGAGGAGAAATATAACTTTATTTCCTTGTAACTGGATACTATTTGCTCACCAGAACCCCTTTCAGTTTGAAGGGGGAATACTCATATGCCGCTTGAATTTATCTTATTCATTCCTGGTGAAAATCTATCACTTTTAGCTTAAATTCTACTCTCTAGGGCAGATGATCTTTCAGAATTGTCTGTACAATCCTGGACTTGGGTTTGAGAGGACTGTAAGGGGTGACATTTGGTAGCACAAAGTAGGGGTGTTGTCTTGGGTCTGTATATGACCACTGGCTCTTTGGGGACTGCCTGGTCACTGCAGCAATCTTAGGTGAGCTCAGCTGACCTTTGTTTCTTGATATTATGCATTGAAATTAGTGGGCTAGGAGACAAAGCCCCATCATAATGCTTGCTGGGACTATTTTATCCCCCTAAAACATGATGTATCTGCCTTTTAATCTCTAGCTTGGATACTGATCCTAATTCTCTCTTCCTACCAGCCCTCTACCTGACCTTACTGATATCATTACTGAATATTGTTAGCTGCCCAGGTGGGATGAGACACTAAAATACAAACCTCTTCCCGGTTCCAGAAGGAATGCAATGAAGGAGTATTTCTTGTTCACTGTGCATTGCTCCCAGAACAGAAGATTTTTGGGCTCACAGATGGCAGGCCTAACCGTTCTGCGGTCCACATAAAGCTCATAGAACCATTTCCCTTCCTGGCTATTACTCTCTTTCCACCACTTCAAATACTGTTCCTTCTTTTGCCAGCCAGGTGATCTGTGCCACTTTCTGCACAGTGCTCTTTATGCTTTATGATTCTGCCAAGCACTGGTAAGTGAAATCTCTAATTTTTTTTTTAAATGATCACAACAAAAGTACTTCTCTGTTTTATGTATCTGACTATTGCTAATCAAAATATTTTTATTTCTACATTTCTTTTGTAGCCAGTGATTTAAAAAATAAGTATCCGTAATTTTGGAAATATCTGGAGGGTCCTTCCCCATCCCCTTTGGTGTATTATCTGTGTTAACTATCTGCCTCATTCCCAGTTTTGTTCCCTTTGTGTGTATGTGTTTGGTGTGTGTGTGTGTGTGTGTGTGTGTGTGTGTGTGTGTATGTGTGTGTGTGTGCACATGCACGTGGAGGCCAGAGGTCACCATTATGTGTCTTGCTCAGTTACTCTGCATCTTAGTTCTTGAGACATGGATGATGGGGATCCAAGCTCAATTCTTTGTCTTCTCAACCTCCCTTCCCGCATTATTCATGAAAATATGTTAAGGGCAAGACACCCTATTGCTACTAAGTAAGAGTATGACTTAGGTAATATGAACAAATACTGTCACCTGAGGTAATAAATCAGGTCTGACTGATGTTAATTTGGAAGAACTGTTGATGGAAAGTATTTCCTGGTGAGCTAAAATGTCTTATAAGTGGAAGTTATTCCTTAGAAGACTAAAACTACATATCTTGCACATACAGTACATAGGTGTGTTTCTGTACAAATGAGGTACTGGGATGTAGCGACAATGAGAAAAATTTTAAAAAGTCCAGTGGTAAAGAGAGAATACCATGTACTACATCCATACAAAGAACCATTTTGACATTAAGTATGTATGCATGTAGACTGAAGGGGAAAGATAGAAAGAAGTGATACCATTTCAGGGTCTCCTTCAGAGACTGAGGCTGTTGCTATTCATAGTTTTTCAGCCTGTGGATGCTCCAGTGTCGATAGAGGGAGATGCATAGATGCTGGGTTTGTGGGTTGTGTGTGTGTGTGTGTGTGTGTGTGTGTGTGTGTGTGTGTGTATTACACATATACTGTGAACCCAGCAGAAAAATCTGTCTCGAATTAATCTGTTTGGGTTCATGTTTTCGTTCAAGCACTTACCAGCTATGGAACCTTGCAGGATTCAATGAAAGCAAAAGCCATATGAGGTTTGTAAGAGTTAAATGAGGACTGAAATGTATCAATGATAGTCTCTAGAATTGATGTCCTGGTTGGGCATTATTTGTCATTGGTTCATTGTTTTTGTTGCTGCTGCTGCTGCTGATGAACCGGAGAAAAGAATGTTAGAATCTGATGGCATTTAGTAGTTTTTGTTGTTGTTCAGCGGTAAGGGAATTAGCTTGTTTATTTTATTAGTGCATTGTCTCAGCCTATGAATTTAGGGATTCATTCCAACAAAATAAACCTGTTTTCAAGATCTGTCAGGCATAAGTGCTTAGAAGTAAAATATACAACTGTTGTTTCTCAAATTCTATTTTTGACTTTCAATTAAAAAAAAAAAATGTATCCTGGCACTTTATGGTATTGAGAATGGAGATATAAAGGCAAATCTGTGATGCTTCCCCATCTCAAGTCACATAGCTTTTCAGCCAGGGTGAATATCACTCGATCAGTTTCTAAGTGGCAGCTCAGGAAGAAAGAAGGCACACTGGACTGAAAACTTTCTTATGTCCAAGACAGGTAAACCAGTACTCCTGCAAGCAGATCCGAGTAGCTGCCTTGTATTCAGAGATGAATGAGTGTCAAGCCCTGTGCTATTCCATCACCTTCAATACTAAGATACAGGCACTGTATCAATTTTCAAGACAAATGAGGCTCAGCATCCCCCATCTTTGATATGTACAAGTAGCCATTCTTCTGATAAATTTTGCCTCATGTCCTGGCTTTCACTGTTAAGATAACTCTCTTAACAATGGACAAAGTTGGCGGGCAGTGGTGGCGCACACCTTTAATCCCAGCACTTGGGAGGCAGAGGCAGGTGAATTTCTGAGTTCAAGGCCAGCCTGGTCTACAGAATGAGTTCCAGAACAGCCAGGGCTATACAGAGAAACCCTGTCTCGAAAAACCAATGGGCAAAGTCACCTTCTGGAAGATCTTTGGCACTGTCCAGCATGACAGAAGATGTAGTGAAAAAGGAGTCTGTTTCCAATCTCAGATGTTTCCATTTACCTGTAGCATAACTACCAGTCTTCCTACTTGAGCATACACAGACTTCCGAGATACGCATGTGGCATGGTTGCCACATTTCTACAGTTGGCTTAAGTAGGAAGCATTTTGATCTTCCTTCCTCAATCAAGTTTTAATATTATCAAATCAACTTTGTAGCTCTTCTTGGAAGCATCTTGGATTTACTGGCATCTTTTGGTCCTGCCTGAGATTCAAGATATTCTAATGTACTGTATGCTGAGCACTTGATGGCACTACTTAAAGGTTCACTCATACATAGAGACAGAACCATCAGACAGTGAGTGATGGGTCATGAGACCATACGTTAGATACTCGGTAATTAAGGGATGCTTTGATTTTCCCTGTTTTACCATCTCTTGAGGGGGATGACTTGATGAGGTTATATGAAGCATTTAGGATTTCACAGAAGAACATCCAGCTGCTAGAGACAGGTGGGTCTCTGGTGGTTATTATATCTGCTGCATTTAGGAGCTTTTAGGCAAAAGCTTCTCTGGTAAGCATTACTGTGGAAGGCAATTGAATCCCAGTGACTTATTCTCCACCTGGCTCCCCTAATGGAGCAGCAAATCAACTCAGTCGCTCTCTAGAATTTCAAGTCCATGCCCATGCATAAACTATTTTAGATGACTTTAAAATTGACATTCCATTCATCTTGCTGAGTTTATGGACCTGTCAGAAGGCTAGAGGCATGAGCTCGGAAACCTCAGAATTATCCTCCAGGAACTGGAAGTTGGTGTTTTATCTCAAGCTCACCTTTCTAGTCTGGATCATATAACCCATTAAATGATAGAACAATGAGAGGTTAGCATCAGAAGACTGATTTTGTAAACAAGGGAGAGAGGACAGCAGCATTCACTCAAACCCAAGATGTCAGTCATCTTTGGTGCCAGTACTTGACAAGCAGATACTAAGGAATGCTCAGATATGATTCTCCTCAGCGCCACTGCTCTGGCAGAATGGGTTATTAAAGTATTCATGTCACTAGCAGCTGCAGGACAAGATTTATAACAAAATGTAGCAAAGCAGAGTTGCAGTAACTACTCTGGTTGGCATTCTCCTACATTGCATCTTAAGAGGGCTTGGATCTCCCTTGCTTTACTCTTCAGAACTTTCCCAGAGAATATTATCATGTGAATATTCTTGTCCAGGTAGGTAGCCAGGTCTTGTTTCTTTCTTTTTTTTTCTTTTTCTTTTTTTTCTTTTCTTTTCTTTTCTTTTCTCCTCCTCTTCCTCCTCCTCTTCCTCCTCCTCTTCCTCCTCCTCCTCCTCCTCCTCCTCCTCCTCCTCCTCCTCTTCTTCTTCTTCTTCTTCTTTTTTTTTTTTTGGGTTGTCTGAGGCAGGGTTTCTCTGTGTAGCCTTGGCTGTCCCGGAGCTCACTCTGTAGCCCAGGCTAGCCTCAAACTCTGTTTTGGGCAACTGTGTCCTTGTATGCAACCCAGAAGCATCTGACTATGTACTTTGGCCCCATTGATCTACATTTCTGTTGAAGATGCCTTACCTTCTATTACTCCAACTGTGAAATCTCAATGTGGCAGGGAAATGGAACAAAGAACCAAAGTCTTGGATGTTGTGTCCTACAGACTTCAATTCTGCATCCCACTCCAGCTTTTTCCTGTTTAACATTTTCACAATAATATTCATAAAAGATGGAGGCCCATTTTATTAGTGCAGTTAATGAAGCTATCATTAGCTATTGTTTTACCATCCCTTTCATGCCTGGAATCTCTCCGTCCCAACTGAACATCTAGGTTCAGTGTTGGAAGGTTCCTCCCAGTTGAAAACTAACATCTGCCTACAGCTTTAATTTTTATAAAATCGCTACCTTCTCTCATTTAGTACTTCTAAAACACTGGAAAGTAGAGATAATTATTATTGTTGTCAGTCATCATTACCCTCATTAGTGAGTCCATTAGTTTATGCATGAGAAAGGAAAGGTTCAGATAAGCGATGATGCAAGCCAGATTTCAAATGCAAGCCATTCTTCTCTATTCCTATGGGGAAAACACTGAAGAAAACTGTCCACCAGGATAATTAAGACTGCAGGGTGACATATTTCCTTCCATTTACTCCTCTCCTGTATTTTTTGCCTAGTGGTGCTATTAAGCCCATTCTCTTATGGCAGACTAGGCGCTGGACATCCACTGTGGGGTAAAGTGCTCACTGCTCTCCTGCTCTGCTAACGTATGGGATCCTGAATGGGTGTGAGTGGATCAATGAGGTATCTTAGTGGCAAATACAGGCTTGGGCCTCTGTGTGCAGCCATTGTAGCTCTGGACCACCTTTGCTCTGCTAGGCTTCTGTGCTATTGTCCCCTGAGTAATAATGTAAACAGTCTTAAGGGATTTGGTGGGTCTGTGGATAATTCCTCTCCTTCCTAGCTTCCTCTTAGAGTTTCAGGTCTGCAAGGAGCATTAGCCCTCTTAAGTCCCTTTTAAAAGTTGTAAAGATTGATGGGATGTGTATTGCTAGCTTTTGGTGGGTTTATTTTAAGACCATAATAACTTACAGAAACTCACATCTAAGGTGGTTTTCCTGCCATTTTTCTTGAGTTCAGTGCTTTATGTGAACAGAGATGAGATTTTGAAGGATGGAGAGGTGTCAAAAACCATGGTACCAATTTTATACTTAGGAAAACTGACTTGTCTTCACCTGCAAACATTGCACTGAATTTTGCTGCCTTTGGAAATAGTCTTTCCTTTCCCATCTCACATGTGTACTCATCTCTCCCTCCTGTTTCTCCTCCTTCTCCCTTTTTACCTCCCCTGTTTGTATGAAGAACTAATCTGTTTATCATACTCAAACTTTGGCTATGTGGTACGTGACAAAGACACTACATTGAGAAGGGCAGCTGTTTCTGACTCTGGAGAAATAGGGATGATCTATTTTAGAAAATATTAAAGTGTGTAGAAATTAAGGTTTTATTTCTAGAAGGTTTTTGAAATAAGATCAATTCTTATGTATTTGTGATATTTTTAATGCTTAAGGGAATAAAAGCTAATGGATTTATGCTACTTTTTATTCACTTCAGTAATACACTTTAACTTTTATCATATACTTCAATGAAAATTATAGGAATTTGATTCTAGGAGATTGTGCTTATTGGCATTTTATAGTTTAGCTCTTGGTTGGTTTCACATGTTTTTCAAGAGTGACTCTTGCCTAGAAGAAGAGTCCAAGATTCTAAAGTAAACTTTAGGAAAATAAACGTAGTCGGAATAGTAATTAAGAGTCAAAAATTTATAGGACTAAGTAATAGTAATTTGCTCCAATCATCTTAGATAAACAAATACTATTTGAATAGGCGACACATCTCTACAATCATAAACTTAATGAAAAGTTCCAGAGAAACTGTTGTCAGCTTCAGAAGCTGCAGTAGAAATCATCAATGAAATTTTCTTCCATAGCTTTACCATTGCTGTGCCCCAAACTGCATCCAAATCCCAAATGTATAGGTGGGGTTGGTTGACTCAGTTGATTTCAGACATCTCTCATCTGTACTCAGAGAGGCAGAGACAAAGCTTGAATAGATCTTCTGAGAATAGGTGGAATGTACTAATAAACAGTAGGCCTATCTCAACATTCCTTAGGTTTCACCATTAAAAAAAGCTACTTACATTGTCTATGCATTAAACCCACTCTAGTTTTCCATAAACCAGAAAGCAAACAGCAGCCAGAATGCCTGCCATCCTTGAGCCAGACAGGGAAACACCATTGTACTACCAGAGACTTTGTCCAGATGCGGAGCCATGAGTAAAACATAATCTTTGGGCTCTGTTTTCTCAAGGTCAAGTGCTGGGCACTTTCGTGTGTATCTTAATTGTGTTTTTCAGTTCTGAGTTTACTAGGTAAAATGGTGAATTCAACTACCACCATTGTAACCAGAACACAATATTTTAGAGAAATGAGTAGAAAACAACAATAAAACTGAAATTATTTAGAAACATATTAAAATTCATTTGTTGAGACAATTACACAGTTTGCATTGAGAAACTCTAGCATCCAGAAGGGAGCTGGCTGAGGCTACAGATAGGTGTTTACAGACTTACAGAAGGTCTTATTTAATATTTCTTTTATTTCCCCCTTTTTTATTTTTTTTTCTTGTCTTCAAAAGAAATGACAGCCTTATCCCTTGTTTGAACCCTTGGTGTCCCTTCTCATCTTCCAGTTTTTAAATTAAACTCATTCCCTTCATTTCATAACTACCACTGCAAAGGGATGAGTGTATAGAAACTTTGAAATGGGATTTGAGTGCTATATGTGTGTTCTTCTATATACACTCATGGGTAATCAGTTCTATTTAGAAAGGAGTTAGTGGGTATTCGTGGATGTCAAATGCCCAGTACTGCTATTTAAGAAGTAATGAGCTCAAGCAATAAGATCTGTCAAGGCCTTTGCATTGCACCACATTGCCTTTTTCAGTTAATTAAATCATCTTTCTCTAGAAAAATGGCTCATTAGGGTTTGAGGATAAAAGCAACTTAATAAGTACAGACTAGCTAGTGTCCACACTCGATGGCATGTTTGTATAATAAAATATGGCCTGTCACAAGCTTCCAATAACCCTTTATAGACGAAGGGCTAGCCACCCAAGTGGTGGCAGGATAAAAGTAGCAGCCTTCTTCATTTTGGCAGCGAACAGTTACTTGGCTTCATCAAAGACCAGGCTAAGGCTGACTTAAAGTACAAAAGATTAAACCACAGAAGAACAAAGACAACCTCCAAATCTTATAACCCTCTGGCTAATGTTTTATTTCCTTATATTTGGTAATATTTTCTGAGTGGAATTGAATAAGGCAACAAATTGCTGAGTTCCAAACCAACTGGTGAGCACTTCATTACCCAGCATTAATGATGACGGCATAGGAAAATATACATGTGCAATGTATGGAACCTGCAGCTCCATATCCTGTGACCATCCCATGTATGTGCTTTCTCCAGTAGGCCACACCCCCAGCTGAATCTATATTTTAAAAATTATCTAAAAACATACCAGTATCTGTGGCGAAGTCAGATATTGAACACAATGATAGGACACTTATCTGAATACTTATTCATGCTCTTTGACTCTGCAATGTCTTCTATGGTTCGATAACTTTACTCTTTGAAGAGCCAAAGCATCTAATATAAGAATTGCAGGATATCCCTACAATTCAAGTTTCTCTGTATAAACTTCTTTCAGCGATTAAAAACTAATATCTTAGTGAGTTTCCACAGGTCAATGCCATCCCCCAAAGAATCCATCTGTGGAATGAAGTGTCTGCTCACAGGGAAGGTCTGAGAAGTGTCTTAACTCCACAGCTGTGTGCTCTCCCTTGGGACTGGCTGTAGCCATGGCTGGCTTTCTCAGTGATTCTTGGTGGGTTAGGACGTCTGTGTGAGTTGTGAGACTATTAAAGGCACAGAGCCTGGCAGGTATTGTGCTTAGCTGAGATTATGCAGATGCTTCTCCACTGTGAATGTCCTCTTCCCAGTGAGCAGTGGCTTTGCAAATCCTTATTTTGACAGCATTTGTGGGCTCTAAGTCACTTCCAGCCTTCAGACTACTTTATTCAGCTACATTCTTCTTCTGAACAATAGGGCTTAGAAATCTGTTTGGTAATGGGGAGAAGGCCTTGGTTTGTTTTATTGTCAACTTCCAATTGCTTTGTGAGTGATTGTAAAATACAGAGTTGGTGTCTGTGCTGTGTTTCAGTGGCATAATACAAAATGCTTATTGTCGACGCCTCTTGAGACCAGCATTGAGTAGCAGTAAAAGAGGATTCTGTTCTTCAAAGACTTTTCTTAATTGTGCCACATACTTTAGGGTGCCACCAAACTTCAGTGTTCACCCAGCTGGGAACTGGCGAAAATGCCCTTGGGATCTTGTTTTTGTTGTCCTATTTCTCTTCAAAAGAACCCTTCCCATTTTTTCTCTCCCACATTTCCCTATAGTCATGGTGTGTGTCCCTTACTGAACCCATAATGAGGATGTATTTGATAAGACATGAATTATTTAAGAGCCTAATAAAAATGAAGCACTGTAGAAGTTGTCCAGAAGAGAAAACCAAATATGTTTCAACCAGGTTTCTAGTGCCTTACAAACAACCTTTATTTTTTGTGGAGTGATCATTTAAGTTCCCATGACCTCACTTCTATTATAAGACACCCACGTTCAGTCACTTCAATCACCTCAGTCACTGTATGCTGATTCTCCAATGTGTTGTTCCCTTGGGGTCACCTAAAGTATATTTGGACTTTCTTAAACTTTGGTGATAGTTTTAGAGTTCCTTGAGACCTGACAGCTTTTAAAGCCGAAGAGCAGAAAGGACGTTAAACTTGAATTTCAATCTCTCTCTCTCTCTCTCTCTCTCTCTCTCTCTCTCTCTCTCTCTCT
>JADRCH010000209.1:4294412-4356573 GCA_019843965.1 Rhynchomys soricoides | reverse complement strand
TCTCTCTCTCTCTCTCTCTCTCTCTCTCTCTCTCTCTCTCTCTCTCTGTGTGTGTGTTCTCTGCCCCTTCCTCTCTGTGCACTGCCCCACCCTCCACCCCTTATCTCTTCAAATTTAAATAGACTTGGTCATTCACCTCTTATACCTCTAGAATTTTTCTGGAATTGGATTTCTTCAATAAAGCAAACCCTTTGAGGTCCTCATACCGTTGAAACTGTCACTGTGATGCATTGTGAATTCCAGAGGCTGAGCTTCTAAACTTTTCAGTCCTTGGCATTCATATGTGGGAGATAACTGATCTTCAATAAGCTTAGAATCGAGGGTCTCATAAACTATTGATTCTAGAATTCTGCAGAAAGTGTTATAGATTTTGAAAGCTTTATTTCTATTTAGAGAATCTCAGTTTTTGAAAACAAAGGTGTTGCTATTTTTGTAGCATTTACTTTCTGCCAGAGAAGCAAGAAGTTATTTAATAAATACATCCAGCTGTACATTGTTATGCTTATATTTGCAATAATAATATTTACATTCAAAAATTTCAAATCCTTTTACACCAAAATAGTTCAGTACCTTCTATTTTTGTCTCTCACCCCTAGTGCATACTTCTTTCTTCCTTCTCGTATCTTTCCATGTATATGCTTACATCTACATGCTAATATTTTGGCCATTATACACAGTGTTCCTTAATGAAGGTTTGTCTTTAGACAGACAAACAGTACTGCATTTATTCTTTTTAAAATGATTTCACCCTATTTTGGCCACTGAGTAGATTTTAGAAAATATTTCTTATAGTTTTAACTGTGTTCAATTTAAAAGTTTCTCTTATTCTGAGTATAAGAAAACTTGCCAAAATCCTGGATGGATATTCAATATCTTTCTTATGTTACAACTGGAAAGCCAAGGCAAGAGGTCACACACATGGCTCCTCAAGTCAATCAGATAAGGCCTCTCTACTCAGACTCTAGATCAGATGACATAAGAAATCATTCCACTCCAAGGTTTTATGTGGGAATACTTATTTATAATTTGAATTTGTCCACTCTTTTTCTTGTAAAGGTATATAGATGCTTAATAAAGAAAGGTTTGCATTTTGAATATCTCTGACTTAAGTGAGAGCCTGAGGAAGGGAAGTACTCTCTGCAGGGCTGCACCTTCTCTTGGATGCCTTTGATGGACAGAGTCCAGAAATTCTTCCTTTTTTCTTTTGTAAATGTGAAAGAAATATTTTTGCAGCCATTTTATTCTGTATTTTAATGTTTCAGATGCTAGAACTCAGCAATGTCTTGTGAATTTCTCAAGGTGTTTTCCACTTAATTCTGTAATTTGTCGGATTGCTGAGTATCAGTAATGCAGTAAGCAGTAATAAGGTACATGAGATGATAAATTAACACCACAATTCTGTTGCCATTATTTCTCATCTATTGGTGAGATGCATTTGTACTTGAGGATGTTTTTCTGTAAACTATCAGAGTAAATTATATTCGAGAGCATTCCAAATGATATCCCTGACAACATGAACCCTGACTAGGGATCAGGAATAGTAGTGCATTGTAGATAGACATTTACTACCTCACTTCTTATTTATTTATTTATTTATTATTTTATTATTTTATTTTTTATTCTTTAATCCTAAACCCTTGAGAGACTTGAGGAACCTGGTGGGATGGGGTTGGGGGGAGACATCCTCTTGGAGATGGGGGTAGGGAGGTGGGGTGGGGTGGAGGTGGGGCAGAAATTGTTAAGACGCTTTAGCACCCTGATGACAAGAGGAAGAACATATTACATATTACATCTTGCTCTCCTGTACGTTAGGTGGTTATATCTTAGTACTAAAGGGTATGGATTTAAAATACACTCCTCAAAATAGAATTTCGAATGCCAGTCAAAGAAAAATGTACCAATTGAAAGTAAAGTAAAATCACTAGAAAATATAGTCGCACAAAGAAACACTGAAGAAAAGTTGACATCTCAAATGAAACCTGTGCTACAAGACTGACAGCCTTCCAAGGTTGTATACCAGAGGATGTTGCTTGGAATTACTGTCCTGTTGGCATATTCTTCTCTTCCTACTTCCCCTTAGTAGTGGCAATCATCAGGACAGTGACATCTACCTTCAGTCTTAGTGTACATCCACATGGCTTTGGCTGTTGTCTCTGCTTTGGTGATACTCAGCATTCCAGATGTTCATACCATTGAGTGCACATCTGGAAGCACTGCTCTTTCATTTCGCCCTTCAAAATTCTCCTTTGAAAAGAAGCAACAAACTGCTCTCTATAGTAAAACAGAACAAACAAAAACACCCGCCTCTCTTTACCTTCGGATGGTGCTTTTTCTAAGAATAAAATGTTAATTGAAGAGAGAAGCCTGGCAGAAGAGTTTGAAAAGTTTAAAGAAGAGTGTTTTAAAGCTCCCGTGTTGAAGCGGCCACTTTTTCATCTTAGAATCCCAGAGAACCCATGAGGCTCAGTTCTAACAGCTGGGACACCTCGCTTTGAGGACTTGCAACTATTTGATCTAGGAGTTTCTGGAGTGCAGGTGATATTTATTAAAACACAAAACAACCCTGTAATTAACATGAAGGAAAAACGATACAGTTCCACAACTAATTGGGTGATTTAGAAATGGCACCTGCCTCTAACTTGACAAATAGGCACGTGCTCTTGTGGGATGTGTTTTTGTTGTTTGTTTGTTTGTTTTGGTTTTAAAGGGATTTTCTTTCCTTGCAGACACACAATTAGAATGTTTCACATGTGATCTTCTGTGAGTGGTGATGCAACCCAGGGAACTTTCTAGCATTTTTCTCTTGGTGTGTGTAGCTCGTGGCAATGTTTTATTTTGTGATTTTGTTTTCTTTTTCACTATGGTGAGTTGCCTCTTTCCAATAACTGTGATGCAGCTAGCCATAGAAAGGCTAATGATCTTTTGGGTAGATCTTGCTTGTGTTATGTTTGATATGATTCTTGATTTAAAACTTCTTGATTATCAAATCAAGAATCAAATTCTTGATTATTGATATGATTCTCCGATTTAAAACTTTTGGCTTGTCATAGGTCAGCTTTTCCCCTGTTTCTTTTGTCCCTTGCATATCTGTATTTATGTCCATAAACGGACCAGGTGATGGCCATGAACAGGTGTGAGGTAAGATACCATTAATTTCTGAATAAGGCTAAGAATCAATTGCTTTATAGTACAAAAGGAGAAAAAGAAGCTCTCTAGACTTGGGTTAAAATTGTTTGATGACTGTTCTCCAGATGGAAAATCTCATGGGTTAATGTCACAGAGCTTTAATTAATTGAGATATATATATACGTATATATATGTGTGTGTATATGTGTGTGTGTGTGTGTAAGAAAGTTGCTCAGAGAACATACAATCTTTTGATCTAAGGAAGTGAGAGGGTTTTACATTATATGCATTGATTGACAGTCAAAAATCCTTTCAGGCTAATTCTGCAGTGGTTAAGGGTCATGAAACATAATCTTGTTTTACTAGCTTCCTCTAGACAGAAGATATTTCAGGCAGAGATTTAGCGCAGGGAAACCTCATAGGAAGCTCTTGCTTGGCAGTGGTAAGATTCCACACTGAACAACATTATGTTTTAATGTCAGCTTCTCAGGCAAAGCACTGGGGGTTTTGTCATTCATAAGAAGACTTTGAGGGAGCTCATAAAATGCATTAGAAACACATTGTTCAAAATGCTTCTAAAAATGGAAAAGAACTCAAATGTTTATTGCAGAGATTTTATTGCCAGGAAACATGGTCTTTACGACCAGAGGGGTGGTAATATATTCACTTGGGTCTACGAGGAATTTCAGACTGGTAAGAATTTATTTGGATTGCATGAGCGTAATTATCTTAGAATTTGAGAGCTAAATCTCTTTTTGTTTTTTATTATACATTTTATTAATCTTTTAGTTGTGGGTGACTCATGAGGAAAAGTTGTATGCTTGCCCAGGGCAAGAGCTGGCTAAGATGCCTTCATTGTTGGTGGGTAAATCCAGCTTCCTGAATGCTCAAAGGGCTGCTGCTGGTGGTGTTTGCATGTATCTATTCTGACTTTGATGGAGCTGTCTTTCACCAGAGAGCTTAGATGGTCAGATGACAAGAATTTTTCAAGGATGGCCTTTCAAATTGTGTCTGAAGGCTCTCATCCTTTAAATTTTTCATTATCCATTTTCTTGAATTGCAGAAAATTTATTTAGCAGGCTAGTTAATAGGTATGTGTCTAGCCAGATTTTTCCATTTTGACTTGTCTTATCCTGGCAAGATGGGATAAATACTATATGTCAGCAGCAATTACTGGAGTAAGAGGTGATCACTCACTTCTTTGCTGTTAATTTTTCAAGAATAAGAACTCAATTTGGAAGAAGAATCAAAAGATAACCCTAGAGTACAGTACATGAGAATTGTTCAATACAGCTATTCAAAAGGTGAGTCCCTGGCTGTTTAACATCAATGGCCTAGTTCCATACAGAATTTTTAGTGTCATGTTCAAGAAGCTCTTACAAACAAACAAACAAACAAATAATCACCCACATTCAGGGAGAGGTTTGCCATTTAGAATCTTTTCTTATCATCTTAATATTACTTTAAATGGATTAACACATGGGGACTATTCTATGTAATGTGTGCGGTTACAGTGGATAAAATACAACAGATGCTTCCACTGGCTTTCACAATAGCTACCGAGTACACTCTGCAAATACAACCACAGTGAAAACATTGATGGCTTTACTGTCAGCTTCTGAACTTACTGTTAAATGTTGACTTATGAAGTATGGACTGTGGTTGCTTTGAAAACTTATAGGAGAACGTTGTCAGCTCCCCAGTCTCAGGGATGGTCCCCCAAAGACATCCAAGAATTGTTGGGCAAAGGTGCAGGGGAAGGGGTAAAGGAAGTAGCTTGATCATTGAAGATATGGTGCTGGGTTGCTTAGGATCTGGGGTTAAGGGGACATTTGTTTAGACAGAAGGTGCTTGTTGTCTTGGGAGTTTTGTCATTGGAGAATGATTTAGTCTAGACAAAGCTGCTATATAGAAGAAGCTCACACGTGAAGAACCTACCCATAATTCAGTTTTGAAGACAGTTTTTCTCTTGTTGATATGATACTTTTGCGCTTCTAATCTTGCTTTGAATTCTCTGCCAGTTGAGCTCGACCTGACTGGATAGATTGTCTGCTTAATTATCCTTTGAAAGAAAGGGCAAACACTTCCAACAGAAAGTGGTACCCTGTTTTGCTTCTTGCAGGTTATTTCATACCAAGGTCTCCTCAGGAAAAACTGACAGTTATAGTGAAGGATTTTGTTTGAGACTGAATGAGGAGAAAATCCTAAATCCTTACAATAATATTTAATTTCATGTACCACATAGGAAACATGTTTAGAAACTAAACCTGAGTATTAATTGTTCTAACTTCCCTTTGTTCTATTCATACTTTACTTATAAGTGACCAAGGAACATCACTTCTACTGAGCAGATCCAACTACAAGTTTCTCAGACCTCTGTGTCAAAGCAGAAGGATTTTCTTATGATCTTAATATTATTTTAAATGGATTAGCACCTGGGGAATATTTTATGTAATATGTGAGTGGATAAAATACAGCAGAAATATTTCTCAAATTTCTGTCTTAATGCCTTCTTTATAACTTACTTTAGTTCTTTGAACAATATTTGTTTTCACTATAATTACTATATTTAACTTTAATCTCTTTTTTTATATTAGAGGGTGTGTAAAATAGAGTGTTATCTTCTGAAACCAGAAAAAGCATAGCAGTGAAGCAGGAAATCTCTGAACCCAGAGAGTGTGGTGAGATGACCCTGAGTGCTGCACAGCTTTGGCCCCATTTGCATTTCTTCTCTTATTCTGTGCTACCTTTTATTGACTTTTAAAATTACCTTTATTCATTTATGTGTTTGGATATGTATGGATGTGGTCATGCCCGTGGCATTGTGTGCCTCAGAAGGTCTGAGCAAACCTATGGCAGTCAGTTCTTCCACCGTGTGGGGGCTGAGATCAAACTCAGGCCATTGAGTTTGGCAGCTTGTACAATTATCTGTTGATCTATCTCTTTATCCCTTGTTCAGTTCTTTTATCTCATAAGTGTTTATAGTAATGGTATGTAGATAAGAGATGGATTGAGATTCATTCTGTGCAATACTTAATATGATGCTTACTTTGAACACCGGCTGAATAAACATTTCTAGTCAGCAATAACTAACTTTATGAAGATCAGTATATAGTAAACATTCCAGCAGATTATAAGTGTGGCAATTGATGGTAGGTAGATAGTAGCAGTTTGTTACAGTTGTGTGAATTAACAGTATTTCTTAAGCACTTTGAGACTGAGTTTACAGTACATACTACATATAAGTACATATAAGTAGCCATAAATTGAACTAAAATATTTATATGAACAGTGCCCAATATTGAGAATCTGACTACTCAAATACTTGTACGAAAATAATTAAATCGTGTAGATCTCAGAGATATAGTAAAAGAAAAAAAATGACAAAGACTGGAAGGGAAAATAAAAGAACACAGGAACCCCTAGGTCAGAGGAGACAGTGAATGAAGAGAATTCATGAGAAAGGACAAAACAAGAACAGAGAAAATCTCTCTGAGTCTTTGGAAGTTGCCAATGCAAGCCCCCAACCAGCTGAATAAAGACCGTGTTCTCATGATGAATTGGTTTCATTCCTTCCTTTGTCCCAGGCACTTACAGAGCTGTGAGAAGTAACTTCAGAGATATAGCTGGACTAATTCCTCCAACAGAATAGTCCATAAATAAAAACAGTCCCAAGGACTTTATCCTTGAGGGCTTTATCTCATTGCAATGGTCATCTCCCCAAGAGACAGAAGGCCCTTCCAGCAACACTGACTTGTATCTGTAGTTCCACACACACAATCTGATGATCCTGGTAATCTAGGAGTTTGAATCTAGCCTGGACAACTTAGACAGACTGTCTCTGAAAAATAGCTTACCTTCCACATTGCCCTCCTGAAATCTTCATGTCTAGACTCTGAGTTGTATATAGACTTAATCATGTCAGTAAGCAAATAACTTACCCTTATGATGATTAATTACTTTATTGTTTGCTGGATGAGTGCATTAAGGTTTGTTCAGACATTTAATGTGTTAGATAGGCAAGCTCTAGACGGTTTATTGTGACCCTTGGTATAAAGTGCTTATTATCCTTGGGAGGAAAATTCCAATAGGCTATTAGTAATTGTTAAAAAAATGTTAAAAAGTCTTCCTTAGCTAGGTAGGTTTGGAATCTTTTGGTTTATGAAATATTAAGTCAATTTCTTGACTACAGGTCCTCAGAGAATTTAATAAGTTGTTGTGCTCTCTCCATCAAGAAGAAGATGATATTGCTAGCTCCTTTTACAATGCCATAAATATTTAGGGGATATCTCATAGCCTTGAAGTTCTATCAAACATGATTCCGAAAACCTGGCAACAGGCAGGTATTTCCATTGTCTCTTGTTTCAGAAGGACGTGGTCTTAGATAGTTTATAATCTTCTCAAGTGCATGTTTGAATTTCAGGAACTCTGGAGAATGTAGCTAATTAAGGGCAGCTATCCCTCTGAGCCTCCATCTCTCTTCAAGGTGCTGCTTCCCTTTGAAAGTAATAAAGCTTGTGTAGAATTCTCATTTACTCTGTCCAAAGGGGCATTGGAAGAAAGTCAGTTGATGTGGCTTGTGAAAATAAAAACCTTCTTAAGAAATCTTGGCCATAAAATAAAACAATAGAGCTATGGAAAATGGTTGTGCCTTTTTCAATTCAATTCAGTTGTGCCTTTTTTTAAAAAAACAAAAAACAAAAAAACATAGTAACATAGCCACCATATGATCTGTGGGGAACGAAGTAAGAATGACTCAGAATAAATTTCCCTAAGTCAAACACTGACTGAGAAAATAAGAACATGGCTGTTCACTACTGAAGGCACATAGGGAAGTGAGCATAGTTACCGGCTTTGTTAATCTGAGCCCAGGGGCTCATAATGTTAGCGAGGGATGAACCAGGAAATTTATCACACTGGAACAACGTCTGTGTATTGTGAATTTGAGAATTCTTGACAGCCTAATATCCTGTGAAGGTATTGGTGTCTGCTGCCTGTGGACATACTAGCCTGACATGTCTGATCTCATCTGCTTCTGGAAGCTGAACAGGATGCAGTTGATGGTTAGTGGGAGGGTATATGCAGTCCTACTTTCATAGGATAAAATGTATTGAAGACTTCTTGTCATCTTCTTTATGTAGATAATTTAATCTAATGAAAGTATTGGTGTCTAGAAATTGAGGTCCAGAAAGGTTGAGAGACTTATTCACTTGCTGAGACCCAAGGCTTAAAGCCACTTGGCACAATCATGTGTTGTCATCTGTACCAGTGTGCTTTCTACTTTCTAGTACATAATGGCTTTGTAAATTGATCTTAATGTCAGAACCCAGGTTTCAAGATTGTGGTACCACTGTTTCCATATTTATATTTTAATGTAAGAAATTTAATATATTCTGATTTCTTATAAATGGAACTACCTAGATTACAGAATTCCCAGTGCTTTTATCCTGAGTTTTTTTCCCATGTCTATGTCCTTAATGAGACAAGTCATGGGACAAGACAAATCAGTGGAGCTGATTTGCTTACAGGTAGGGTATTTTGTTTGCTATAAGATGCTTTGAACATCGACAGATCACTCAGTGGAGATGAAGAACTATTCTACACAAAAGCTGTCAAGTGTACAACTTCCTTCAAGGTACATTAACAGCATCATGAACAATAACAAGAATTTCTTCAAAATAATATAAACAGTTGAAGAGAACGTGGGGAATAACCTTGAACTCACTGGAGCAGGAAAAGATTTCTGAACAGAAAACTGTTAGCACAGTACTACAGTTAATAAATGGGACCACATGAAACAGAGAAGCTTCTGCATGGCAAAGGACACTGAATTCAGACAAAGTGGTAGCCTATAGAATGGGGAAAAATTACTACATATCCAAAACAGGGCTAATATCCAAAAATGTATAAAGAACTCCAAAGGAAAAAAAAACTAGACATCAAGAAAACAAATTACCCAGTTTAAAAATGAGATACAGATCTCAACAGAGAATTCGCAAAAGAGGAAACTCAAATGGTTGAGAAGCACTTAAAGAAATGCTCAACATCCTTAGTCATCAGGGAAATGCAAATCAAAACTACTTTGATATTTCATCCCACACCCATCAGAATGGCTAAGATCAATAAATGAGTGACAGCTCATGCTGGCAAGGATGAGGAGCAAGAAGAGCACTCATCCCCATTGTCGGTGGGAGTGCAAACTTGTACAGCCACTACAGAAATCAGTGTGTGGCAGTTCCTCAGGAAGATGGGACTCAATCTACCTCAGTATCCATCTATACCACTATGGCATACATCCAAAACACGCTGGATCCTACCAAAGAGACCCTTGCTTAACCATGTTCATTGCTGTTCAATTTATAATACCCAAACATTTGAAACTACCTATGTATCCTTCAACAGATAAATGGATGAAGGAAATATGGTACACTTACATAATAGAATATTGATCAGCTATTTAAAAAGTAAATCATTAAATTTTCAGCTAAATGTATAGAAGTAGAAAAGATCATCCAGAGTGAGGTATCCCAGACCCAGAAAGAAAATTATGATATGTATTCACTTTTATGTGGATAGTAACTGTGACGTAAATGATAACCACCCTACAATCTCTAGAACCACAGAGACTATGTATAGAATATGAGATGTGAGGGGACAGATAGAACCCACTAGGAACAGCAAATAGGATAGCTATGTATGTATGTATGTATGTATGTATGTATGTATGTACATATGGATGGATGGATGGATGGATGGATAGAGAGGGGTTGGGATGGGAGTATCAAATGAAGAACAGGAGCAAAGGGGCACTAAGGAGAAAATACAAGGAGGGGTGATATGAAAACCTAAAGCAGTAGGAGCATACTAAAATATAAACATATATGAAAGATATATAAATGAAATCGCCAAATATCAAGGGAGACAGAGCTCCAACTGGCCATCTCTTGTCCTCAAATGAAGCTTCCAGTTCTAGGAATTCGTTGCATATAATTGAGTTGTTGGCAAAGAGGTTCTCATGGGAACCCCCAAACAATCCAGGCTCTAGACTATATCCAGGCCAAGAATGCAGCTTGCTCTCCACAGACTGACAGCAAGGCTCTATTGCTGAAGACATCACCTATACAACTGACTGAAAATGAAGCACAAAGTTTGTGCCTACCTAGAGTTCACCCTAAATGCTTGTATTAGGTACAGGAAGGTACTCTGCGAGCTATTAAAGAGAAGTGTCAAAACCAACTTAGTCACCAAATTTTTTTATCTACAATGGTGTGAACCTTGTAATATAAATATCTGATTTGACTTAACACCCACCTCATAGATGGAACCTATACCCAACACTGCTTGGGTGCCCTAGACCTTGAGACTAAATAGTTCAGCGACCTAAGGTAAGTCCAAATAATGCCATTCAACTAAAGGAACATAGGAATAACATGACCTCTAATGACATTCTTCTTTACTCATAGATCAGTGTCTTGTTCAGCCTCCATCAGAGAAGCTTCTTCCTGTAGCAGATGGGAACAGCCATATAATACACAGTCTGAGACTTTATTACTCAACCCTTAATGGAATGTCTCCATCAAATTCTTCCCTTCAGGACACATGGAACCCTAGGGAAGAGGAGGCAGGGGGATAATGGACACCAAGGCAACAAGGTCCTCTATGTCTACAAGATTGACAGGCATATGAATTCAGTAGCTGAGGCAGCCAGGATAGGAGCTGCCCAGGAATGCAGCAGTTTGACTTCTAGAGCTGAAGGGAGAACTGAGCACATGGCCCCATCTCTGGCTCAGAAGCTATGTCCAAATGATAACCACTTCTAAAAGAAAGTTTAGTTTTCTTTAAGGGAGTTTTCCTGGGAGTACAAACTAGTCTTAAGCATAGACTGCATACTCCGGAGTAGATGCCCACCGCAGAACAGATGCAAGTACATCTTGAGAGGTTGGTGTCAGGCTTTTTGTTTGTTTTGTTTATGTTTTTGGTTTTTGTTGTTGTTGTTGTTTGCTTGTTTAATTCACTCTTTTAAAAATATATTTTAGTACATATGCATGTATATATGCATGCATGTATGTATGTATTTATGTTTTATGCATTCTTTTTCTCCCTTTTTACCCTATAGGTCCTTTGTCTGTATATTAATTGTTTCCAGTTTAGAAATTTGTGGGATTCCCAAGTGTTTGAACTCGGCTGTCTATATCTATATCTGTTTCTTTTGCCTTTTCTTGGGCTCTTTGCCTTCTGTTCATTTTGTCCTAGTCTGATATTTTAGTTTTTGTTCTGTCTTATTTTATTTGTTATTGCTCCTTAGAAGCATGTTTGTTTTCTAATAAGACACAGAAAAGAGTTGATCTGGATGGGAGGGAAGGTAGGGAGAAACTGAAAGCCTGGAGAAAATATGGTCAAGATGTGTGTGTGGGGGAGGGGTTGTGATCTATATGATTGTATATATATAAAATCAAAAACTATTCTCAATAAAAGGTGGAAAGGTATAGACTGCATGTTGTTTGCTAATTGCACCGAAGATCTTAAGGGATACCTCACCACAGGATACCTCACAACAGATGATATACAGAGGGCAAGTAAGCACATGACAAGAAACTTCCTATGTCCTTAGGAAAGCTCAGATTAAAGGGGTATATATGTAAGCTCACGTCTGAATAGTTAGGACCTGCTGCCAGATAGACCGAGTTCTATCAAACGTATGAAGCAATGGGAGATTATAGTCACTGTGCGAATGCAGCAGTATAGCTGCTTTCAAAAGCAGTTTCTTACAAAGGGAACGTTGGGGGATATGGTTGGTTGGTATTGTTTTTCCTATGGGGTTACCAAGGTCCTTGCCCTAATTTCTCCATTGGGGTCCCCACGCTCAATATAAACCAACCAGACACCCCAACCCTCTCAGGGACTAAACCACCAACCAAAGAGTACACATGGGGCAGGGGGACCCATGTCTCCAGCTGGATATGTAGCAGAGGATTGCCTTATCTGACATCACTGGGAGAGGAGCCCCTTGGTCCTGTGGAGGCTCAATGACCCAGGGTAGGAGAATGCTAGGGTGCACTGAGGCAGGAGTGGGTGAGGAGGCAGAGAAGCATGCTTATAGCGACAGGGGGAGGGGAAGGGATAGGAGGTTTGTGAAGGGGAAACTGGGAAGGGGGATAACATTAGAAATGTTAATAAATAAAATAACCAATAAAAATCAAAAATAGTAAAAACAAAACAAAAACAAAACAAACAAAAAACCCAACAAAGTAAAAAAAAAAAAAAAGTTAGACCCTCAAATCCCATGATTCAGAAGTTATGCACTTTAGAATAAAGAGCTGAAATTTATATATGCACCAAAACCTGTACATGGATGCTTATAGATCAGCTTTAAAATGCAATAATAGAAAGCACTCAAGCAGTTGTCTGTTAAGCTAGTGGACAAATAGAGGTCCATCTAGGCAATGGCGAGCTATGCAGTACTCAAGCAAAGACATAAAGGAAATTCAACGGCATGGTTTTAAAGACAATTGGAAAGGCTGCACAGTGTTTCATGCTAAGTTCATACAATGCTCTAGGAAGGGCAACATTACAGAGACCTTTAAAACAATCAGGCAGAGTTTGGGGGAGACGGAAGTGTGGCTAGGTTTTTAAAGGATACTTAGGACAGTGAAACCATCCAGTAGGATGTCATATTAGTGGAAACATGGTGTGAGGAGCTTTTCCAGAAGTATAGAATGTACACAACCAAGAGTGAACGTCAGCGTTGGCTGTGTATTTGGGATAATAACGATGTGTCGAGGTGAGTTTGTTCATTACAGCGAGGTTATAATTACCATGGGGAGACTGAAAGTGAGGGAAGCTGTAACTGTGTGGGGCGGACCGTTGTAGGGTTATCGCGTTACCTACTCCTTAATTTTACTGTTAGCCTCAAATGGCTTTAAAAGCTAAAGTACATTTAGGTGAGGTCTCCCAGCCCATAGCCTTAATTTCAGTGTCTCTGTTCTCCTATTGTAGATGATATCTCTTCAAATACAAATAAATTAGAATGCATATGGCCACTTGGGACATAACATTTCTTATTGTAGAGGAAGTATGAACTAGGGGAGCCCAGAGTTGGCAATCTGATTGCCTACATTTGAATCTTTAGTGCCTTTTGACCCAAATAGCTTAGCTTAAATTCTCTGAGTCCCATTTTCCTTTTCTACAGAACAGGGGTGCTAAGAACATCTGTCCCTTGAGTTGTTGTATTTAGTTATTTGTTTCACATTATGGCTGGTCATTGGTAGTGTTTAGCACACGGTAGACATTACTGAATTCTTATCTTTACACCTAGGTGGACTGGAGGCTCTGTCAAGACAGGTATTCTATTTGACTTCTCTGTAGCAAAAAAGTAGGCACTGACTAAATATATTGTTAATAAAATGTATGGAACAGATGTCTAGTCAGATTTTGTCCTCACTGATTTTGGCTGTATTTTTTCTAATCTTCTTAAAGTAATGTAAAAGTCATGCGGATACTTCTTAGAAAATTGCTTGCATGTCTCTTTACCCTTTTATTAATGGCCTTTGCACCTTGACTGATTCTATCTCTTCAAAGCTTTTCCTCTATAAAAGTGGTTTCCTTGGGGGAAAATTATATGAAAATATCCATGTTATGTGAAGCTGAAACAGAGGCTCACTGCAATTAAGTGTCATTGAAGCCATGTAGTGCATAGATTGCATTGGGAATGTGGGGGTGTCTCCCAGGTAACAGCCAGACAGTGTCTGAATGCTATCATAGCCCAGTGACCTCTAATGATCCCAGCACTAGGGTGCAGAGGACGTTTATTTTGATGTAATTCTGCCTTTTAGATGAATTCTAATGTTAAATTGGTTAAATGCCATACAGAGAACTTCCAAGGACAAGTATTGTCTAAATGTAGGTGCTGAGAAATTATTCAATTATCCCAGTCCTGCTGTCTTAAAAATTCCCTTTTAAAAAATGAAGTTTTATTTTTTTTATAAAAAAGTAGTCTACATGATCTAGAAAATTGAACCAAGTAGTACTGTAACTTTATTCTCTGTTATCTGTCTATCAACTATCTGTCAACCATCTACCTATCTCTATATACGTACACTATTTCTGTGTATATTTAAGTATATGTATAAATATCTAAACTTATGTGTGTGTAGGGATTCACCTAAATGAGGTTAAATGGTGTTTTAGAGACGATATTAACAAAGTGATCATAATCTTTAGCACACAGTAAGTGTCCAGTGCATGCACGAGTGCTATTGGACATTCTAAGATATTTGCAGGGATTATATTGATGGAAAGTTGTTCAAGTGTTGGTTTTAGAGTTTCTTCTTATAGCGAGAACCTAGAGTACAGTTATTATTTCCTCCAAATCTGTTCTTTCACATCCTCCCTTGAGAGCAATGGATGGTCCTCTGCTGCCTGTTGGTTGCCAGGTTGACTCAAAGTCGAATTTTGCCAACAGGTGGAATCGGGAGGCTGCCAGGTTGAAGGAGACAGGAATGATTGGTTGGTTGTTCCTTCACGCTCTCTTTTCTTCCAGTTGTCCTAAACATCAACCCAGTGTGCTTCTTCACCAGGTCTGTAGGAGTTCTTGCTTATCATTCTAGCCAGATTCTATCTGCCCACTAAGGCACAGCCTCATGATGGTCTGTTAGGGATCCAGGGATCCCACAGGAACTAGGCATTACCTACTTTGAAGAATTTGGGTATTTACCTTGTTCTAACTTACATTTTGACTTTTCCCAGCTTACTTCTACTTACCCGTTACCCCTGGGATAACAGCTTTCTGCAGATGTTACCTTTGTGATTATCTACCTAGCAATTTCATAACAGTGAAAATTTCTACTTAAATTCTCTCTGTTTGAGTAGGTGGTGTGATTATTGTCTGCTGACTGCACTGACTAATGGAGGTCTTCAGACCAGGTTCGGTGAGCAGAGTCAGATTGCTCACCAATTGGCAAGATGCCATTAGCATGATAGTTTGTTACATGAAGGTCTTAAGTCTAAGGAATTGGATTAATCGAGGGAGACATTCTTCCAGATTTGTGTTGTTCTCAAAGGCACTTCATCAAAGAAATGATAGAATTTGTCATGTGAACAATTGGTGGAAGGCATTCTTTTTCACATAGCAGATACTTCAGGAGTGAAATCACTTCTCCTAAGGCAGATGATTGTCCTTGAGTAGGATGATTCCAGGGGCTGAGAAGCTGAGTGATAAGCAGGATTCTCTGTCAAAAGATAGTTTTTAAAGGAATAGTAGATCTTCAGTGGAGCTTTGAACCCTTAAAGGGAACACTCTTACAGTGGAGCTCATTGGAAAAGAAATAAAATTGGATTGGAAAACAAGCGTGGGAATTATCTGGTGGAATGAATATAAATAAAAATAAGCACTTAAAATACCAATGCTTTTCTTTCCTCGTCAGGCTGATGTTAGAGATGGCAGCTAGCTACTTTTCTCTGCCAAGGCCTAGATCTTGTTTTGGCAACATGGTTTTGAGGCAGATGGGCTGTGCTTCTGACTCCTGTGGACATTCCAGTGTTCCCAAGCCTCAGACTGGAGGCAGCCAAAGCAAATGTTTGCCTTCTGCGTCTTTGCATTATTTAGTGTTAAGCTCCTATGGATGAAAATATAAAATTCCTAGCTCCTGAAATCTGGTCAATTGCAACTTATGGGACTGGATTTTTGTTGTTGTTGTGTGTTGTGGTGTGTGTGTGTGTTTCCATGGTTTGATTGATTGCTAGTCTTTGATATCTTACTTTCTGTTCTTTAACTATATATATAAATACTTTTTATTTTAATTATGGATATGTGTGTATGGTTGTGTGGTTTCTGCATGAGAGTGAAGGCCCCAACAGAGGGCAGAAGATGGCATCTCATCTGATGCTGGAGTTAAGACAATTATGACCTGTCTGATACAAGTGCTGCAAACTAAACTTGAGACTTCTATAAGAGCAACATGTGCTCTTTGACTCATTGGGGTCTTTTTTTCCAGCTTCCTACTTTCTCTTCTTTATACAACATGTTTATTCATAAAATAATGTTTTATATGTATCTATAAATTTGTTAGTCATGGAATTCAGTAATATACTATTAGCACCTGTGATTGTGAACTGTTTGTCGCAGCCATATACAATGCTTAAATACAATGTGTTTTTCTTCTTATCCCCCAGCCCCCGTGAAAGCTAGAAGACGGGGTTAGGGTGACTTTGTAAAATACCAAGGAGGAAAAAGTCAATTATTTGTCTTTCTTGAAACTCTGCCTTCTGTCATCACCACAGTGTGACCACAGTAGGAGGCTTGCAGAAAGTGCACAAAGTGAGGGATAAGTGCTTGAAATTGGGGTTTTGGATTCTGCAGTTCTGCTCTTATTTCTCATCAATTCTTTTTTCCCAGAGTCCGGAAAAGGCAGGTGAGTGAGAGTGGACAATGATTTTATTTCAAAATTTGAATGTAGTTAACATGTGACCTAGCTATTTCTCTTCCATGCTTGTACTAGAAAGGCTTGGAAACACATGTCTATGTACAAATTTGTGTAAGAGTCATGTCTCTGGCATCATTCCTACCAGGGAACGTATAGAAACCACCCACATACAAGTAGCTGATGAATGGGTAAGCAGACTATCTCCTAGCCTTTGATAGGATGTTATTGCAACTTAGAAAGGCATGAAATACTGATGAATCTTCACCGCAGTAGGTCTTGTGGGTGAAAATATGCATAAAAGTCAACAAGGTCCCATGCTGCATGATTACACTTGTAAAAATATACAAATAGGTTCTTTCACAGAGAATGTGTACAGAAGACAGATGAATGGTTTCCAGAGCTGCTGCTGGGTAAAAGAATGCATGGTTGATAAAGGGAAAGAGGTGATATGTTGACTTGTGAGGATAGTCACACAACTCTGTTAGTGTACTAAAAGCCACTGGTTTATATTTTTTAAATAGCGAATTTTAGGATATTTGAATTCTCTCATTTATTTAAAATTTAAAAACTCATTGATAGAAAATAGTAGTTAGCCTGGAAGGTGATAATTATTATACAAACATTGTTTTGGGTCCTACATTCATTTCAAAGGAGCATAAATTTGCTTTATTCAAAAGGAATGCTGTGAATAGGCACAGGTGTTCAAAAATCTAATCTGCAGCGGGGTTTTAAAAACAGAAAAGTAATGGAGATGTGCAGTGAATACTCGTGGCTATTACAGGGTTCTGTAACCATTTCTTCTTTTCCAGGTCATAGATATCTATACACAGACTGATATACATAGGTATCTACACACTGTCTACAATCACAAAAGGGCAAGGATGTGCCTTAGAGCTGGAGAATGTATCAGCAAAGGGCTTGCTCGGCAGCTAGGTTTTGTGTGGCATTGCCTATCAGATGATGGTTATACCTTGCCTCCTTAAAGAGACTTCTAAGGTAGACATAAAGCATGGAATTCAGGTACAGATATGTTCTTTTATTGAAACTATCACTTATTCAAACATTAGTAGCTCAATGTCCAGAAAATTACCTGACCATAGTAGTACTTGATTCCTGGTGACCCGTTGCCAGAACTAACTGGATCTAACTAGTATAGCTTATGGGTGGGTTCATAATATTCAGGGGGACCTTCTCTGTTGACCGTGCTACCCTTAATTGACCCAACGAATCCAGGCAAGAATTGGGCCATTTGTTCTTGAAAATTCTTAGGGTGTTTGCGTTTCTCCATTACTAAATAACTCTGACTAATCCTGTGGCTCTACAACTTCTCTGTTAGTTTCTTTTCCAGTATTAGTGAAGGTCAGATTCTACTATAGAAAATCCAACTAGAGCCGTGGAAACTATTGTCAGGGTGCCTATAACTAGTGCCTGTCAGTTCTCCTTTCTCTCCACTGAGACGATTGAGAAGACACTATTTATTCTTCTTCTTTTTATATCTTAGCCTTTTTTAGAGGAGCCAGTCCTGATTTAAATTTCTTCCCTAGAGAGATTTGAACAATGTTTAAAATCCATAACAGAAGTGATTGAATCAGTACAACATACCAAGCATGTGTCGTTTATGGTATATGGGTCAAGACTTACTCAGGATTAACTAAATGTCTTTTGATGGTTCCATGTCATTCTTTTCTAGCCTTAGGTCTCCGGTGTCTAATGCACAGATTCACTTGTGTAGCTGTCTGGCAGATGGACGACTTTTCACTTTCAGACAGACATTATCTTTGAAACAGAATACTAAAGCTACTAAGTAATGCTTCCAGATTTCCTTTCAGTTTGCATAACACATTCTCATTTCCCTCAAAAACATTTTTATTTGGTAAAGAGTCTAAAGGATAATGAACATGGCGGTGGCTCCCAGGGTAACTTTCTGCCTAGAGGGATTTTAAACTCTTGAAGTCTAGCAGAGCCCGGGATTCCAAAATGCTGGCTGGAGACATTTTCATGGCTAACTCACAATGGAGAATGCTCTTGGTGTCTGCAACAGTTTACAAAACTCTTCTCACTCCAGCACAAAGGAAAAAGGGAATCATCTTGTTTGACTTGCTGCAAACTTAAGACCTGAAAAAATATCAAAAGCCATTGGTGAGTATTAGGGTCCTAACTTCTCCTTAAAGATTCGACTCCTGCCTAGGAACTGTGGTCTTCCTTGATAAAAATTGAAAAATATGTTTATTTTTTCATTTAAGTTTGTAAATTTATTGCCTTCTACCTTGCTTGAGATGGGGTCCTTGTTTGCCAATACATATGCCGGGCTAGCTGGCTTATAATCCTTTTGGTCCTAAAATCAAACAGTTTGGGTTTGAAATCTGTTTTATTACTAAGCTGAGGGCCCTTAGGAATCATGTTTTAATTTCAACCAGTATTAAGGGGGATCATAGTAATCAGCAACATCCTGGCATTAAATGAGATTATGAGAAGCTTAGAAATACACATGGAAGGTTGATATTGACTCTCTATTAAGCATGTGTGTGTGTGTGTGGTGTGTGTGTGTGTGTGGTGTGTGTGTGTGTGTGTTAAACTATCACAGAATATACTGAAGAATGCTTGCTGTGAGAATTATCCTGCGATCCGATGTGTAACTAGGGACAGAGCATTCAGTGTTTCTGTTGTCTGGGTTCTGTCTTGGGTCAGTATGGGAGTGTTTTTCATAGGCAAGGGCCTTGGGATTATCAGTTTCTTCCTCTGTAAAATGGGAAGCATATTTATTAACCCCTGGAGGATGTTGTGAAAATGTATGGAGCTCATTGCAACGAAAACTATTTGTTAAAGTGCCGTTATCCAAATGCTACTGTCCTTCATTTGAGCCACCATTGCAGCAGTATATAATAAAATCTTCTAGACAGAGCCTACAGAAGCTATAAAAGCAGAAAGTGCCAAGGCAACTCGAAACCAGACTGCTATGCACAGAAAAAGGAAAAAGCTTTGGTGTTTGCTGGAGTTGGGTGGGACTGGGAAAGTTGACCCATCTCTGGGTAGATTTTTCAATAGGCACAACTTTAGAGGGTTAAATACGAATCAAATTCCAACATATAAAATTCTAGTCAAGACCCAAGCTGCCCACATAAATTGGAATTGGAGGCAGTTGGCCTGGAGGGAAAGGTCAGAGAGCAGTCTATGAGAGTCATTTGTTTTTCCCAGGCCCTGTTTCCTTGGGAAATGTTTCCTTACACGGTTTTCCTGAAGTGGGGACCACACAGTTTTAACAAGCAAGTAAAACATTTAGGATTAACCAAAGAAAATGTGTTGACTGATTATGAGGGGTAGGGAAACAGGTAGGATATATAAAGTTTATATATCATTTCCTAGTAACCCTTGTAGAGCAGAGTTTAGAATTCCCAAATGGCTGAATTCAGCAACAGTTGGTACCATAGTCAGTCTTTTTCTATTCTAAGCTAATTGTTTGAAAGTTAAAACAGAAAAGGCTTTAACTCCATGGGAAAGGGGAATTTAAAACCATAATTTTCTGTCTAAAGCTATTTTAAACATTTGTGAACACGAACTCTCAGTAGAGGAATTGAGGGTGGGGCATGGATATCAATTATGAAGTCAGTGGGTGCAGATGTCTTTCAAGCCCAGGGAAGTTTATCAAGTGTTGAATTCCACTGAATATTTTAAGGGTGATATCTTTATTGCTCTCTGCATTCTATATTCACTTAGCTACTTTAAAATTCATCCAGACTTCATTCCAACCAGAGAGCTACTGTCATGAACTTGGAGAAGGTGCCAGTAACTTTCCATTTTTAGTTGGAAATGTTAGGAGTGAGGAAGAAACAAATTCATTGGGCTAATGAACTTTAGTGTGATAAAGCAAAGTGATAATTGCTGTCCAAATGTTATTATTATTTAATTATTATTTATTATGTAATTATGTAATTATTATTTAAACACACAAAGCTAAGATTTTTTCATAAGCAATGCAAAAATAAAAGCACAAACACCCTAACATGCTGTATGCTTATGGTCACCAAGGATTTATTATGACCATGAGGACACATAACATTTTGAATTCCCTTTCAAAAAATCAGAATGGTATTAAATTATCTTAAACATTCTTTAGTGTCACACAGCACAGTGTTTGAGAATTGATTTCCTGGATATGGTACACATGGCTACTTTTTATTATCCAAAATTGGAAAATCTGCTAGCTTTTAAGTGGTTTTACATGATTTGTTCTGCAGAATTTTGTCATCGAAGCATAAGTCTGGAACTATCTCCTCTCAGGAAAATAATCCCATAGAAGTGTTCGGAATTGTAATTTCTGCAAATGCTTTCCTAAAACATCCATACGGTGAAAATATCTATTTATTTTGTAAAACAGGGACTCAGAGAATCAAATAAAAAAGAAAGACAAAATTAATTTATTTCTGTGAATGAGAAATAGTTCACACATAAATTCATTTCTTTACATAGTCATTGTTACTTCGGTATTATTATAAATTGATTACTGATGTGCAGATAGATATGTGTGGGGTATGATCATGCACGATTACAGACGCACAGGCATACTCCTCTGTGCTAACAGATCTTTTCCTGTCCAGCAGTCATTCCTCTAGTAATATCCAAGTTTTAGAAAACATACAAGTAAATAAAACCCAAATGTTTTTATGTGCATGGCGTGTCTGTGTGAGAGAATGTGTGGATTTGTGCGGGTGTCCAGAAGCCAAAAAGAGGGTGTCCGATGTTCTTTTGTAATCTGCCTGTTCCTTTGAGTCAGGGTTTCTTACAGAATGTGAAACTCATATGTGTTCTTGGGATGTTAGTTGGCAGCCACTGAGCATCAACAATCCTCTAGTCTCCTTCCCTTCAGTGCAGAGGCTACAGGCATGTGCAGGACAATGCAAGAGTTTGATGTGGGTGCTGAGATCTGTTTTCCCAACTCTAGAAAGACTCTCACGGGCCAAGGAATTTCAGCTACTTTAACTATATTATTATTTGACTTTGTAGGACATAGACATTACTCGGTCCTGTGAGACAGTCATTGTATGTGCTTTCTCCGTGGTGCAGATAAGGTTCAGGAAGATAAAACTCAAGAACAAAACACTAACCAGCACTATTGTAAAAAACTTTATGTCCGTTCACATCTTTACTCAGCAAAAATCTGGGTGTTCCTCTAACCTGCCACAGTGAAATGGTCTACATTCTTTTATAGTAAAATCTCCTTCTTACGATGCTAATAAGTAACTTCTACTTTCTTGTCTCTGAACCTATGTTGAGCTATATCAGTTGGGTTATCAATAGTTTTAGTTTCATGTGGTGTTGGAACATTCTACATCCCATTTTCAGGAATATTTTACTGACAATTGTAGCTTATGTTAACTGTTATTAAAACCTAAATATAATTTAACAAGCTTAATTGATCCAATCTCATTCATAGGCACAGTCGTAGTTGATGTAATTAAACAGGACTAAAGAAGTATTAGTAAGTTTCATGATATGGGAGTTAATAAAAGTATACTTAATTGAAAGGAGTGGCTTTTGTTTTTCCGTGAACTTTAGAAAAATTTAGATTCAGTGTTCCTTCTTCTTACAATGAAATATTGCCATCCATGTAAGCTCTCTTAGGCTAAGCAAATGACTGCATATTAAATTGTAAGCATTTAGCTTGCTAGTCATTTGGACTTGGCTGGGTAACTTCTCCATGTTTTACTTAGCTTTATCTGTCAAATTGACACAACCTAGAGTCCTGTAAGAATTTGACAGTTACTGTTGTTTGTTGTCAGCTTGATACAAGCTGGGGGTGATCTGGGAAGAGGGAACCTCAGTGGAGACAAGGTTCCCATAAGATAAGCCTTCTGGCAAGTGTGTAGGTGCCTTTTATTGATTGAAGATTGATATGGACACTGTGGGTGGCACCACCTTGGGCAGGTGGTAGTGGTTTGTATAAGAAAACAGGTGGAGCAAGCCAAGGACCGCAAGCCAGCAAGCAGCGTCCCTCCATGATCTAGGCAATGGTTGCTGTCCAGGTTCCTGCTCAAGCTTCAACCCTGAATTCCTTTGATGGATTGTGACCTGAGACTTGTAAGCCAAATGAACCCCTTCTGTTTACATGGTGCTTTTGGCCCAAAGGTTCTACAACAATTACAGAGAACTGAATGAACAGAGAATGAAACTAGAACAGCCTACCTCCTTTAAAGATGATCCATTTGATGCTTAGTCTTGGTTGTTCACTGGATGGGGAATGAAGTAAAATGTGAGGGATCAGAAGGTAAGTTAAAGTCCAGCCTGGGCTGCACCTTTAGTTTTCCCCCAGATCCAATCAAGTTGACAAGCAGGAATCCTGACGCATTAAAGAGTTTGTGTGAGGAGTCACTGACTTAAATGAGAAACACAGTTAATCATGGCTAGTACAGAGTGAAGCTTACAGTCCAGGTGAGCTACCTATCTCATCATCTATCCACTGATTTCATCTAAACATATGATTAGGGTATTTCTTTACTGTAATACAATCAGCACATTTACAGTTTAAATACTTTTTTGAATCCTCTGTTAGCTTTACTTATTTTCAAAAAAATTGAAGTTTTGTCAAGAGATAAAATAAACTAGAAGTTATGTGAGTGATATTTAGTAAGCAAATAATTAAAAAGGAAAAAGTGATTTTGCCAGGACCTATGTTGAGAAACCTTCAAATTTGATCTGGTCAACCACTAAAGGAACAAGAAAAATATAAGAAAATATGCAGATTTACATTATTAAGTTAGCATGTTGACTTTTGAATACAATTTTGTTCTTGTACTGGTATCTAAAAAAGGTGATGTCTTAATTTTGTAAATTTTACCCTAAGATGGGTTCTTTTTGCTGGTTCTTATAAGCTGAAAGTAATTTTAATTTGATGGACAGATATTTGTTGCAGGATTTTTTTTTATCATTACTTTTATAAGCACCAATTGTGGTTGATTTTAAACAAATTATTATTGAGTTTGTCCTTTGATCTTCTACTACTAAGATAGATTAGTAATATCAGATTGCTCTGCAGACAGTTTGAACTAGTTCATTTTTATGACTAATTTTCTTGAAAGTCTTCTTTCCTTTTTCTTGACAGAATCTGTCACTAAACCAGCTCTTACACTTGTCAAGCAAAATTACTGTTATTTTTTTTTCCTCATAGATGTATCTGGCTAGAATATAGGCTGAAGATAAAGTTTCTAGATTTAACTAGAGGAAAGAGCTATTTAAATATGTGAAGGCTTAAATAACTGTACATTGTCGAGTTTAAAGACACTTATTTAGATGTTGAGGTGTCTATAAAAGTATTGAAAACTTGATTTTTAATTTGTATTTTTATTTACTATTTACTTTTATAAATGTATTTTATTACATATGTAATATATTTATATAATACCTTATTTTATGAGTAAATGGTAAATATCTTATTATTAATTTTTAGTTGTTTATAGATCTATAAAAAAGATTTGTAGATATGTATGTCTGTGTGGGAGTACATAGATGTGACTGGTTACTACTAGAGACTAGATGTTTTGGATATCTAGCTGGAGCTGGAATTTTAGGTGTTCATGAGTTATATGGTGTGGGTGCTGAAAATCTAGTTTTGCATCCTCTGAGAGAGTAGTATTTGCTGTTCACTAGCTGAGCCATGTCTCCAACATCAAAATATAAATTTTTTAATCTTAAAAATTATGAAAAAAAGAGAACACAGGTCAATAAAAAATTAGGAAATGACCATGAATTTGGTGATTTCCCATGTAAAATGGTAAAAAAAACAGAAACAGAAACAATAACCCTCATATTGCCAGTCATTAAAATGAGTAGAAAATTGAGAACTGAGGCTCAGGTCACAAGCACCATGAACAAAGAAGAGTGTTGGGAGAGATACGGAGCTCCCTTTCTGGATTACAAGGGCTATCATCAGTCAAACAGGGTAGTTGGAAGGCTAGGGCATGTTGGAGACCTTAGGACTGAGTACTTCTTTCTGAGCAAAGGGCAGGAAAGGTCTGATGGCCTCAATATCGGAGTTTACTATGTCTGAGACTTCACTATGCACAGGGCAATAAAAATGATGGCCCAGGATCTTGCTTCACTGTAAACTTGAATCTGCAAAGATTTTCCCCATCTATTAATCAATATTAACTTCACTAGAGCCCAGATCATTACCATTATCCTATTTTCATGGGTGAAGAAAACAACGATGATCATATAGGTTGTAAATTATTAGGAACATGAGAGATTGTGTAGAAGATATATAGAATGTAGACGTAATTCTTACTGCCATTTCCATTCTTTGCATTTTAATATTCCTGTGTGTGTGTGTGTGTGTTTTGTTCGTAGTGTATATGTATGTATGTGGGCATGTATGCGTGTATGTGGTATGTATGATGTGTGTCTGTGTGCATTTGTGTGCATTTGTATGCATTTGTGGGTAGTGATTCCTGGAAGGAGATTTGTTAACTACAATGAATCTGGATTCTAACACCAGGAAGTCATCTATCTGTACATGAAGACACATGACAGGGACTGTCAAATCCATTTCTCCGTCTTCAACGCGATCAAGCCTCTGGCATGCTGATGCCTTCATAATTGATTATGATTTCATTTAGTAGAACATTAGATCTTGAGTACATTACTGAGTTTTGTAAACTACCTTTTTGGAACATTCAAAAACATAAAATAGAATAATTGCTCTGTTGCCTGTACAGTGGAATGTAGTTCTTCATGAGACAGATGGACTTCTGTGTCCTTTTCATTTCACAGAATTCTTTACTGTTTTGTCTCCTATTGCACCAAGTTTTCCTTCCTAAGCTCACTGCTGAAGTCCTAAGCAGGCCCGTTTCTCATGCAGAATCCCCGGGTCCTCTAGGACACTACAGAGGTGGTCCTTCCTCCTCACACAGTGTTTCTGTGACTTTTCTTTCATTGCTAGTTATATTCTCAAAGCAAACATAACTTCTTGTTATCCTAGATTTTGTATATCTCTTCAGTGATCTGAGCAATTACCAGGCAGTACCAAAGCTGTTGTTTCAATCTCAGATAATAACTTTAAGCAGCATTGAACGTATCAAAGGAATTGCTTTTGCTTTAAGGTCATTATATAGAATAGAACACATTGAAAATTAAAATTGTGTGGGACACTGCAGCCATATCAAATCAGTTTTAGCAAAATTGGTCTGCTGGAGTTTGTTGTGTTTCCTGGAGTGTATTTGTAATGCTGGGGGGGGGGGGTGCGGGGGGCAGTTGCTTTTGGCCCCTTGCAGGAGCTAGCTCTGTGCAGGGAAGTTCCTTGTTTTTAGCTTCTGGCTAGTCTGCCTGTCTCCCTATGGTCCATGTGGAAGAATACAAACCCAAGTTTTGTATTCCATATTACAGATGAGTTAAACTGTGGTAAAAGTCATATATATACATATATATATATATATATATATGTATATATATATACACACACACACACACACACACACAGAGGGGGAGAGAGAGAGAGAGAGAGAGTGAGAGAGAGAGAGAGAGAGAGAGAGAGAGATATTATAGAAAAACTGTAGATCAATGAACATATAAACAGCACCTTCGTTTCCCATTATGGGCTATATTATAGAGGATTGCTTTAGCCTATGATAAAATCCCAACACAATGCCATTAGCAATGCTTTTTGTCATTGGTAAGTTTTCTATTCTAAGCATTTGTAACTGTCCTATTTATCTCAGTGTGTTTGACATTAAACAGATACACATTTTAAACTCATTAAGTTGTATTGAATGTAAACTCCTAGACAATTGGAACCATCAACCAAAACTCTCAACTAGAGCCTGAACATAATGGTGGATTTGCTAGTGTGTCATTTCTGATCACTGTCTGCCAGACAGAGCTCTACACATACTAACTGATCATGCAATGAAGTTAAGTATTCTTACTTCCATGTCAGTGATAAGAAAACGGAAACATACAAGTGCAGAGTAACAGCACACGCTGGTGGGCAACAGGGATGGGATTCACAATCAGTTATTCTGAACTGGTCATTCTTTCTTCCTGAAAAAAATACAGCATGATGTACCTTCTGAATCATCAAGACACAATTACAGTTGAGGTAATTCAATTGTTGATGGTACATTGTATCTTCTGAATGACAAGTGTGTTAACTATATTTTTTTAATTTTCTATTAAAATACTTATTTATTAACCTGATATCTCAATGTCTTTGTCATATTGAGTGAGAGTTGACATCATAACTCAAATATACTTTTAAAAATAGGCCAATAGATGATTTCCACTGCAAGAAAGCCATTGCTCTTGTTTTAATCCAAGACTAATATTTCCATTATGAGTATGGATTAAAAACAAGGTCTCATATAGCCTATGTGGCCCACTAACTGTTATAGAGCAAAATGACTTTGAATTTCTGATCCTCCCACTGGATTGACAGTACTGTGTTCAACACTGAAATTTAGAAAGTACAGGGATATCAAACTTAAGTCCTTCGGTAATGCTGGGTTAGCAATGTATCCTCAGAGATATAGCAACAGCCAATCTTGTCTTAGCTTAGGATTGTCACAATGCAAGATATATTTGGGGTTTTTCCTACTAATGGCAAGAACAAAAGCTCTGTGAATCAGAGGATGTTTTTTATTGTTGTTTGTTTGTTTTTAATGTAAGTTGCAGTGAGGAGGTTCTGGGTTAGAGATCTCTGAGGTGAACTAACTTTGGAACTGAAGGAATTCAATGAAATTAAAGAACAAACCATGGCATCTGCTGTTTCAGTTGGCATGAATTTCCTCACTTCCCATTGTATTCCTAACTTAGAGAGAAGAATTACTATTGATATGTTGACTACAACATATTGCTGCTTTCATGTATCTGGGAAATGTACTACTTAGAAGCTGACTGGCTATACTGGGCGTGCTGGTCCTTTTTATGGTCAACTTGACAGAAACTAGAGTCACCTGAGAGGAAGGAACCTCAGAGGAAGAATTGCTTTCATCAGATCGGGCTATGAATTAGTCTGTGTGGCATTTTCTCAAATAATGATTAGCATGGGCCTAGTCCTCAGGAGACAGTGCCAGCCTGGGCAGGTGGTCCTAGGCTGTATAAGAAAAGCAGCCTAATCAATCTGTGGAGAGTGAGCCAACAGGCAACCTTCCTCCATGGTCTCAGCTTCAGTTTCTGCCTTGGCTTGCCTTTACGCTGGACAATAAACTGTAGACTGGAATCAACCCTTTCTTTCCTGAATCACAAAAACGGAAAACAAATGGGGATACTGATTTGGAATTTCCAAATTTAAATCAAATGTTTTTCATACAAACAAATATCTCCTCGTTATTACTTTTTAATGAAAGATGGAATCTATAGGTGTATAAAATACTACAATTCAGTTTACTATACACTGTAGAAATATGTCTTGAGGCCAAATCAGAGAGTAAAATAGGGAAGGAAATGGGGCAGGACAGAAGAAAGAGTGGACACACGTATAGCAACTCTGTACCTGACTCTAGTTTAACATGGAGGAATGCTTTGCTCACCTATGAGGCAGATCCTTGCTGGATGAGATAAAAATTAGAAAAGTAAGCCCTTGATTTGATATTATGACTTCTAAAATGCAGTCTGAGAATGCAAAACATAGATATATATCTCCTTTAATCAAATTTTCTATAGAAACTAATCCCATTCATGAGGCTTGTGTGTCTATGTATATATTCATAATAATATAGTATCTGAATTCATTATTGAAGATTATTTGCAAAGAATATTCTGTTTTCAAAAGTAATTATTTTCAGTTTATACTCCTTCAGAGTGGTAGGCTATACACTTCGGTTAAGGAGGAATAATTCAGTCTTTATCCCTTCTTTGTTTTCTTCTGTGTAGGATGCTCACTGCTCTGTGTCCTTTGAGATTTCAGTGATGATATTGCAAAGAGGGCTTAAGGTGGCTAAGGCTTTAGTTAAGGGAGAGACAGACACTGAAGCAATATGGACAAATTCTAATATGCGTAATGACAAGATCATCGCAAGTCCTGGTGTTGACAGGTTAAAAGCGCAAACTAAAGACAAACACTACTTCAAATATGTTATTTGAAGGGGTACCCACTACTTGAGCCTTTTTGATGAGATGGAACACACATTCTCAGACTTGGGACGTTCACTCTTAAAATATAGTAACATCAGAAAAAGAATTTTAACTCTCACTCTTTCTCTGGGAGAATTTTGCTTGGCCAGGGATAAATGCTAATTCTGTACCAGCTAATAGCTTAATTGTACCCCTCATTCTTGCCTTTTATCACGTATAAATAACCTGGTGTAAAAGATAATTTTGATTCTCTTCCAAAGCTTGGAATTGGGTATCAGAGGTGATGTGGTGTTCGTATAACAGAAAAGCACTTTCTCGTGTCCTGAGAAGCTATTTTGTTCTACGAAACAATGTTTTGGTACATTAAAGTATATAACACATTGTTTGCTTTCCCAGAAATTGGCCAAAAACACTTAAATTGGAAACAAGGGCTTCATGGAAGAGAACTCTTTTATATCCATCATGGAGACTGACAGCCTCCAGTTCTGGGCCACCCTATGAGGTGGGGCAGTGGACATGCCTCCATGCTTCCCCAATGAGGCAAGAGAGCAGAGTTCAATAAATGACTTGTTCTTTCAGGACGTGGTGGTGGTTCGGAATCTCGTGAGTCCTGGCTCATTGCTGGGCTCACTGAGGCATACAAATACATCCCTTTCTCTGGGCTGCTTTATGAGGTTCTCTTTTTGTTCCCGAGCACATCCTCTGTAATGTTGGCTAAGGTATTTCTCCTGATCAAAGCCCCCTGGACATCTGTTCTCTGTAACAGCCAGTGTGTCTCTACAAGGAGCTTATTCTACAACTTTTTACATTCTTTTCTCTGCCAAATTTTGTATAGAAACTACTGGGTCCTGAAATTAAGTAGCTTCGTTTCTCCCTGGCTGGAGTGCAGACTGTGGAAGGAAGGCAATCTCTCTAAGAGATTCCTCTCAAATGACAAAAGTTTCCCGACCAGAGAGGTTGTCACGCATTGGGTCTAAGTCAAAGCAACTCTCTTGCATAGCATCTCTGCTCTTGTTTCTGTCCTGACATGGCCTCTAGCAAAGTAGGCCATTCTGTTGGCACACTGGTGCCTGCTAAGTACTGCAAGCACCTGCATTTCTGAAGCACCCACAATGTTACCCCAGGGTTAGATTAGAAATATCTACTTACAGGAGGGGGCACCATCTCAGAGGAGAAGGAGCAGGGGACCAGGAAATGAGGGTGGCTTGTGGGGTGTAAATAAATTAATTTATTACATTTTTTAAAGCATGTACTGTTTTCTCTTTCTGGTTTCCTAGGACCCTGATGAGTCAGCCTTAGTTTTGATATAAACTGCTGTTGCCTCTGCCTGGTACACAGAACTGCACAGAACTGTAAATTTATGGACACATTCTCTCCTTTGTTCAGGCCACCCCGCAGAGCATGCTCACACAAGCTTCGATACTGAGAACAATCTTCCTTGCTCTCATGAATGAAAATGTATGAATGACGTTGCTTAAGTTTATATTTTTTTACAAATATTTCTTGATTAGTCATGAAATTTTACTAGAGCCATCTTCATCAAAAGGTCTAAAGGAAAGCTTTGGGTCTGAATGGAACACAGGAAGGAATTAAATCCTGCCTGTGTGATTATTTTTCCCCATAACTACTCCTTTGTATTCCATCTTCTTCCTGGATTTATGTAACAAGCCATGGTAGAGAAGTCGACTGACGCATTTAACAGATTAAACAAAGAGACGGTAAATAAATTCATCTAATCAGCCAGGGACTGAGACTGGCACTGCATTTGAAAACTCAGAACTCACTCCGGTCAGTGCCTCACATGGCTCATGTCATGTGCTTGCTCCTTGGCTATTGATTAATAAATGTCCAGGGAGCAGAGTTCTCAGCAGTTAGCCAAGCCAGTTCACTTTCTGCCCCCAGCCATCAAGTTAGCCTTCCAGTAATGCTGTGACTGTGACATTTCCCTGGTTACTCTTAGCTCCCACTTAAGATCTCTCTGATTGCACTCAGTTCCAGCTAGATTCTCCTTCTTTCAGCCTGCCACTTTCCTACCATACAGGTGACACATACGTCTGATTTCTGTGCCTCACATCCTAATTTCTTTACCTGGCTCATAGCTTTTCACTGTTCAGGTGTTAACTGACTCTTCCTCAGGAAACCCCCAGGTGAACTCTTAGGTTACTTGCTGCCTTTCTTTTGAAAGCATTATTGCAGCAGAAAATGTTAATTGTTCGTCGTCCATGCTTATTTCTGCTAATGGCTGAATCTTTACAGCCTCTCAAAACAAAATAATAAAGCTTAAAGTATTCATGTTGTTGAGGACCTTTCCATTTGTGTCTGTATTCTCTGAAGAGTTTCACTTTCCCCTACTTTATTGCAAATTCTACCTCAGCCATTTATGTTGAAGGCATCTCAAAAGAAAATAAAACAATAATTAACTACCATGACTTTAATACTTGTTGCATTTTGGATTATTTAAAGCATTTCTAAAATTTTTGGTACATGGGCCTTACTTTTGGATCAAATCTGAATCTATCTGAGATGGATCCCTTGTATTAGGGTTTTCTTACACAATCCCCCTTTTGTGTTTTCCTTCATGGGATCAAATGTGCAACTAACATTGAGAGCTACTTATTTCAGTGGGGGTACAACATGGAAGGATTCAAGGAAAATGCTCTTTGCTGAGCAGACATGTGGATTTCAGAAACACAAGCACAGTGTATGTGGCAGCAAGGGACTTATGGGACTAATGAATCTCTTTGGAGATTGAAAGCATTTTCGCTGAATTCTTTGGGATAAATCTTTATGCTACTGTCCTTCTGTGAGTCTCAAATATTATGACTTTCAAATTCACAATTCAATTTTCATGCATACACACACACACACGTGTGTGTGTGTATAAATATAAATATATATATATATATATATATGTGTGTGTGTGTGTGTGTATATATATATATATGTTAAATTTTTCAACTGACTAGAAAAGTTTGCTTCTGATTCAAGGAGCATACAAGTTTTATAAGAAGTCAGCATTCATTTTTGGTTCACTTTGCATTTGATGCTTCAGGTGTTATCTAACCTTTCTGCTAACCTCTTTTACTCGTGGCTAATGTGACTGGGAATTATAAAATAAAAAGACTTTTAAAGGCTTCTGGTAATGGCCAAAGCCCACTAAAAGCTGTTCTTATTTCAATGTAATAAAGCATGAGTGTATAAAGTGGATCTCTCTGGGAGTATGCTTTCTAAAACTCGACGTTGGGGCTAGGTATTTGGAGAGGCTAAAGTGTCAGAACTCTACTATTGAAAACCCCAGTTAGAGTTTAAATCAGTGAATTTAACGTAGGTGTTTTGAGAGTCTGAGTGGTGATTGAGTGGATTCAAGTGAGGGAAAAGCAATGGTTTTACCCAAAGGCTTTTAATTTATGTATTGAAAATGTGCTCTGTAGTTACATGTATCATTGACCCTTACTTTGTATCCAGAAAGTAGGTGATATTTGCTCTGTTTATATTTGTCTTTAATGCCGAAGCACATGACTCTCAGGAAAAATGTGAGCAGGAGAGTGAGTAGACTTTCTGTCCTTTGGTATGAGATTTTAGACAACTTAAGTGATGTGTGACTTCAGTCAGTTACTGATTTCTGGCCTTTCCTATTACTAATGCTCTGATAAGAGCCCATCTTACCAGACTGTAACATAAAACCTTCAGTTCCTATTAGAGAAGCTGACTGGTAGCTGAAGGAGAATGCATGTAAGCAAGTGAGAGGAAGACTGTGATCAATCCTGGAGAGTCTAGGAGCGGGTTAAAGGCTTCGGTCAGGCTGCTGCTCTGAAGAGCTTCCATAACCAGGATGACTGACTGGAGTTTAACCTGAGTCTTTTTGTTTGTTCTCCTTTGAAGAAGTGATGAGCATAAATACATCTGCAAACCAGATGCTGAGTAAGAAGTACTTGAATCTGATGGGCACATGCATTGGTATGTTTTGTAGACTTTGTATTTACATCTCTATCGAGGGGTTTTTAAAGCGCTCCTTTGGTTTTCTGAATCAACCTTGTAAATGAATAATCTGTATGGTTACTTTCTTAGAAGAAATACACCATCCTCTTAATTGCCTGGGATGTAGCTGTTTGGACAAATTATTGAGCACGGATGGGATTCTTGATTTGGACTGGAGTGCTATTCCCATGACTGGTTATCCAACAGTACCTCTGGTGAGAAGTGCTATATAAGTCTTTCCTAGTCGGCCAATATGCTTTCTTGGGAAGGTCAAGAACCAGACATTAAAGAGCTGTGTTATCAGCTTGCTAACTGAGTCTGCAAATGTCTATACTTTAGAAATTCTTTTAGAAACCAAACACTCTAGCATGGACCAGATGGTCTGGACCAAAGCTGAAGTGACACACAATTCCATTTAAGAAGACATATAAGTCAGTTGTGTGAAGCTTCAGTAAGTCATAAGATTGAGGTGAACAGTGCCTAAAGATAGTGTATATCACTGAAAATTTTGTGACAATAATACCCTTAATGTCCGAGTCAATGAATGAATAGTGGTAAGACAGAATTAGCATCAATTCTATGGGATTCAGCTAGCTTTTTGTCATGATTTAGCATATCTTGAGGAATTCATTGCATCTCAGAGATTCTGTTTCCTTTTGTATATATTGGATTAGTAATATATTGAAAACATTTGCCATAGCTTATGTTTACAGGAGAATTGGTTCAATCTGTTATTTAAAACAGCATCATCATGAAAATCTACTTTAGGAAGATAACATCAGTGTCCAGTAAATATGCAGATGAGTTTCAGGAGACCCAAGGTCCTCTGAGAAACCAGTGCTGGTTATATCCTTAGGATCAGGATTAGGTGGTTCTCTTAAGAAACTGGCAACCTTCAGAGTGTAACCAACAACACCAAAACCTTATACACATTTATAGTCTACACAAGACTGAAAATTTTCCAAATTTCTACTCCGTAGTACAGGCTGATATAGCTTTCTGTACCTTCAGCATGCCAAGATGACTCTCTGCTTGGGGCTAGATATTTCTATGACTTGTGACATTATACTAACCTCCGGAGTCTTTACATCACAGGGCCTTTACTGCTATCATCACTAAAATATAAAGACCAGAAAGGTAAAATTTTATGATTTTTTTCCCATCATTTGTATGTTGTTTTCATTAACCTATAAATTTCATGAGCAAGCATAGTACTCTAAACTGTTTTTTCTTGTTGCTCTGTCTAGAATCAAAAGCAATGCCCGGTGCTTACTAAGTAGTGTTCAATTTTTATTTGTGAGAGGAATGAAAAAGCAGGGCTGAAGAGAGGTGGAAGGAGAAGGGGAAAGGAACACTATTTTCTGTGTGACCTTGTAAATGGTCTGGAGAGTAAAGTTTGGAAGGAAGTGCAAGCATGAAGATTCATCTAGATGTTCTAAAGGAAGAACGCTTGGAAGGAAGAGTGCTGGTTGACGATGGGGCAAGTGTCAGCATTATCCCCTGGCACAATAGAGTTCCATTCTGTGCTCTGTGATGCTCAAGATACTGTGTTGTTCTTCAGTAGTCATGGATCTTGGTATTGGTTCCAGACATATTTTCTGTGTCCTGTAAGAATGGACTGAGCTATCAGTATATGTCCTAGAATCTTGTCCCAATAGAGCCTTTGGCTCCACTGTGGATATGTTTATCTACTGTCCAGGATTCAGCTTTGAGGAAAGGTTCTACTAAAGCCATTTTGTGCCTACTCTTAGTATGATGAGAAGATTCCAGAAATAAAGTGACACTTAAATGGAGTGACATCCTTGTCACTGGGGTTTCTACTCAATTGTTCCACAATCAAAATACATCTTCCAAAATCAGAAAGCAGTATTGTAGATTCTTCTCACAGAAATCAACCTCTTTTGATTGAAGAGAAAGGGAATTTTCCTTATGAAGAAGTCCTACTCTCTTGTTCTTATTGATTGACTCATTTCTCACACTTGATTTTTTTTCTCTGTAAAGTGTTCAAAATTGACTATTTCCTTTGAATGCCTGTCAGCTGTAGAAAGGGAAGGAAAGAACAGGAAGGGATAGAGTAAGCAGAAAGGGGAAGGAAGAAGGGAGCAAACAGATGAGGAAGGCTGGGCGAGAAGGGAAAGACCCAGAAAGAGGAAAAGAGATGAGAAGGAACAAAGAAAGTAGGAGGGAAGGAATGAAGCAAATCAGAGAAAAAAGGGAAGAGAGGGAGGGTGGCAAGAAGGAAATAAAAACAAAGGAAGGAAGGAAAGGAGGAAGGAAAAAGGGAGGAAGGTACTTATCCATATGTAAGCCGCAGTCCTGAGTTAAAATTACCAATATCAAGGCTACAGAAAGATTAACAAGTGTATTTGTTTTGGCTGAAGCTCTCCTTTAGGCTAGTTTTTTAAATTGCATTTTCTGGTTGATTAGGTGTCTTACTGCTGGATCAGGTGTCAGTGGGCCAGGTTCCTTGAAACACTTGGGATCTGCATATGTGCTGATTGAACAATAACTCAATTTCATATACTGATATCCCTTATTAAAGGAGCCTGAAGCCAAAACCCTGAGCTGAGGCATAGTACATTTGTTTGTTGGTTATTTCCTCTTCACAGGAGACATTGGCAGTAGCTAGAATTGTACCAACATTGTATATGCCCGAGGGACTGAAAACTTTTCTATTCCTCAAAAATCTATATTCATTTCTTCTAGACTCTCATAATTTTACTGCATAATTAACAATGATGCTCAACACTGTCATCCTCTTGACAGAATCTAACTTGGAGCATCTGGTGTTATTTAGCCGAGAGCCGAGTTCTATTCTCCCAGTACAAAAGGGTTCTGATTAATTCATCAGACCTCAACCTGAATAATACATTAAAGATAAACTTCAATGCTTAGTTAAAAACAAAGAGGATTTTTTTTCTTGGGTTATAGAATATGGAATTTCCCAGGAATAGAAGTGTAAAAACGAGAAGGTTTTACTTTTGTCCACAAGTCAAGGATGTGCAATGTGGAGAATATCCTGTTAAAAGACTGTGATTTAGTTGTAAGTCACAGAGCCTTAGTTCGCACCTTGTGTACTTTACCCTCTGTTCCTCTGTGAGACATACATTCTTGTATTGATTGACTCTATATTATCCTACTTTGTCCCTTCGCCACTTGCTCTGTAGGTTGCAAAGACTCAGGGAAACAAGTCAGAGAGAACTTGGCTTGTAATGAATCTCATGTGTTGCCCTCTCTGTCTTGTACATATTTCTAGAAGGTGTCCCTAATGCTAGTTGAACATTTTCGGTATTTGTTTAGAGGTTTACAAAGAAGGAACAGCCCTGCACAGAGATCTGGGCAATAGCAGCTGGCCAGAACAAGGGCATGGGCCCAGGTACAGATGGCGCTGTAATCTCAGGGGCCATCCTGAGAAAAGACATAATGTGGGAAAGACACTGGAAGTTTGCTGAATTAACAAAATGCCCACATTGAGTGCGTGGAGGAACAGGATGCATTTGAGCAATGAATGCACTGGGAGCTTGAGGCAAAGTGTTACAGGTTTTGAGTATCAAAGGGACAAAGCTGAATATAAAAGCAAGTTCGATTATTCTTATTTAAAAACTGTATGTTTGTGTGTGCTGTGTGCTGTGCATTTGTGTGGGCTCCCGTGTGCCCACACATGCATACTCTCTGTGTTTGGGTGATATGGCGCATGTGAGAGTGTAGGGGTGCATGCACTTGTGAGTGCACATGCAGAGGCCTGAGAAAGAATTCAGGTATCTTCCTCTGTTGCTCTCGGTTTTATTCTTGAGGGGCGAGGTTTCTCACTCAAGCAGAAACTCATTGTCTTGGCTAGGCTGACTGGCAAGCAAGTCCCCAGAATCTTCCTGTCTCCATCCTCTAGTGTATGGTTACTGACGTTCACAGATATGTTCTGCATTTTACATGGGTACCAGGGGTTTGACTCCGATCTTTGAGCTCACTCAGCATCGCTTCCACTCAGCGAGCCATCCCCTAGCCCCAAGGACAAGTTGGACAGAAGTATTTGAAGCATGATTTTCTAATTAACAAAAGGATCCATTGTCATTTTATGAAATTAATATGGCTTCAGGAAGAAAGGTACAAACGAATTAAGGCCACATCCTAACCTATAAAGCGTGTGTGGGCAGTCTTCCAGCAAAAGAATTATTCCACATGCTCTATAGGATTCAAGCTTTTTGGCATTACCCAGAGAAGTTTGGTTGTCCTTTTACTAACAACTTTTTCTGACTTCTAGAGTCTCCCTAAAACAGAGCCAGATGGCCTTGTCTCTGAGTCGTAACTGAGGGATCATCTGAGATCTCTCCTTTCCTTTATGGTCTTTCTTGCACTTTGGCCAAATAGAAGTAGCCCCAGAGTGTTGTGGATCCTCCAGGGAACCTGATCCTAATTTACGACTGCATTCTTGCAAGGTTCATAAATCTCAGCAGTTACTACAGTAATTTCCAAACCCAAATGACCTCTTCCCTGGAAGCAAAATTCTCTCTACTCCTTTGCTTCCTACTGCTAAGATCTGTATGTCCCCGTTTTCCACATCCATAGAGCAGATAGCAGTGCCCACTGTAAGCTATTTCAGCCACTGGATTTTTCCACCCTTCCTTTCTGGACTCCAGGCTGACTTCTATAAACCATTATATCTTTGGCCCTGGAGTCATCTTTCACCATGAAAGTACAATGAACATATATTTGTGAATGTATTGTCCCTGAGACAGATAAAATCATGTGGTTTATTTAAACATTTTTTTTCAAAATTAATGTTTCCTTCAGGTTTTGAAATAAATCAAAAGACTAGTAAGGCTTCTCAGATTCTTGACCCTCAGGAACTCAGAATAATGTGTCTTATGAGTTATGTTGGCTCTTCTGCTCCCTATGGAGAACTGAGGATAAGCCATATTGAAAGCTAGAATGCATGGTTGTGTCCAAAGTTGGTTATGCCTTGTAAGTTTCTACAGACACTGACTTCAGGTCAGATATTATAGACTTTGAAAAGACCTCCCAGTTATCTAGCAAGAAGATTGGGAAAGGTCAGAACTATTTAACTGACCTTTTTATTCTGCTTAGTAGTGGCAGCTGCAATTTCCTACTTGAAGCAAAATTTGGGAGTGGGGATGGTAAAGACTTCACAGTTCTGAGAGAACTTCAGCGTTCAATTAAGTTCAGTTTCCCAAGGCTTTTCTAGTAACATCAGGTGTTTTGAATCAGAATCTAGGTATTTGAGGCATGCAAATCTCATACATACTTATTTATGCTTGTAGCTATTGTTCTAAATCAGAAATCGGCTTGGTTCGCTTCTTCCAGTAGTTGTCCTTGCAGGATAAAGTGAGATACTTTCTCCTGGTATCCACTGTCCATGTTTCGGTCCCGTCCCTTCGCAAAGCCCAACATTCATTCCTCATCCACACTTGAGGAGCTGAAATTCCTGTGTCTCTCACGGCCCAGAGCACCTTCTCTCAACTTCATATGCCTTCCTAGAGTCCAATGTTGTCTCCAAGTCTGTGTCGACCCTTCCATACAGATGTGGTTCATCTTTCTTCAAGGCCTGTCTGTGTTGAACCACCTTTGAGGCATGGCCATGGTTGTGTTTAGTTGCTGTGTTTCCCTTAAAAATAAGAATGACCAGAGCCCATTTCATATTTATTTATTTATTTATTTATTTATTTATTTATTTATTTAAAAATTGTCATGTTCCTTTCTTGAAAGTGGAACAAATTTCATATGTATATCTATATCATATATTGATATACATCATATGTTGACCTACATCGTATATATCCATCTACCTAACTTCATTTAGGATTTTGCTGAATGTGAAAGTATTTATCTGCAATCACATTTTAGGGCTAATTTTGAATGGAGCCAGTACTAGTCATGCTTGTGGTTTTGTTTCTCTCTCTTCTCCATTTCTTTCTTTCTAACTTTTTTTTTCCTATAATAACTAATGACTGAGCCAGTGTTGGATTGAAGTTGAGACGCTGGAAAGAGGATATAGAAATAGCCAAGCTGTGAAATACCATTATTTTTGGATCCTAGAGTCAAATGCAGGTGCCATTACTAAAACCCAGAGACCAAGAGGATCAAGCTTTTGGAGAAACAGTTTAGTTCATTTCGATAAATATTTATTGGCCCAAAGACATCTCCTTGTCTTTTTCATTAGAACTTTTAACCCATGAGGGTATTTTTGTGAGGACTTTTTCTGTGCTAGGCGAGACATATATTGAATATCAGATATCACCATTGAGCCCAGCATAGCAAGGCACTTTTCCAATGGAAGTTGTAGATGGAAGATCCTAATGGGAATGATGATGAGTTAGTGCTCAGACAGAACACAAAGGGTGGTGTATGGTTAGAAAGACTGGGAGGTTGGAGAAAATAAATACCTCTTACATTTTTGGACCATGAAAAGACAGGTGAAACTCAATATGGTAACTGCTAGGAAAGACTTGTCGAGTCTTTTAAACAAATAGGAACACCACATTGCTTTGTCACAAGGATATATTTCTTCTCCTCTAAGTCTCTATGAAAAAAAAAAAAGCATTGTTTCCTCTTATAAGACAAAATAAATCATTTAATGGTAAAACCAACATAAAAATCTTCCAACAGAGAGTCAGCACAGTGTTTGGAAACGTAACAGAAGAGACGTGTTCAAACACCCACTCAGCCCTCCTGCCTAAGAACATGGCAGTTTTTTCCCTTCCCTCTGATGATTTCTGTCTCTCTGCCCAGCCTAGATTTTAATGACTAAGTGCTAGAAATCTTTTCTTGCTATCAAATTGGCTTGTCTCAAAGGAGTCTTCCTTTTTCTCTCCTCCCCACAAAGATTTCTTTGCTTGATTTAATTCTATATTTGAAGGGTGACAGAAGATAAAGAGGACCAAATTAGAAGGCTGAATTCTTGGAGATAAGTTCAAAAATCCAGTTCAAATATTTATAAAGTAAGATTTGTGTTGGGATAACCACAGAATCTGTCACATTGGAGTCCTTGTCTACCCTAGCTGTACCAGTGTTTCATAGTCTGTCATTGTTGACCCACGGGGAAACTGAAAATCTGAGGGAATGGGGATTTTGGATACACAGCTTCACAGCTTGAATTGGCAACTCTGCCTTCCCTTGCCAAAGGAAGACATTACTGTGCCTTAGAACCCACATGGATGGAACAGGGATGGCCTCAAAAACCTCAAGAGCAGTAGACCTAAATTAACTTAAGAGAGAAAACTCCGAGAGGCTGGAGAGATGGTTCATTCAGTCAAGTGTTTGGAGTGGTACCCTGAGTTCAGTCCTAAAGGACACAGAATAAAAAGAGTCTTGCACATTAGTATTGTATTGCAATCCCAGCTAGAAAGGCAGGAACATGTAGGTCCCTGGGGTTTGGGGAATGAGTGAGCTCCAGACGTACGGAGAAGGGGATACATGAAAACTTTCCCATACAAAGTGACAGAGGAAAACACCTGAGGTTCATCTCTGATTCAGACATGTGTGCGCGCGCGTGCGCGCGCACACACACACACACACACACACACACACACACACACACACACAAGGGGGAATGGAGAAGGAGGAGAAAGAGGAGGAGAGGCAGAAGGAGGAAGAAGAAGACAGAGGGGAGCTTGCCAATCTGGTTCCGAATATTAGATGCTTCTCAGTGTTCATTCTACTTTTGGGGTTCTTGTTTAAGAATTTATCTAAGGCTTTGTCTTGTTCAGATAGAGCAACTTATTAATGCTTTTCACTATTGTTTATTGAAGGTGCAGGTGGATTTTCCCAGTACCAGGCTAGAAATGATTTCACCACATCACAGACAGTGTAAAAGTTATGACTAGAGGTTTAAAACCATAACAGGAGGTCCGTAACTACCTGGTTTGTCTGCACCGTTTTCTTTCTGAGCTCATTCTAAGCATAATTAGTGTGGATGTGCTTAAGAGTTCGTTGTAGCTTTCGCTTGATGGCATCAGGAGTTATGTGAAGTGTTTTTCTCTTTGTCCGAGATGGTGTTTTTTAAGGTCAGGCATCATTATCATGGACTCAGATTTGAAACTAGAGCAAAGAACTTGAATTTAGAAAGCTTTATATTTGTCCAAATGCCGTAAGAGCTGTTCTTTTCTTTTTTAGCAAAGTCTAGAAGATAGGTAGGGAAGAAAAGGAAACTGAGATGCTGATCAGGTGAGTGACTTGTCTAGAGAGACTCCCACATATACTCTGGAAGCTCTTAGCCCTCAGGCTCTCCGAGGCTGTTTGCTGGGATCTCATCTGCCTTACTTTTCTTTGTGCAGCTATATTTACATACCTGGCTTCTGCAGAAAATCCTATTTGAAGGTAGACTCGAAAGTATTTAAAAACTGTGTGTGTAGTAGAAGCGAAGTTGAACCTAGTTAAGTGTATCTCTTTTGCAAGTGAAAATTCCAAGTCAAGTCAAATTGATGCCTTAACAGCTGGGAATCCTTGCTTTGAAACTAAAAGTCAAAAACCAGGGCTGGGTGTAACTCTGCAGGATCACTTATGTGTCATGTGTCAAGTCCTAATTTCCATCCCCAGAAACACAAAACGATACATGAGAGGAAAAGAAGCTGGTGGGAGGAGAAGGAGGAGGAGCGGAGGAAGAAGGAAGGGAAATATCCTTAACTCACATCAAGAACTATCTTAGATTCCTGTCGATGTGGATGTTATCAGCAATGCTCTCTGTCAGCGTACTCTTTGTTTCTATGTTTGTGCTTCGTTTGGCGTTGGATGCCTCAGATAGGTGACAGAGCTATCTGAAAGTGATGAAACATTTGATTCAAACGACATGGGAAACCCTCTGTCGGGTGATATTAGCTACAAGTCTTTGCCTGTATTAAATAAGGCTGCATGTTACCTCATAGGTTAAAATCTTTCTGTGGAATGTGCTCAGTCAAATATGTTGTATTTTTATTGCTTTTTCTTTTTCCTAAGTGTAAATTTCATTCTACACATTTGTTCTGAGTTTGTACATTCTCTCTACTTAACAATGACCATGTATGAATGTGCGTGTGTGTGTTTCAACTATCAAAAGGTCTTATATTAAATAAACATAATAAAGATTATTTGAGAAAATAAGCATAATTATTATGTGTAGGGTTATTTGAGAATTTTATCGATAACCTATTTTAAGTTGATTTGTCAATGTTTTATACTAAGCAGCACATTGTACTGAAAATAATTTTACATACTTCCTGGATTTTTATGAGTACTGTTTCTCTAGCCCAAGTTGTTAGAAAATAAATCTTCTGTGTTAACCACTGTAGGCATTTCTGACTCTTTTGATACTGCTTGACCTCCAAAGAGACTTACTAATGTCCTTAGTTTGTCTGAGTGTCAGGCTGCTGTTTTTAAACAGATCCTTATTATCCAACCCCTTGGTAAGGACCTCTGCTCCGTGCTCCATGTACCAGATCTCGTTTGATCCTATATAACTCGAGTGTGCTTACTCTATAATGCGTCTTCTACTGGTTTTCTTGACTTTTACAGCAGAACTCTCTGCAACCTTAAGAGTGTTAATTAGTGGTCTAAATTTCGAAGGGATTTGTCCTGTCTTTACTAAAGAAGGGTACCCTACACCAAGGTGAAAAGATACTCATTATTTTTTAGAGCATCTCAGTTGCTCAAGTAGGAAATTTGCCCTCAAGTCTTAGACCAAATGTAACAAGGGGACTATTTGAAAATGTTCTGTCCCTGTCTTGTTGCTATCTGTCTTGGATACTAGACAGTATTGGTGCACTTGTTATTTGGGATAATTAACTGTACAATGAAGCCTAATGCCAATAAAAGAAAATTATTTCTGAGCTTCTTACAGGGTGTAACCACCCAGAGCAGTATAACAAGATAAGGAGAAAAGCAAAAATCTTTCCATTGGTTAAAAGTACCACACACATTTCATGGGGGTGGGCATGTCTCTCAGTGGAGTCATTAATTCTTATGTCAAAATGATCCTCATGATGCTGTTACTTGGGAACTCTATAAGAACATCAGCATTACTACCAAGTCACAACCTTCCCAGATTCAGCTGCTACTAAGTAACCTTATTTTATTTAATCCTGTGAAGAATTTTGTTTGTTTAACCTCCAGTTCTTGTGGTCAGATGTTTAGCTCTATTTAACTTAGCTTACTTATAGTGGTGGAAGTTTCTCTGAGCTTTTAAAAACGTAGGTCAACTACTGTGCTCGTAGGAAGTGGTTAATCAGTAGATATTGAAGTGGAAAGGAGCCCATTCCTTATTGATAAAGCTGAACGACACCCAGAAAGATTGCTTCCAACCCTTCCAGAAACAATGGAGTGCAGTCGATTGGAGAGACAGGAAAAGACCAACACAGTTAAGTCACTTTGACCCATAGTAAAAACTATGAAAATATTCTTAGATCATTGGAATTTATGAAATTTCTATAGAACAGACAGAAAGGTGTCATTATATTGGACCAGAATTTCCAGTCAGCTTGAGATGCTTACAGAAGTTGACGGTTTAAAACAGTTCACTCTTTCAGCATCACCTTCACACTGCTTCACGTAATCGTTCTTGGTAGTTTATCTATATCTTGCTTTTATAAAGACCTCTTCAAAGTTTTGCGTAAATTCTAAAGTCATTTCCTTGCCCTCTTTTCTAGTGTTTTACATTCTAAATAGAAAGTCTGACATGCTTTCACTTTGGCATCTTTTCTGGAAAAGAGAGAAGGGGAAAGATAAGAACAAATTATTGTTGACCTGTCATCAGGGATTAGAAGACAGGGCATCATATTAATTAGTTTCTTCATTCAGTGGAAAGCTGAGTCCTCCTGTGTGTGCTTCAGATGCCTGTCAGTAACTGTCATGCAAGGGTTTGTCCACGCCTAACAAGTGCTGTATTAACCATCACTGGAACACTTGAAATGTGTGCTGTGTGCAGAACTACACTGTGGGAGGCTTTCTTCCATTTCACATGCACCATTCTGTAACAGGGGGACTCTTTTAGCATTTACCCTTCATACCCTTGAAAAACAAAGTGAAGCCATTTGCCTTAGATTATTGCGTTGCTGATGAGTCCATTCAGACTTCAATAATGCCAGGGAGCACATACATTACAGAACGGGGCCTTTGCCTGTGCCGCTCTCTCTCAGAGTTATATTTTCATTAGGAAAAAAATTCATACATTTTCAGGTTCAGTTCTCTGTGATGACCTCTCTTTTCTTCTCTAGCTTTATTTGGTAATAGCTGAAGAATTCTGAAAGGGGAAAAAAAAAAGATCTTCAGACTGAAACAAAATACACAAAGTTCTTTCAAGTTTTATTTGGGACACATTAAACACGTTTTGTTTAACTTCTCTAACTAAAGAAATTACAAATAATTTTCCTTTGAGCATATTTACCTCAAAGGAATTTTATAAGAATTGACTGAATCATTTGCAGAAGAGATACAATGTTTAATATTTTCAGCTTCGGAGGTTTTGTTTTTTCCCCTCCCAGGATTTTGCCTGCAACTGATTTCATCTAAGAAAGACACTGGGTTTCCCTACTCCCACAGCTCATTTATAAAACATGCCAATATTTATTCAAGCCTTTGTAAGCCTGGGAGCCAGATTGCAATGCAAACAGATTATTGTTTAATACTTCTAGTCCCTCTGTCCAGGCTGTATATATCCCTGAAATGAGCAGTAGCCCCATACTCTCTCTGTCTGAATGTATATACTAATGGGACATCATTTGCTATATAATTGGTTATGTAACTCACAACACATGGGACGAAGTAGTGCACAGTGAGCCTTTTGAAAGACTAGCTTAATATCTCGGATTTCCAATTTTAAACACAAATGACCAGATAGAGAAGAGCAAGAAGCAGCCTTCTGTATAAATAGAACCCGAGCGATGAAGAGCAGATGTGCTAGAACCTGAAATGTTCTTCACTAGTAATTTCCTTGACCAAAATGAGACATGAATCTATGCCCAGATCTTTTACCTAGCAAAATTCAGAACATGGAGAAAGGAGACGGCAATTATGTACGGAGTTCCTTGTCACTTTGAATCGGATGCTGCAGCTGGTTTTGCCAGCAATAATTCCTTTTAAAAATTATTTAATTTATTTTTTGAGATTAATTGCACCATTTCCTTTTCCCCTTCTTTTCTTCAAGCCTTCCCATTTACCTGTGCTTAGTCTTTTTCAAATTCATGTTTCTTTATTCATTGTGTGTGTGTGTAAATTCATAAATGCTTAAGTCTAACCTTCTCAGCCTGTATAATGTTGCTTGTAGTTTGTTTTCAGGGCTGACCATTTGGTATTGGTGTGCTCTTCTGTTGGGAAGATGATTTCTCCCCCCTCAGCATTCCTTAGTTGCTTGTACTTGTTTATGTAGGCTTGAAGCCTCACAGGCTTTCCCTGCCTTACAGACCCACATTAGTGAGTCCTATTGTCCTTGTTCAGCTCCTGGTCTGAAAGTCTTGTTGTGAGACTTTAAGGGTGAGGCTTTTGAAATTCCTGGAGACAGAATCTGACAACAAACTCCCTGGTCTTTTGGCTCTTGCAATCTTTCTAGCCATCTCTTCTGAAATGTTCCCTGAACCATAAGTGTGGGAATTGTTTTGTAGGTATATCCAGTCAGACTGGGTTCCACAGTTCTGTATTTTAATTGTTTATTGTTTTCTCTAATGGTCTCTGTTGCAAAGAGATGTTTCCTTGATGAGGGGTGAAGACGACACTTATTTGTGGGTATAAGGTCAAATGTATATAGAATATTGTTAGAGAGTGTTTTAGGTTAGTAAATTAGTGATTTTTCAATAACCATGATGTTATTGTTAGTCATTCACATTTCCATATCAAGTATGGTCTCCCTCTTTTAAGTCCAATTGGAGAGCTTTTTGTTACCACTAAGGGTATGCATGTCACTACTGTATCCTTGGGTTGTCATGCCATGCTGCTTATTGTTGTGGTTCATAGGTGTCATACCTGGGGAGGACTGTTAGTTCTTCCCTCCTTAAGAAGTTTCTGTGGAGTCTTCTAGTTCTGTGAAAGCTAGTACTCAGAGAGGGTTCTCAGGTCAGTTCTAGCTTAGGGGCCTCAGCATATCTTACAGGCACTCGAGTATCCATTGAGAACAAGTCGTGCAAACGAAATAAAAAAAAAAAAAAAAAAGTAATGTATCTCTGGGCCAGATGGCAAAAATCTCAAGGTCACCCTGAAATTTTTGGAGGAACAATATTTAAGTTAACTTATTTGAGTTCAATTGTTCTTTGACACATACACCCATGATCTCTCTCTCTCTCTCTCTCTCTCTCTGTCTGTGTGTGTGCGTGCGTGTGTGTGTGTGTGTGTGTGTGTGTGTGTGTGTGTATGTACATACAAGAGGGATATTGCCATTCACTCAAAGTTACTTATTTTACTTCAAAATTAAACCTCTATTAACAGTAAAATTAAACCTCTATTCCAGTAGAGCTTCCAGCTTGTCAATATTCGTGAAGTGCTATTTCTTTATCTATTTGTCTGTTGCAAAACACATTAGAGGTTTAATGATCCTCAAATGTGAAATAGCTTTTTAAAAGAGATGAGTCTTACCATTGACAAGGAACACAAGGTAGAGGAGTGAAAGCCAAAATTGCAAATAGTGACACTCAGAGTCAATTCATGAACCCTTGCTTTACATATATGTAGACACTTTCTTGACCCCAGATCTCCAAATGATCTAACACTGTAAGTGGTGATCCTGTTTAATTTTGGTCTGTTAAAATGATTTGTATGCCGGCTTACCCTTCATTCTTCTGCCAGATCCTAATTGTGCTGGCATGGTGGTGGCCATATATATGGATGTTTATCTGAGCTACTGAGTCTTTGAGACAGTACTTTCTCTTTGTTAGAAGGACTTAATGCATTTATTCTTTCTCTGAGTAACGAACTCCATCTTGTTCCGTGGGAAGACTTCATACTCAAGCTTCATCAAAACATAACTATCCGAGATGCTTTTGACTAGAGAAGGGGATTCAGTTTGCACATTTGACAGATGCAGGAATGCAGGAATGTAAAGACAGTTTACATTCTTGTCTTTTTGTCATTCAATCTCTACCGATTAGCTCAGATGAAAAGGGTTGCAGTAACCACCCTAAGCTTTTCCTGATATACTGTTGGTGTCCAGTGGGAGTTACACTTGCACCTTATTTCTTAGCTGTGCAGAATACCTAAATCATAGCATTTGAACTACAAATCTTACTCATTTAACTTGATCATAATTGCACCGATTCTGTCACATTGGTGATCAGTTTTTCAGATTACATTAGAATATAAAATGTGTAAATAGATCGAATCATTCTTCTATTTGAGTTTAAGTAAAATATGATGTCTACAAGAGAAATCATAGAAGGAATTTTAGTAGAAAGAAACTTAGTAACTATTCACTTCAGGTTTCAGCTGAAGGTGCCAAGTTTCCTTATTTCGTAGAATTATAGACAGTGCTTGATCAAGCATTGTTCAACTTTAGTTTTCACCCTTATGGAGGGGACCATGGCATGTATACCATAGAAACCATTCTCTGATTTTGGAAATTTAAAGTTGTATTTTTACTAGATGTAAATAGGCAGAGTTCCTTCAGATGAGTGCGGGTGCCCATGGAGACCAGAGGTGTAGGATCCCCTGGAACTAGAGTTACACGTGGTTGTGAGCCATCCACTGAAAGCAGCAGGGAACTGAGCCTGGGTCCTCTACAAGAGCAGTGTACACTCTTTAATAGTTGAGTCATCTTTCCAACTTCCTGTACCTTCCAAATTCCTGATAGAATTTGTATCAGTTCCAAGCTTGTAAGTAGTAAAATACAGTATGCTTTTCTGCACTGCTGAAAGGAGTCAGTTGAGGCAGGTGTTCACGAGGATATCCAGCCAGTATTCTATCCTTTAGAGCTTAGAGCTATATTGTAAGCATTTTAAACCTAGGATATTTGCAACTTCCCATAGATTTATGATGGCATCATCTCAACATAAATTGGAAAATCTGGTGATGGATTCTCATTGAATGTGAGAGAAGGAGAGGTGTCAAGCTCACTAACAATTGCTCTTCACTCTTCACGTCTTTCCTCAAACACCCCGTTTTCCCCACTCTCAACGCTTCTATTATATGACACACTACCAACAGTATTGATTCATCCACCCTGAGCTCCCCATCCCTATCTTTCCTATTTCTGTTTATGAGATCCTCTTTCAATGCACAGTCGGAGTAGGATTTAGCCAGGGTACTTCCAGATGTGATAAATAGGAGAATTTCCTGCCAAATTGATCTGTCTGTCTTTGTGACCTCTTAGGTGTCTTATGGAAACCACTTTCCAAATGTGTTTATGGTGCTAATTAGCCATGTCTCCACCCCACTAAGGATGAACCAGAGGATTAATGGTTTAAAAATGTAGCTCATATCTCTAAAAACATCAGGAGTGATTTATATGTCTCATGCAGTTGCTTCCCTAATGTCATTGTTAGAAGCTTCCCTAGCTCAGGCTCCTTCCTTGCATGACTGGAATGATCTCCTTAATTCAGTAACCTACTTGTGAACTATAGACAACACAACTCTGAAAATATTGGAATGGGGAACAAGGTTTCAGAAGAGGAGTAAGGGCTTTGTAAACCCAAAGAGGCAGAAATGATATAACTGGATAAGCTCTAATAGCTTCAGGTTTATTCTCTATGTGCTGTAGTTTTGTTTTTACAATGAACAAGTCTTTGATCAATAGAGTTCTTACATGGTCCTTTCTCAGTGTAACCAGAATAAGAATTTACCGTCATTCCTAGAACATAGAAATGGAGGTCTTAAACAAATCAATGATTTTGTTTAAGGTCCTCATCATCACCTCTTCCCTACAGAGACCAGAACTTTAACAAATCTCTCACTATGACCCTAACAAGAACCATAAAATGACTTTTGAACCTTGAAACTGAAACTTAATGGGAAATAAGAGTTGGGGAGGTAACATGTACCATAGTAGTTCTGGGAAGCATATTTTCCATTAAAAAGTCAGATTATAAGATTGTTCTGCACATAGACTATTGGAGAGATTTTGGTTATGTTTGGGGCAAGATTTGTCCTATTAACCATCTCTTTATTTCTAGAGCAATTAGTAGAGCAGTGATTGGTAGAAACTGCACAGTATGCGGTGTGCTAAATGAGTGAGTGGTGGTGTTGGCATGGGGTGGGTGGAGGAGCTACAGGATGCCATTTTAACAATGACAGCTGTCTTATTTTCTTTATCAGTACACGTTGTAAAACATGGCTAACTTGCCAACAGCTCTCTGTTCTGGTTATATATCAACATAACAGTAAGACAGCCGGGCAAGTTTCCTGGTGAGCTCCTTTAAAGGGATTGCCTCCCCTCTCCTAACTTACTATTGGTTGGGGTCAGTCTGATTTCTCAGTGCTAGACACTTGAATTAGAAGAGAAGGGTGGGCATGGCTTTATCTAGAGGAAATTCTAGGGAGGGCATTAAATGCAGCTACAAAAGAAAAATCAGAAGCACAGACGAGTGCCATTCTTGGGAATTAGCGGTGGTTTTGTTCTCATTTCAGTTGACTAGACATTTACTTTATGCATGTTCCTTTTAGTCAATAACAACTTTTATTTTGTTCTTTCTTACTTATTCTACTCCCAGCTTTTTATTAAGGCAACCACAAGAGTCCTTAGCAGCAGACGTACTTCGGGATGCGACTGATGTTATTTTATGCATCTCGAGTACAGTTTAGAACAAACACACAAAAAATGCAGTTTAAATAGGATCCCTCAGATTCTCTTGTTCATAGACAAGTGAAAAGGGCCTCATGATTTTTGCTGAAAGGTTGCTAAAATGACCACTGATTACTCTGGGTTCTTTCCTCCCAAAGGAATCACTAGATCATACATAATTTCAAAATAGATAGAATGACATGTGGAGAAGAAGTATATATTAGAATTTATTCAGATTTCTGATTGGGAAAAGAAGATAGATTGGGTTCTGATAGAAGCTGGGAAAGAGAATGTCAGGAGTAGAGGATTCACTAGGTGAACTGAAGAAAAAAGTAAGACTTGAAACAGCCAAAGGAAGCTCAATAGGATGATAGATATGTAGTCAAAAGTAATGACCGAATAACCTAGAAATATAGCTACAGGTCTGATGTCACTCCCATTCTGAGAGTGCCTATGAAATTCTTTTCTTTTTACCTACAAATATCACAGAAACTACCCAGAATACCCAGCCACATCAATGAGAATAGAAAGAAAATCATCCCAGGAAATTTGCCAAATGATCTTACCCTGTCTCTCCAAGCACTGGGCGTTGAGTCCTAAAATAATTATGGATGTGATCAACTGCTTTCAGATTGCTGATTTGATGGGTATTATGGGATATGTTTTAAAAAATAATGTCTTAGAAATGAAAAGAAATAATACTTGGAGAACTTGGAAAGGGTCCCTGATCGTTGATTTTTGGTGAAACGGAATGAAGCAGAAGGAATATGGACAGCGGATCACCCTTGTAATCTTTAATTATTGCAAGGGTAAGGGGATGGAAAGATCATTTTATATGCATAAATTAATGTGCATGCATAAGTGGTGTGTGAGTGTGTGTGTGTGTGTGTGTGTGTGAGTGTGTATGTTCCCGGTCATGTTCACTTCCCTATCCTCCAAGCATACCTACAGAGACTTCCCAGTTCTGCTGCTCTCTTCTGCTTCAGAGATGTCCCTGACACTGTTTTGTCAGCCTAGACTGTGGCTCATGTTTCCAACATCAGTAAGTCTCTAATACAAGAAAAGAAGAAAGGGAAACTATTGTCCTAGAACTTATGTGAGTGGGAGATAGAAACAGAATGGCTTCTAGGTGTGTGTATGTGTACAGTATGTGTTCAGTAGGTGTGCAGGATATTAATTAGTGTCTATTTTTCACTCTTAATTATAACATCACGAAAACCAATGACCTGACTTTGTTACTTGCTCCAATCTCCAGGGAATTTAATTCTGGTCTGACATGGAGGATGGTTTCAACAATACTTACTGGCGAGTTGAATAACCTGTTAAAAACCCAGGATGTTTATTTAAAAAGATCATCTCCATCCTATTTTAGAATATTGCTAGGATCTTTGGTGGTATTTACTATATATTTACATATAATGTGTTTTCAGAGAATTTCAACAAGAAGACTATCAGGCAGGTCTGACTTCTGCTGCTAGCCCCTTGAATATATAAGATAAGATATGCTGCAAGCATCTCTATAGGGAGATGTAGGGAATTTTGTGACTAACATGCTCCCCGATTTCTAAGCTTTTTGGTCTGGCTTGAGATAGAAAATACTTACAGAAATGAAAGTATCCCTATGGGTCTTCATAGTATTACAGAAAGTTATCAATTTGCTAGTGATGACTCAGTCTCCTCTTATTACAACAAACAGAAAGTCAAGCTTGCCTTAGGGAATCTGATTTAATGGTGTATAACCATTGATTTAAACCACATAAGAGATTATACATGTTTTGCAGTGCAAGAACAGCCTATGAGTTTAGTAGATATTAATCATCTCATTAGGGCAAAGTTAAGAAAATCATTGCACTTCATTTAGCTTAGTAGCTTCAACTGAGTTGACTTCTTGACTTGATATCCAGAAACTAGAATATTCTTTTTCTAGACTCACACCATTGATCTGGAAAGACTTCAAAGATTGTTTTGTTCAACTGATTCATTTCAATCATAAGCAAAAAGGCACAGAGAAAGACTAAGTGACTTGCAAAGGTTGGCAGCTTTCTTAATTCAAAAGGGTTTTGGAAAAGTGTTTAGTGAAAAGGAGACGTAAGGAGCAAATTTATTAGTTGCTTTTCTTAAAGCTGAGACCAATTACCTGACAGCAGACAATTTAAGGGAGAAAGGATTTAGTATGGCTTACAGTTAGAAGGGACACAATTAGTCATTGTGATGAAGGCATGCAGTCAGGAAGCAGGAAACTGCTGGTCACATCATATATGCAGTCAGGAAATGACCAGTGAATAGGAAATGTGGTCCCCCCCACCCCCAATTGAACCATTTCTTTCAACAAAGCTCTACTTCTGGAAGTTTTCATAAAATTCTAGAATGAGCTCCACCAACTGGGTCCATGTTTTCAGACACATGAGCCTACAGGGGACATTTTACACTCAAACCACAAGTTAAAAATGTGTTTGTCAGGCAGTCTAGCCAATGAGTTGTACAAAAGAAACCTTGCTATTCTGTAAAGAAAATGGGGCGATGAGCAGTTCGTGCACATTGGGGTCTTCTAAGTCCCAGATCCTATTTTAAAACTTTTAAATGTATCCTGCCATCTATAGTTTATGACAGTGATTCCTGTTTCTCTCATCTAGATTACTGCTATGACTTTATAGACCAGTGGTTCCCAACCTTCCTAATGCTGTGACCCTTTAATACGGTTCCTCATGTTGTGGTGAGCCCCAGCACAAAATTATTTTTCTTGCTACTTTATAAATGTAGTTTTTCTACTGTTATGAGTCTTAATGTAAGTATCTGTGAATTCTAATGGTCTCAGAAGATGCCTGTGAAAGGATTATTTGACTCTCAAGGGGAAGCAACTCATAGATTGAGAACTACTGTTTTAGATTCCATCTTCTAATATTTGTTCATGAGAAGCTTGGCCTTCTGTTTGAACAATCACAGACATAGCATCTAGTGACATGCCAGAAAGTATTTTCTTTCTATCAAATCCTGTTATTTTGTTTTCTTCATTTATGAGGCTACAATAAAATTAGAGAGGAAAAATTAGCTCCAACGTTCTACCTTCTCTGGCAAACACCATCATTATATCTACTAAACTCAAATAAAATTTCTATGACAACAACAACAACAAACAAATAAATCAAAAGTAACAAACAAACAAACCCAGCACATATGGAAAGCTTTCTGTTCCTTCTGTCTGTCTGTCTGTCTGTCTGTCTATTGGTTTTTCCAGACAGAGTTGCTCTGTGTAACAACCCTGGCTGTCCTGGAACTCTCTTTGTAGACCAGGCTGGCCTTGAACACACAAGGATCCGCCTGCCTCTGCCTCTCCAGTGCTGGCATTAAAAGCATACAACACAGCACTCGGTGGACTGTTCTTTTGATCAGGAGTTGACATTTGTCCTTGGGGTGACAGGCAGATTCCTAATTCATACACCTTGACAGAAATCCATTTGGCACAGAATCAGGTACTGTGGACTGGAGACTCAGGAAGCTCTGTACAGAACACCTGCAATAGGGTCTCAGGAGGGAGGCTTTCTCCATAGCATCTGCTGATTGAAACATCTGCAATCCCCTTGCTGATGCTGCTCGTAAATCTCAGGCTAGATCCATCACATGGCTGTCTGTGCCTGCCCTTGAGGAAAGGTGTCACACAACTGCTGGAGGATGAGGGTAATGGTTTATGACTTCTGCACCTGAAGTCCTGTTCCCTGGAGATAGTGATCATACAGAACAAATATTGCTTAGCTGGTGGTAATGCCATGCTGCCATGCTGAGTTACACGGCTTGCCCTGTACCTACAGCTAAAAAAATAAAAACCGTCTTGGCTGATTAATCCAATGCCATGTAAATAGAGGCTGTGTCAAGGAGATCATAAAGGAGAAAACTGATGCACTAATGGGAGCATTAGTGAGGTAGAGAGAGCAACCATCCCCTCACTCGTCCTCCAGGCAGTTCCTGACAGCATCATTAGCCAGGTGAGAGAAGGCACATCACTCCTCAGGGTTCGGGAAGGCGTCCGTTCCTTCCTCCCCACCCATGCTCCAGCCCTTCTCAAGCAGGGAGCATCTTCCAAACCATGTTGACGAGCTTCCTTTCTTCATTCATGTCTTCAGGGAGTTCTTATAAGACAGTTCTCATATGAGAACCCATAGTTGAGTACCTTAATTATCAACTAGATACATTGGGGCATGATTTATTAATATTGTCAAGGAACTCAGGAGAGGGTCTAAGGAATGATCTGTTTGACTTATAGAAATTTAATTGCATGCAAAAGCCGGATTTGAAGTTTGCTGACACTCAGTTCTTTAATTGGATTATACCCAGAGATGCACAAGTGCACATCAGTTATCTCGTAAGTATGGTAATTAATTGCACCGTCTATCTGAAAGGTCCTGGTGAAGCTTCACCTCCCCGTGTGGCTTGGCCTCCTGTCACCACATCTGTGCACTTCTTCTTACTTTCATGGTTCTTTTGTTCTTTTCCCGTCTCCATAGCTGTCTGCCTCCTCCTCTCTGTTTTGTCTCTCTAGCTGACTCCTGTGTACCTCCTGCCTTGCCTTTACTTGTTTCTAATCCCCATCCTTAGGCTTCCCTCCATGGTGTCTCCTGGCTTCACACCCCTTCTCTAACAAGACTAATCAAGGCGTCCATTCAAAATAAATCTATAGCTTTCGCTCACAAACTCTTGTCCTCACATCAGAAGCTAAGGTGAGTATCTTTATTTTTGTCCCTCTTGTGATATTCCCACTTCAGTAACATCCCATTGTGTGAAAGGAGCTGAACTGTATTTTGCGTTGCAAATGTGGAGATCTGGAGTGATCTCTTCCTTCCCACGATGCCTGAGATTTCCTCTTAGTGTGGGTTGTCGCTTTTTAGCAGATGGTGATTTGTCAGGTTGGCAACCATGGGGTTCTGACAGGAGACAAGAAGCACTTTGGGTTCTGATGGGAGATGGGGAAGCACTTTGAGAGAGATGTTATGGCTCTCAACACTGACATTCACTTGACCTTCATCAGCATTGGAGGGCTTATCTCCTCAGGCCAGGATTATTTCAGCATCCCTCCCCTGGTCCTCCAACTTGTGGGCTCTCATTCTTGCTGACTGCTGTTGTGACATGCACCTTCCCCAAGGGCTGTTTTTATCCCATCAAAGACTCCATAGATTTCTCCTGCCTGTGGAGTTAAGTTCTGGCTCCTTAGTCTGACATCTGGGACTCTCCAGGAATTAACCTTTACCTGCCTATCTGAATTTGTTTCCCTGAGCTGTCACAGTCTTTAGATCTCCCTGTAGACTCAGAAATTGACATTTTTACTAATATTCCTTATTCAGCTCATTTTACTTTGAGCTGTGTGGCTTGTGTGGTGATAGCCTTCATAATTTCGATGTCCAAACACACTAAACAAAACACTATAAAAGTTAATACTACCACAACACCACAACTATCTTTCACTTCTATAGCCAAAATAGCTTCTGATGAATTAGTTCAGGCTTACAGAGTAGTTTCAGTCATCTGATTCCTGATAAGAAGACTCCTTGATAGTGACTCAAGTTAGGAGTTTTCCCTGGTGCTTCTTAATTCTTCAGTAAGTGTTTAAGTTCTTGACTCTGGTCTTTTCGTTTGCTGTGACATTAACTCTAAACTTCTAGTTTGTAGCTTAAATTTTCTTGGGAAGGTTATAAACTTCATCTTTGCAGTCTGTTCCCTATTGGTTTGGTATATGTTGTGCTTTGATTTTCAGGAACTTATTTAGAAAACCATTTTTATAAATGAGCCTTTTGCCTTATAAAAGGTTTTGTTTGTGTCTCCTCAAATAATGCCTGAAAACATTATTTGGCATATTGTTGGTAGGGCACAGTGCCTTATGTCTGGAAATGTGATCCATGATTCTTTACCACTAAGAGGATTTTCAGTGCTATGCTGGGCAAAGATCTCTACTGATTCTCCCCAAACACAATGTCCTTTCTCCTTACCTGCTCAAATCAGTGCAGCCCCACTTCCTCAAGAATTGTGTTTTTAGATGTGACCAATGTCTTGCCACTATTTTAAAGTGGCCATTATCTTTTAAAGACTCACCCTGTGAAAAATTACTATTTACATGACAAAGCTATGAAGTTTACTTTAAAATAAGTTTTAATGGGAGAAAATTGGACAGTGTTACAAATTAAGCAAGTTTTGCCATGTGTTGAAAACTGATAAAACTGAGTGATAGGTCCCTGTTCGTATTACCCTTTCATTCTCTTTAAGAAACAGAGCCCCCCACCCCAAGTTGGGCTGGGTGTGAAATTCTGCCCATTCAAAAGCTTCCAGATGGCATTGATGTAACTGATATTCTTATAATTTGAAAATATTATGTGTATTCTTGTTTGTCTATATGTGTGTATGTGAATTTGTATATGCTTAATGCCTGTAGAAGTCAGCAGAGGATGTTGGATCCCCTCAACCTGGAATTACAGATGATTGTAAGCTACCATAGGAATGCTGGAAAATGAACCTGGGTCCTTTGCCAGAGCTGCATGCACTCTTAATCACAGAGGCATCTCTACAGCCCTCCTTACCATGCTTTGAAAGCTCTACAGAGTCTACCATTCTAATAAACTATTTTCATTTGTAAATACTTGAAGTTTCTCCAAGTTGCAAGAGCAGATTCTGCCACACTGCTTAACGAACACATCCATGGCTTCTGTCATCCTTCTGTCACCCATGGTCTTCATGTAATCTTTTCTTCCTTTTCAAGATAAATTGAATATAGAGTTTTCATCACTGTTGGTTGTTTTAAGCTTCACTAGACTCTCTAATCTTTACTACATGCTGTTATAGTAACAGTGGAGTGGTTGGAATTGTTAGTTTATGTTTATGTGTTGTTTGTGAGTCCAAAATTTCTTGTGTCACCGGCTCCACCTTATATTTTTTTATATGCTTATATACTGTAGCAAGTGTTTATGGGTTTAGATTTGACTCATGAAAAAAAATGAGGTAGATATGTCCTAAATTCTGTTGCTAAAATAGAATACGGCCAATTTAAACCCAAGGGAGGTTGTTTGGGGACACAAGATGACAGGAAATGTAAGAAAAGTTCTTGCTAAGATGAGTGAGAATGCACTTGGCCATGTACTTTCAGCTTGATGTAGGTATTTCAAAAATTTCTGGGAACTAGTATGTGAGGAAGAATGGGCAGTCAAAGGAGAATTGAGATACCTAGGGTTTGGTCCTTATTCAGATAATGAGTGATGTTTCCTGCAGCTGATACCAAGGCTTAATAGATGGAGCTAACATTATCCATCAGGCCCTGGACTCAGCCCTGTGTGTGGATTATCCAGTGAAACACTCACAGCAACACTCAGACAGTTATGCTGGCTTTCCTCTGAATACACACATCACTGTAAATATGTCCAGGCAAATATTAACCTTTCCTAACACATGCCCAGTGCAATTCTGTAGGATGGAGTTTTAAAGTGGCATTTTTTTTTTTTTAACCTGGCTAGCTCCCAGATAATTGGGATGGAGACCTGCTGATTTATTCAACTAACTTTGAGCATAATAACTGATCAGATATTCCTAACACTCTGTACTATCTAGTTACTTCCCAGGTACAGGCCCAGAGTTACTTGTGTTTAATTTCTCCTTGTCTTGCTCTGCTGTAGCTGTCTGTCCTCAAAGAGAATTCCCTTGGTGACTCCTCCTCATGTCTGATCTCATGGCAACCTTCTCCTTCCTCCTCCTCTCCCTTCACTTGGACCCTCACCTGCCTCATGGTCAACAACTTCTGTCTGGTTCTTCTCCCTCATACCCCTGGCTGGAATCAGAAGTCCAGGCTTCCCGTTTCCTCTCCCCAGCTGATTGGCTGATTGCCTCTTTATTGACCAATCAGAAGGTGGTGGAGAAGAATGTTTACAAAACACAGAAACAGCTGATGCTTTACAATAATACCAATACCAGAGTCAAGCCTGTACTCAACTCTCGGCTCGTATAGAAATCAGGATTTGAATCACAAAAGGAAAATCTTTACACAGTGGACAAAAACATCACTCCAACAAAATTCAGATGTAGCCTTTTATTAGTTAGGCCTCAGTAGTTAAAATGGAGTAATCCATGGTATACACTCTACTTGAAGGATGAAAAACAGGATTAAGTAGCTTCTCCATCACTATCCTCTGAGTGTAAGTTGAACCTAGAGATCTTCACTTCAACTTATTTAGGAGGGTATGATACAATTAAATATTAGATATGGCTTGGCTGTTCTTTCATTATAATTTGCCATGTGTTGCTGTAGGCCTCTGATAACCTGTTGACCAGAACCAAAAGCAGTCTATGTGGCAAAGTGTTTATTTGGATTATGGTTCCAGAGTTTATCATGGCAGAGATGGTGTGGCTCAGCAGGAGGAGTAGGAAGCAGAGATGTCACCTATCAGTCACACCCACAAAACAGAAACAAGGACCAAAAAAGAGGAGTAAGAAAATCAGCGCTCAAATCCTACACCTAGTGATGTAATTCCTTCAGTAAGACTCCATATCCTAAAGTAGTCGTAAACTCTCCATACAGTGCCACAAAAAAGAGCAAGTGTTCAGGTACATTTTCTCACTTCAAGTAACACACCAGGCAAATTAAGTAAGCCATTTCTTTGCTATTTTCCATATATTTCCCTGTAGGTAAGAGACATGCACATTAAGTAGGTGATTTGTGAGCTCATTAAGTGGCAAATGCCTCAGATGCAAGCAACCCACTTTTAAAGATCTCCACATGCTCTGAACCTGTGACCCTGACACCTAAGGGACAGTGATACATCTTAATCTCAACTGATTTCTAAAGCTAAAATTTGGAAATGCTGGTGATTCAACTCTCTTTTCCTTTATAACTGCCATTGGACTCCGTTTATTCTAAAGTCCTGACCGTCCATTGATCTGGACAATGGAATAAAGAGTGTCATCATCTGTGTGGTGATTTATGAAAACCCTTATTGAGACAACTGAGAGGTCCGAAAAACTGAGTGGAGCAGGAGTCCTTCCTGTTATTCCCTGCTGGTTCTTTGATAGTTCTTCAAGAAAATAACGATAAAGCTATCAAAATTTCATCCACCTGGAAATGATAATTGAATAAATATTGGAGATCAGTATTATTTGGTTTGGTAGAACAGTTGACTTCCTTTCGTATAAAAGTACTACTCCTTTAAACAACTACATCTCATAAAAGACCTTCTCATCAAACATTTATAAATAAATGATCTTCAGTCACATAAAAGTCATATTTTTCTTAAGCCAAAGGTATAAGTGGTTAATACGGATCCTTAGGAAGCCCTGTGAATAACTTGATAAAGCTAACAAAAGAGTTTAGATTTTCATTTCTGAACATTTTAACTTTTAGGTAAGATAGTGACTCACTTGATCGATTATCTAGCCTAAGGTTGATGTGGGGAAATTGGGTGTCAAGTCTAAGCCTACGTCTCTAACACTTTTGCTTTCATCCAATTTTTAAATCAAAAAGATTACATAGAAAAATGAAATTTCTAAACTTCAACATCTTTGGCACAGAAATTGCGATAAAAAACCCACTTATCTTTGAATCCACAGGGTTCTCCTGCATAGACTGCCTCCTGTAGCATTGAAGGGCCACACACAAAATTTGCATTTATATCTTCCTTCAAAACACAACTCTATTGGTTCATCTTGTACTGTCTGTGAGCACATAAAAGACATTCTTCCCTCCCTCCCCCATTCCCCCTAAACACACACACACACACACACACACACACACACAGACAATTCACTATTAATTCATAATATAACCCTGAGAGTCTTAAGCATGCCTTCTATGTCTGTTTCGTTATTTCACTTTCTTGGATTAGGACAAGTTCAATCATGGTTTTCTATACAAAATATCTGTCACAGAAGAAGGCACTCAATAAATAGCAAAACTGCCTGCTTATGTTTTTAATTTGTAATGCCCCAATTAACATATTAGAATTTATAAGTTTGTTTATAATGCATGTATAAAGAGAGTTAAATTGGGAAAGCTGGGGTAGATTCGGTTGGAAATTTATTTTGGGGTTGTCTCTGGAAAGTTTCAGGATCGCTGTGATATGACAAACTTCTTTAAAATGGATTTTCTACTGAAATTGTGCATATCCTCCACATCTATAGAGAAGTCTGCTCTTGACATGTGGGAAAGGATATAATTGGAAGAGAGACAAGCCACAAAAATTCAACGCGTTTTCCACACAGTCTGGTGGTTTTGGTTCAAAGCATACATCCTGGAAGGGAATTACCTTAAAGCACATTATTAGGGATCTTGATTTGGGAAATGTTGATATTTTATGTTAAAAGCAAAATCATTCAGGTATTTGGAACAGGTTTCTTCATTGAAGAATATCCCTGTCTTTTTTCCTTCTTTTTCTGTAAAGTGCTAAAAGCTATTCCATAGCAACAGAAGTTAAATTCCCAAAGCATATGCCGTCCAGACATCCCCCTCCCAGCTTCTAGAAGGATCTCAAAAAATAGATATTGCAGAAAACACTTTAAAGTATCACTTTGAAACAAAATTCTACAGCCCAAGCCATTTGGAGATTATTCTGATTCAGTACTACAGTCCATTTACTACATATGAGGCTAAAGAAAGTAGTGTGTTTTTCCTCCAAAGCCCATTAGTACAGTTATGAGATTAGAGACTGTACTTTTATTTAGCATAAAAGGTAAAGGCATTTGCCCCAGCCTTGTATGATCTCCTCCATCCTGTCTGGGTAAAGTGACTTAGATAATTTGAAGTAAAAGGCCTTGTCCCAAATTGACTTCTATTCATTGGTCATAACATAAGGGACATGAGATGGTTTTGCCTTGGAAGAGGGAGCAGGGTAGCCTTGGCTCATTGAATTTTAGGTCAATATCTCTGATGATTTGATTACTTTAGAAAGCCTTCACAGATTTTCTATAGTTTGGTGATCTCTCCTTTCTGGGAAATGCAGAGCACCCGTTCTGTTGGCCACTCTCCTTCTGGCATTTGCTTCCCCGTCTGCCTAGCAGACTCCTGCTCTGGGGCTGCCTCCCTAAGTACATTGAAAATTACAAGAGAGCAGAGCTTGATATAGCCCAGTGGTCACAGCACAGCACAGCACAGCACAGTGTACATCTGACGGATAGCTGCGGTTGACACGGAAGGCTCGGCCCATCTGCACTTGCCTTTGGCACTAGCGAAGTTCGTGAGAGGACACATTTGATAGAGCAGCATTCTGTGTCTGGACTGTTTGTTAGATAGAGCCTTCAAAGGACACTCTGCCTGCCTAGCCTGCAGAACCTCCCAGAAAAGAAATGAGGAAATGCTTCCCCCCTTTTCTTCCTTTCTTCTCTGAACTGAGGATTCAGCCAGGTGCTCTGTAATGATTTTTGTTTTAATTTCAGAACTGATAGTCATCAATCCCCAGCTCTTATTTATATCACAACTCTTTGGACAGAAACATGTTTGGTGAGGAAGAGATTCTGAGGTGAGGAAGGTGACTGATAGGGGAGGAAGTGAAATAAGACAGTATGTATATGTGCAGAAGATTCAGACTATGCATGGGTGAAATTGTCAAAACATGAATTTTTACCATAAAGGGTGGTAGGTGCAGTGATGAGACAAAGATCATATATGTTCCTTTGAAAAAGGAAGGGTTAGTGCCCAGTTTTATCCTACTGTTGCTATCAGGAACTGCAGCCTAAGATTACAAGCTCTTAAATGTTTGCAGGTAAACAGTATGTATGTATAATGACAAATATTCTTAATTTTCAAAAACACTTAATGTAAAAGTACTGTCCCTCTATAATTCCCACAGTTAAGATCTGTGGTCCACATCTGCAATTTACTCACTGAGCTTCATCAGCTAATTACGTGATTGGGGGGGGGGGGTATTAATCTTATTTACCTATGAGGGCTGCTCTGTGAAATGGGTTGAGATTCCCTTCATGGCTGAGACACCACCCATCACAAAATTCAGAGTAGCGAGTGAAAAGCATGCCTGTAAGATCATTTACTATCCCTCAGAAAGGAAGAGCCAGGACACTTGTTGTGCTGTGCACCTTGGTGTGAAAGGATGAGTTTTTACAGAGGAGTAAGATTGGATAAACCCAGAGGTGTGATCCGACCGTAATAAACTGCAAGAGGTATTGAGCAAGACCAGTTTTCTAGATTCTCCTCTGTCCCCACATCTTTAGAGGTAAGCACATTCGTGATTTTTGCCATATGTTTGTATGTCTCACTGAGAATCTTGTGATAAATTCCAGACAAATGTCTGCAGATTCCTTTGTGTAGCTTTTAGAAAAGAATGACAGAGGACCAGGACATGACTGTCCACCTCCTGGGATTTCCTCAGACGCCAAGCTGTCATATCTCACGCCCCATGGCTGTCGTTGTTTTCAAAGCTGATGTTCTAACTTCAACTCTACTGCATTAATTCTGCCTGCATTATTATATGATTTGCCTATATTATGTATAAAATTGTTTACTGTCTGTCTCTTTATCCAGAATTGTGTTTCTGAGACTAATTCTCACTGATTACTCCGTGTAACAGAAATAGGCTCATTTCATGGCTTTCTAATTTTCTCTTGTGTAAATATTCCACAGTTCATTTATCAGATTCACTCTCTACAGATTTAGGGAATGCTGAAGATGATACTGACCCTGATAAACCTGTACATATCTTCAGGACATCATTACTAGATACAAGTACACGTGGAACTCACGGTGTACAAGAGATGTTTGCTTTTGCTCAGTACTCTCATTTTGTCCTTCTCCTCCTCCTCCTCCTCCCCTCCTCTTCATTCTCCTCACCTTCCTCCTCATTCTCCTCCCCCTCCTCCTCATACTACCCCCTCCTCCCCTCCCCCTCCTCTTCCTCCTCCCCTCCCCCTCCTCTTCCTCCTCCCC
>JADRCH010000209.1:4248832-4294402 GCA_019843965.1 Rhynchomys soricoides | reverse complement strand
CTCCCCCTCCTCTTCCTCCTCCCCTCCCCCTCCTCTTCCTCCTCCCCCTCCTCCTCCTCTTCCTCCTCTTCCTCCTCTCCCTTATCCTCCTCCTCTTTTTCTTTCCTTTTCTTCTCCTTTTGAAACTGGCTCTTAATTCAGTTACTCTAGTTGGTCTGGAACATACTTTGTAATGGAGGACGGCCTTGAGATCTCTGAGATCTACCTGCTTCTGCTTGCTAATATTAAAGACATATGCTCTTATTGGGGGATCATAATATAATTACATCATTTTACCTTTGCTTTCTTCTCTCAAAAACCGAAGTTTGAGAACTTCGAAACAGCATCTTGCTTGCTTTCATATTTAAGACCTCTTTTACTTTAATTGTTGATATATATATCTATATATATATCTATATATACACATATATGTAATAGGAATATAATGTATCATAATATATATTATATATTTCTTAATTACTATAATAGTATATAACATAATTATAACATATTATAATTGTTTATTATAATATCTGGTATACTTATATATAAGTTTATTATATATAAAAGTGTATGCTATATTAAATTATATATTATATATTAATATATATCTTATATATTTTATATAATAATATATTATAATTATTTGTTATAATATATTATATAGACTTATATATATGTGTATTTATATAAAGATGTACTATATTAGATTATATATTATATATTAGTATACAACATATTATATATTTAATTATATATTATTTATTAATTTAATTATATATTATAATTAATTATAATATATGCTATATGAATATATATATATATATATATATATTCCTAAATACATAAATATAGCCTGCTTACTCTATATGAAGTTACCTAAAGTACATGTTTTCAGAACTGTCTGTTGTCGTAAAACTAATTGCTATGCCTTGCTCTGGAGAAGATTATTTCTCCCACTCTCAGAATTCCTTATATGCTTGTAGTTTTTTTGGCTACTTTGAGGCCTCTTGAGCTTTCTGTCATCCACTTTAGCATGTCTACTGATGTAATCCTTGTCCAGGTCATGTTTAGACAGCTGTGTTGATGGGACTTCTTAGGTATATCCTCTGAACTTGGAGACACAATCTCACAGAAGATGCCTTGTTCCTCTGAACCTTACAATCTTTCTGCTCCATCTTGGGCAATGATCCCTGCACCTCAGGTGAAGGAATTCTGTTGTAGATGTATCAGTTCTATCTGGGCTTCATAACTCTCTGTTTTGCCTGGTTGTGGTTTTCTTCAGTGGTCTCCCTCTATTGCAAAGAAGAGTTTTTCTGATGAGGGGTAAGAACCTCACTTTTCTGTGCATACAAGGACAGATATTTAGAAGTGGCAAGGCATTATGTCGGGTTAGTACAGGGTCAGTTGTAGGTTTTCCTTGAAGATTTATGATTTCAGTAGCCCTGGGTGGCAGACTACTGCAACCCTTTTCAAAGATGTTGATGCGACCAACAATCCAGGGATGGATGGAGGATTCCACTGACTGCGAATGGCAGGTTCATGTATTTATGCTTTTTTGTTTTGTAGTGGATTGGTGTAAGCATTTTATAAACATTTCACTGGTATTTCCTTAAATAATGAGGAAGTTAAAATGTATCCCCTACCCACTTAGCAGTTTTGTTGCCATTTTTGAAAAGTTATTCTTTAGAGGCTTTTGAGACAGAGTCTTTTTGTGTAGCATTGGGTGACATTGAACTCACAGATATTTTCCTTCATCATTCCCCAAGTGCCATGATTTCCCAAAACATTCTTTCTGTTTTTGAATGTGAGTACATTATCAGTTATGCATTTTATAGATATTGTTCCTCTTTGATGAGAAAAGATAAGGTTTGAAGAAATCAATGTACCTCACTTCTTTCATACTTTGTTCTGGTTTTGTGCCATTCAATAAACCCTTGTCTTCAAGGTCACAGTCGTGTTGTCTTATTGAAATTCTGGTTTATTGTCTTTCATGTTTAGATCTACAATCCATGTAAAATTGATTTTTGTGTATAGTATAAGTTTAGGGTGAGGATTCATTTTTCCTATATGGATATCTCTAGTTGATTCAGAGTCTTTTATTGGAAAGGCTATTATTTATCCACTATTCTGCCATGCACTTTGTTCTCCATAAATCATAAATCTGTATCTGGTGAACCTTCTTCTGAATTGTCTGTTATTTTGTTATTTCATATTAATCTCTTTTTAAAAATCCTTTCATGTTGTCCTAGCCATTAGAGTTCCAAAAGAGCAGTTTCCTTTTGGGTATTATAGTTTTTGTTAAACATTTTTTATGTGTGATTCTCTTAGGTATTCTTGCACAGATGTTTCCTATATTTATTTATAGTAGTGCTAGTAGTCTTTTTGACATAGATATTTCTAGTTTTCAGATGGTTCTTTGGTTTAAGAACACAGTTCATTGGTAAAATGCTTGCACAGCATATGCAAGACCCTGGGTATATCTGTAATATCACACATCTTACACACACACACATACACACACTCACACACGTACACACACAGACACACACACACACATTCGTGCACACACATACATACACACACACAGAGAGAGAGAGAGAGAGAGAGATCTTTACAAATATCATTATCTTCAGTCAGAAGTTATAGAAATTAAAGTCTGACTTCTATTTTCTTAAGAGGGAAATAGTCTCAATTAATAATGGAAGATACTCTTTGCAAAACATCTTTCTTCATTGGTTAAATCTATAGTTCATTCAGATAGCTAAAGATCCATTTAGTTTATGATACTTTATTGTTTTAGCTGTTGTGACATAACACATCTATGTATTGTATTTGATTTCAGGATTGAGTCTTTGTCCTTGGCTTCAGGTAATTTTCCACCAATTGCTAAGGGTCACATATTGTCAATTGCTTGATTAGATACCACCTTCTTAATGAAACCTTAGGAGGTTATTTAATTAATATATATATGTATATATATTCTCTTCAGAGATCTTTGTGACCAATATATCTTCATATATATTCAGGGAATGACAGTGTTATGTACCATGTACTATGTATATGGTAGATGCTCAATAAATATTTGTAGAATAGATTTAGTACTGGCAAGATTTCCTGCATGGAATTCCAATGTTGGGCCCAGTCCCTTTCTATATGTTTTAGACACACACAACAATATTATGGTGAAAGGGTATGAATATTTTAGTAAAATCAGTTAATGGGAATGGGGGACTATGAAGCCTTGTAGAAAAAGAATATTTTCTTTTTAAACATAGCACCATGATCCAAATATTATTTCCTATTGCCTGCTTGGAAAGCCAATTCCGATCATCTTCTGATGTTGACTATTATTTCTATTGGAATTTATACAGATATGCTCATTAAGGGGAGAATGCAGATTAAAGTCTTCATATGCCTAGCTTACAAAACTGTATATAATTATGTATGTGGTTACAAATAAGACTCTTCAGCTTTAACTGTGTTGCAGAATCATTGAGAGGAGGGCTATCCAATATCCACTGATGAGATTTAAGTGGGGTGACAAGGATTTTCAGTTCCGTAAGTCCCTAGGCCATACAGGAATTCCTCTCCCTGTACCACACTAACATCACAGTTACAAACTAACAGAAAGCAGGGGCGTCTGCTTCAGTGTTCCTTTGAATGTGACCTCCAAAAGCAAGAAAAATTTGCATTCTCTCCTTAGTCTCTCACTTTGGCACAAAAGATATAACACATGCTGACACTTTTAAGTGTTCATGTGTTTGCTAGCATCCACAGAAATGCCCACAAGTGGGACAGGGCTCTGTAGCTCTAAGCAAAGGTCCAGAGAGGGGAGGAAGTGCGTCCTTAAACTCTTTGATTCTACCACAGTTTATATATTCACATCTTCTCCCTCTCTCTTCCGTTCCCTTCTCTCCTTTTCTATTTCCTCTTCCTTTCTCTCCCTTCTGTTCTCTTCAGTGAGAGTAGCAAGGTGAGCAGTTAAGCCATCTTCTTTTCTCTTTCCAGATATCCTAACATCATAAGTAAGTAAAAGTGTAAGTCTGGCTTCATTCACGTAGGTTATTCGTTTCTACACACCTTTCCTTCTGACATCCATTTTAGAAAGAAATCTGTAGCGAGCTGAACCTCTGTCTTTGAAGCATGAGGTGTCCAGTCTCACTGGCAAGAGGAGGTCTGTGGGGAATTTATAGTGTCATTGCACTGCCAATGTTTTATTTAATTTTCTTTGCAACTACTGGCCAGAGGTATCCTGCAAGCTGAGGTGGCTCTGAATGCTAATAAATATTCCTAAGGAGCTTGTAAGGTTTCACCTAAGCTTAATTACGATGTGTAAATATGAAGACAGCCCCGTTATTGATGTTAATCCTACTGCTAATGCAGGAAGAGAGAGGACAGTAATGAAATAAAACTTGATTAAGCAACGGCCTATTAGCCTATCCAAAGTGAAAGACTCTCCTGGTGCCTACATGGAATACCAGGGTAGCTCAGGTCTAATTATCTTCTGCTTCATAGCTCGTTACATCTATGTGCTCAGTGCCACTTTGTCCCAGGTTTGAAGCCTTTCATGCCATTTATTTTATATTTTGTAAGGTATCTTATGAATTTCAAGAGGCTTGGGTTCAGGAGCAGTGTAGTCCAAGTCACTCACTGTTTTTTAGTGATTGCATTCTTTGCACTCCATCCTTCAAACATACTTCAGGTAGATGTGCTGTAGTTTTGTGTAGAAAGCAGGTTGAGCCTGCAGTCACTATATATACTTATCCGTATACATATACATATATATATACATATGCATATATATGCATATGTACGTACATATGCATATGCATGTACATATGCATATACATTTGAGACAGAGTTTCTCTGTGTCACCTTGGATTCTCTAAACCTTGCTCTGTAGACCTGACTAGCCTCACCTCCTGAGTGCTGGAATTAAATGTCTGCTCCACCATGTCCCAGCCTAAGATTTCTATATGGTCATCTACTCAACATTTACTATCAACCTACCTCATAGCAGGCTCTCTGCAAGCCATTGGGGAAATGAGAGTGGAAGTATCTTTGGTTAAAGAAACTCAGTCAGTGAAGGCAGTTCGATGCTCAAGGGAGGAAATTGCAAGATTGGAGGAGGCGACATGATGATGTGCTACTGACAGAGGCCTGAAGATCTTTAGAGAAATATAGTAGAGGATTAACCTATTCAGCATAGCAAAGACATGATAACGCAAGATGTAACCTCTGTATTTACCATGGTTTAGAGAATTAGAAGAATTCATCAAGAAGAAACAGCCAGTCGGAAACACGAAGATTTCACTACCTGGTGTCTCTGGAGACTGCTGGGAAAGTATACACACACACACACACACATACACATATATATGCATATATACACACATATATACACACACATATATGTATATATATGTATATATACATATATACACACATACACATACACACACACACAAACATATATATAAGTGTGTGTGTGTGTGTGTGTGTGTATGTATGTATATATAAGGTTCTATCAATGACATAATGCTGTTGCCCAGGGAAGAGACAGAGTCTATGGGTTCAAATCCTGGTCCTTCTGTGTCATCATAGTCTATGAACTAGTTCTGAGACCCTAGACAAGTAACTTAATTCTTCAGTGTAAGTGGCTTAACCTGTCTGAGTTTCTCAGAGTCATTTCAAACACAAAATAATTTATTATGAAGCATGTGCTTCACATAGTATGTTAATTCTACCCAGCTACTGTCATTTATTATTAAATGATTAATATAATAATTTCTAATTGCTTTTCCTACCACCCATTAGCTCTACATTTATCTTTCCAGATATTTTCATGTCAATTCCACATCTCTTTAACTCCAGCACTTGGGGTCTTCATAATTATGGTATGCATATTTCTCTTCTGAAAACCATATCTCATATGTCTACTGGAAAAGAGAGACAGGGTACAAGAGGAAGAACTAGATTAACACTTCAAGTATGTTCCTTGTGGAAGGCAGGTATGAAATTGAAATGAACCAAGTGTTCCCATTTCTGCCTTAGACATGACTTTATAAGAATCATGAAATCAAAATCTGGTGCAGTCCACACAATGAATATGCTGTGCTCATGAGATTGCTTCTCATGCTAAAATTTGCCATAAAGACACAATGATGTAGTGGACATATTTACAGTTGTGTTTGTGCTTCTATTTTGAAGTCAATAATGATGACATCATCCCTTTGATCTACACAAATATAAAATTTTATATTTTATATAAATAATCTTAATGTTGGAACACTCAAGTTTTCATCTGGTGATTTACCCTATGAAAAAATATCAAATTCATTGTCTTAGACCACGGTGGGATAGGACGAATGAGAGAGAAGACAACGCGTTGGTGTTTGGGTAAGTAAATACCAGTATCAGTGAGGAAAGTTGAAGTCAGAACATGACTCTGTGTCCTCCGTCCTGGCCCACTGCATCTGATGTGCCTCAAAAGCCTTTGCTTGGTAATTTTGGCAAGAGGTGGGCTTTTATCAAGATCTCCCATGAATTGGACTTTTGTAAGGGTTTGTGGGTTATAAGGAGAACCTGTGGGAGTAAAGTTTTCATCAGAACCCTCACAGTATCTGAGATATGTATTATCAGGTGGCTTGCAGGGCAAAGATAGCAAAGACAGCACTTAGTGGAGCAGAGGAGCTGTTGGAAATGGACATGGATTTGTAGACAGAAGACAATATCATGTATCCCAGTCTTTCATATAAAAAGCACCATTGCTTTCAATTCCTGGAAGATATCTTCCTGTAAGAGGCAGCACTGGAATGTGGAGAAAAGAGTTTGAGAAACAGCAACCATCAATTCTTCCTCCCACTGTGAATGATGCACTGTGTGGTGACAGAGACATTAAAATAGGCCTAAGAAGAGTTCATTTTGTCTAGGGCTGGAAATATTGCAAAGTCAATGACAGGGGCTACTGCTTTTCACTGGGCAGCTGTCATGAGCTGGCAACTCAGGCAAGACTATTATGTCTTCCTTTACCCTAGAGTTCCTGTCCCTTTCCTTAGCCCAGCATGTGGGAATTGGCCTTGTCAGTCTAGGCAGGTCTTATAGTGTATTGAAGAATAACAGGCTCAGCTCCATATGGCTCAGTTGCCTTGTGCGTTTGCTAGCAGGGTGTGTGAAAAATCATTGTGTTCCTATCTCTGTTGGGGATATCTGATTTGAAAGCTCCGATGTGAGAGAAGCTAAAATTATCTGCAAGACATGTTCAATACAGTGGGGAGGGGGGGTGATCGTGCAGGGCATTTCTGCTGATAAGTGCTTCGGTGGTCAGTTTTCTCTGTCTCACGCTTCTGTGAGCTCTGCCTTGGGGAAGGAAGGGTGCAGTGGACTCTGTCACTGGCAGGCCGACTCTTTAAGTGAGGATGTCTCTGAGGTTAACTCTGTTATTTCACCCACCCTCATTCCAGTTTCTCTAACAGAGGCCTGCTTTTCTAAGCTTCATGTTTTGTGTTTTAGAGTCGAACCAGATCGAAGCTAGTGTCTCTCTTCTTGACATCAGAGGGATGTGGATAAACACATCTGTAGGGGAGACAGTGGAGTGAGGAATGTTCACCGAAGCATGGTATTTAACTAACTGCCATTTTCCTTTCAAGAGCCACTCAGAAAGTCTAAGGGGAAAAACTTTTTTGCCTTGTGAGCAAGTGAGAATGTCTCAGATCACTGGCGCAGGAGCAAAGCATGGCTGGAGTTTCTGCTCGGTGTCCCATGGAGCAACTGTAAGGACATTTTTCTGGCCAGTGAATTTTTAAACTTATTAGAGAACTAATTTGATAAGTGGAAACTTTTGTAACCCTGTCCTATATCATCCCAAGGAAAACGTTAAAGATAATCTTATAAAACAAGTTACAAGTTCCGATATGCAGGTGCTTATAAATTCTTTAACTCCAGACACTAAGCTTATCTTTCTGAAAAAAAAAAAATAGTTGGTAAACAGATTGATAAATAATTATAATTGATAGCTATTAGTTATTGATACATGTGGTTGGGTTTGTATTTTAGGTTATTTTTCCAGAGCTGAGGCAAGCTGGCTCACACTTGTTATATACCATAATGTCTTCAACCGTGTAATGACAATATCAACATCTACTGATAATTTGTATTTATTTTTACAAGTTATGTCACTAAAACCATTTAATATTTATTTGTGGACTGTGGAAACGATTCAGTGGGTAAAGTTCTTGCAGAAATAAAAACATGTACCTGAGTTCACATCCCCCACACCTACCAAGATCCTAGGCATGTTGGAGTATTCTGTAATCTCTACCGTATGGAAGGGAGGCAGGAGGATCCCTCTATCTGCTGATCACTTAATCTAGCAAAATTAGTGAGCACTTTAACTGGTTCAGGTTTACACCTGGCTAGAAAAATGTAACAGGAGAGCAACAGAAAACGACACCAATGCCAATCTCTGATCTTCTTATACAGTGCACACACCCACACATGTTGAGTAAGATTACATATGCAAATGATTTTTATGTTCCGCAGTAAGGGAAATTCTAATTGATAAAAGACAGTTAGGGTTGTCCAAGAGTTTAAAATTTGCAAACATTTCTGCCTGTATTGGGAGATTATAATATTTTCAGTTTTATACATTTCATTATTTTGGTTTTTATCTTTCTTATACACTATATTTTGATCATATTCTTTCCTGTTCTCTCGGTCCTACCTGATCCCCCTACATCCCTGTCCTCTCAGCTTTCTCTTCTTTTATTCTCTCAAAAAAGAAAGGAAAAGAAAAAACAACAAACAAAATAAAATAAAACAGAACAAAAACCAAGGAAACAAACACACACACAGGAACCCAAAAGACAAAAAACGTCAGGCCATTACAAAAATTAAAAATAAAAAAACACACAGAAAGGTGGAATCTGTTTTGTGTTAGCCAGCTACTTCTTAATTCCTGAGCACAAGGCCGACCCTGGAGAGGGCATGGTGTATACAGGTGTCATTATATTGGAAAAAGCTGATTTTCTGTATCAATGGTAAATAACTGCCTTTGAAAATTATTAAATATTTTATATGACATATTTGATTCACAATCCAACTGTTCCTAGATTTTTCCACCTCCCACCCACCCTTTAGAAATCAAACAGGCAAAAAAAAAAAAAAAAAAAAAAATGAAGAAAATGCAGGAAACACACACACACACACACACACACACACACACACCTTAAAAACAGAAAAACAGATAATCAGAAAACAGACTTGTACTGGCTAGTTTTGTGTGTCAACTTGACACAAGCTGGAGTTATCACAGAGAAAGGAGTTTCAGTTGAGAAAATGCCTCCATGAGATCCAGCGGTAAAGCATTTTCTCAATTAGTGATCAAGGGGGGAGGGCCCCTTGTGAGTGGTACCATCTGTGGGCTGGTAGTCCTGGGCTCTATAAGAAAGCCAGCTGAACAAGCCAGGAGAAGCAAGCAAGCCAGTAAGTTACATCCCTCCATGCCCTCTGCATCAGCTCCTGCTCCTTGACCTGCTTGAGTTCCAGTCCTGACTTCCTTTTTTGTGATGAACAGCAACTGGAAGAGTAAGCTGAATAAACCCTTTCCTCCCCAACTACTTCTTGGTCATGATGTTTGTGCAGGAATAGAAATTCTGACTAAGACCATAGTGTACAGGCAAAAGTTTGGCAAGACAAAACAACAACAGAAATACCCAAACAGAGCAATATGGAACAAGTCTACAAAAGTACCATTAAGTTCCTTTTTTGCTGCTCATCAACTGCTGAGCATGGAGCTTACTCTAAAGTGTGGCTAAATATGCCCAATGGGACTGTTGGAGAAAACTAATTTAATCCTTTGAAAACTGAGGTTAAGGATGGGAGCTCCATGGTCATCTCCCCTTCTCAGCACTATGATACATCTATTAATCCTGCACAGCTCTGTGCATGCTACTACAGTCTCTGTGACTTCCGGTGGGCACCAGTCCTCTTGCATCTTGAAGACACTCTTTTCTTGGAGTCACCCAACTCCTTCTCTGATCTTACAATCTTTCTGCTTTCTCCTCCCCATAGCTCCCTGAGCCCTGAGGGGAGGGATTTAATGGAGACGTGGCATTTAGGACACAGTGTTTCAAAACTCTCTCACTCTCCCCACACTGTCCAATAGTGGGTTTCTGTTAGATTCCATCTACTGCAAGAAGAAGCTTCCTAGGTGGTGGCTGAGAGAGTGTGTAGTGCACAAGAAATACTGGGGAGATTGACACACACTTTTATATCTGACAGTCTAAAGGTTAATGCTGAAGGATGGTGAGTTTAAAGCTAAAGTGCTACAGAGTGAGTTAGAGGCCAGGCTTGGCTATATTATGAGAGAGACCTGGTTTGAAACACACACATGTGTGCACACGCATGCGCACACACACACACACACATACATATACACACACACACAAATATACATACACACACATACACGCAAACACACACACACAAATATACATACACACACACATACACACACACACACACCGATGTGAGAAAGAAACCAGAAAGATGCTCTGTTGTTATACAAATGTAAAATGATTTACTCAAATAAATATCTTTTGTACAACTATATTTTCCCCAAGCGAAGTATGGATTCACAGTAACCACTTTCCTGTTTAGATTCCATACAACCCAAGCTCTGGCACATGTAGGCAGTGTGCAGAATTCACTGTCTCAGTTCATTTCTGCACTGAACGCCTCACCTGGTTTCCAGTCATACTTTTTAACCCAGTCTATTCACCAGTCCATCCCTTGTACTGACAATGACAGAGACATGAACTCTTTCTTTGCTGTGGTTCCAGCTTCTTTCCATGTAATGAAACAATTTCCCTTGAACAAAGCCATGTAGGCATTCTCTATGGCATATATGAATTAACTTTGTTTGCATCCTTCCAAAACCAGTTCTGTGCTTAATTATCACAGAGAAACATCTAGGTTAGGTTTTGTATTTTATAGAAAGATGACCTTGTGACTTGGCTAGAGCTTGATTTTGCAGAATTGTAGATGTGCTCTTCTGAGGGCTTCTATCATCTTAAGAAAATGAAATCAATGGCTAATAGAGTGCTATCTTTATTCGGTGACTTTCAGAGAAGTAAAAGGATGCTCTCTTCATATTTTAAATGCCAGTGAAGTAGCATTGGGAACTGTTGAAAACTTTTCAATGTTCATAGAGAGTAATTTCCTGTACTGTTTTGAAGCTGATAAATGACATCATAGTCATTTTTATTATTTTAATCCTCAATAAAACCCAAGGGTCATATCTAATGTGATATTTTTAAACCCTTCCATGAATTATAGTTCAATTAACAGAAGAGGTACTGCCATTCCCATCAGGTCGAAGCTTTTAGTACAATGGTTTGTGTATTTTCCTCTGGTGTTGTCCCTGATGTAAGATACCCATGATCCTATTCTCACCCTCAATCCTACGCAAACCTTAAACTCAGGGAAAATAAAAGTTCATGGAAGGAGATAGACGCATTGAAGGAAGAGGAGATCTAGCTGCCGTGACGAAGTGTGTCAGCAACAGTGAGAAAGGAGCAAGAGAGCAAAGAGAGGTGGACGTGACCCAAGAGCTCTACACATGGAGCAATGAGATCTTAGTCACTGATAGTTGTATATGCTAACAGACGTATAGGAAGGAAAAGAACATGTTGTGTACTCATTTGTTATTGAACAATCCAGTCACCAACTGACCATGGAGAAGGGTCTGAGACACATAACATAAGTTGGCTATATCATGGAGGGTTTTAGGAGGAAAGTAGATTCACTGTGAGGAGTGGAAACATTAGCGTCTGAAGGGTCTGAACTTTTATAATATTTTTAAAAAAACATTAGTCAGTATGTTCCTTTATCTATTTTATGCTAGCAACCACTTAAAATCTTTTTTATCTACTACTCTGGTTCTTTCTTTCCACTATCTTCTCAGCCATGACTTGCGATGTTTGCATGGTTCTGTAGCAATGGTTTTCACAAGGTGTTAGTTTTCCGTTTCCTAGCGTGTTAGTGAGACTTGCTGGGGCTGGACTCTGAATTTTCAAGGTGCTTTTCTTATCTCACTGGTGCTCTCACCTGGTCTACAAGCTCTGCTAAGGTTCCGAAGTGGCAGGCTTCTTTCTTCTTCATGAGGCTTCTGCCCAGGGTTTCTTGGGCTTCCTTGAAGCATGAAGGTTCTTTGTCAAAAAAGATGTTGACTGACAGTTTGTCAATGCCTTCTACCGAATATGCTAGAACATCTTTTCTGCCAAGTTCCATTTGTCAGAGCAAAGAAAGCTTCCACCAATCCACGATGGAAATGACAAAGACTCTCTTTTTCCTTGGAAGGAGTGTGAAAGATTCTAAATCAGCCCCCAGAGTTATCATCACCTCAGGAGTCAGGGAAACTTTTAAGTTACAGGGGAATTGTGAGAAAATTGATTCAAAGTTAACAAAAGCTACCTACACAAAACGGATCTAGTGAGCACAGGGCTATGTTGAGTTCAGAGCCACGAGAACAATTTAACCTACTAGGAAAACTGGCATGTTAATTTTCCAAAGAATGCTAATATTTGCCACAGAACACAAATGTTTGCATGGATAGAGCATAATATTAAAGTTGCTGTCCCCACTTAGCCCTCCTGCCGTCCATTCCTCTCAAGTCATGCCATTCATTTAGTCTGTTCCTCCGTTCCCTCTCTCTATTTTTTTTACTTCCTCCTTTCCTGTCTTCTTCCTTCCCTCATGTTTCTCCCTTTCCTCCTTCCCTCCTTCCCATCCCTCTCTCCCATTCTTTTGTATTTCTTTTGTTTTTTCTCTTTTATTGGATAGTTTCTTTATTTACATTTCAAACGTTTTCCCCTTTCCCAGTTTCACTTCCGGAAACCACCTATCCTATCCCTCCTCCCCCTGCTTCTATAAGGGTGCTCCCCCATCCACCCACCCACCCACCCACTCGCTCTCACCTTCTTGCCATGGAATTCCCCTACACTGGGGCATTGAGCCTTCACAGGACCAAGGGGCTCTCCTCCCATTGATTCCTGCCATCTTCTGCTACACATGCGGCTGGAGCCATGGGTCGCTCCATGGGTACTCCTTGGTTGGTGGTTTAGTCCTTGGGAGCTCTGGGGGGTCTGGCTGGTTGATATTTTTGTTTTTCCTATGGGGTTGCAAATCCCTTCAGTTCCTTCAGTCCTTTCTCTAACTCCTCCACTGGGGACCCCATGCTCAGTCCAATTACTTCCTTGGCTTCCTTCATCCTTCCTCCCTTACAGGATGCCTATTTAGCAGCCACCACTTTTTCAGCAGAGTTAGCTGGGACACATCACACTTACCCTGACTGCTGCTACCCAGACATAGAACAAGTCAGGCTTTAAATTCGCTGATTCTCCTGTCTTAGCCTCCTGAGTAAGTGATTAGAGCCTGTGCTGTGCCTCCCTCCACCCATCCTGTTATTTTATGGACTGCTTGTCAGTTGTGGTTTTTACAGTGATAGTAATTCCCTCCCTTTTCCACAATGATTCAGGGCCATTGTAATTACATAACAATAAGCAAGATAGCATTTGTCCAAAGTCAGATATTTTCTGTGAGGTAGTCTCCAACCTGGACATTCTTCTTTACAGTGTGTAGGGGACTCCTTCTGGAATCAGTTACTGAAGAACTGAACTTGGTAATATTCATTACCAAGTGGGTTGTACTTTCTTATGGCAATTTGTAAAAATAAATAAATATTTTCCTTTAGTCATTGATTCAAATAATTTATATAATTATATTGACATTCAAATAATTGATAGTTTTATGACATGGTTTATTCAGGAAGCGACTATTCTAATTATCATCATGACCATAACCATCAACAGCAGAATCATCAGTATTACCACCCTTTCTCTCTCACACACACACATACACACTCCACAATGAACACTTATATATTATTATTTTATCTGCAAAAGTAAATATGAAGTAAAAATAGTTTATTTGTGCATTAAAGCAGGTTTTATAGAACAAGATTTTCGTAATACTGAAAGGCTGAGTGATAAAGTCCACAGATGAATTCTGTCCTCATAGTGGGATCTTGGCAGAAGAACCCACTGTTGTGCATGTGTGATATACATGAGCAGAAGGGACATAATCTTATGCTATCTCCTGAAGGAGTAAGGAGTCAGGCATTCCAAGGTGCCATCAGTGGAGTGTCTGAGCTTTTGACGGAAAGAGATGAGATTCTCTGGTTATAATGATCATAGTTGGTGAGATTTCCCCTCTACATATAATCTGTGTGATACGCCTTATTCAAGAACGTTGTACTGTGTTTACTTAAACTCTCCCAGGTTTTTACAGCTATAGAAATGAAAGCTAATTAGCTCCAGCTTATGCTTCGTCATGTACTGTGTGGGTTGCCAGCAGTTGCACACAGTGAGAGAGAAGAGGCATCTAATGGCCCCCAAAGTGACTGCCTCTCAGAGTCTCCCAAACAGTCTCAGGTACGAGCTTAGGCTCCTGGTCTGACACAGTAATTAAAGGAATCTGGGAAGACTCATTCAGTTAATAATTATTTTTAGGTCCAATATAGCTTGACCTTACTAATTCAGAATTATGGAGAGAGATATTAGTTTGGCTTAATGAGAGGCATGAAAAATGTAACATTTTAAATTGAAATAGAGCTTTATTACTTGGGGCCATATTCAAAAACCACAGACTAATAGCTTAACACTTTTGTGGCTGCTCCTGGGCCTGCTTTAATGATGAGATAAGGAGGATCCTCAATTTGCTTGGAGCCGTTCTTCTCCTTGGCATTCAAACCCAGTGGTCTTTATTGTATTGATTTGAAATGCAACAAATTATTTTAAATGTATATATTCATGAATCTCTTCCCCTTTATAATCACAAAAGTGACATATCACTGGTACCAGAAACCCAAGCCTAAATGTACAGGAAGAGAAATGATAATAAATTTCTCCTTTCTGCCCTATTCTGGTGACAACAGTTTGGCACGAATCCTTTCAGACCCAGTTTGGCTGCCTTAGTGAGGGTGTGCAGTAGATGTTCACTAAGTGTCTGTCAAGTTGACTTGGAGTAAACCTGCATTTATAAGCAGCTTGCTTTTAGCTTTTATACTGGCTGACTTCTTTTCATTACTACTTCCTGACTGCACTTCTGCAGTGGCATTGCTTCTAAGGGAACTCTGGAATGGGCTTGTCCCCACTCTTTTCTCATATATTGCGGCAGACTTATCAGCCTCAATATGCTTTGTTCTGTATGTCTTTGACAAGAATCATCCCACTGTCCTTTGCATGGCCTAAAGCAGAAAATGAAAATCTATTCTATAAGACTCTGCTACAGGAGCTGTGGTTCCACAGGTATAGAGTTTGCTTAGGACACACAACAGAGTCATTTTAATCTCCAGTGTTGTATAAACATGGTGTGGCATCAAACATATAATCCTAGCATGTTGGAGATAGAGACAAAGGGAGCCATGTAGTGAACTGGAGAAAAACCTGAGCTGCTGGAGACCCTGTCTCAAAACAAACAAACACAGACACAAACAAATAATCAAACCAGACTTACAAACCATACAAACAACATTTAAAAAAAAACAAAAAGAGATTTCACATTTGTCTCTAGTCTGACATAACTTATTACCCACCATGTTGCCTGGATCCTTTAGCTCCACTGAGATAGATATCATGGATAAGCAAGGAGGAGCTCTGTCCTTGTTGGTCCTTGGCAGTGTTTGTAACCCCTACATGTTGACAACAGTGCATATCAGCAAGAGACATCGAAAGCAAGAGGAAGTGCAACTCTTATATGGACCTTATAAGGACTTATAAGGACTGAGACCTTCAGCCCTACAGAGACAAGCTGTATAGTTCTTGTGTAGGTCTAAGAACTCATGATTCCCCACTACCTGATAATAGCTGATGTTGTAGCATCTGAGTCCACAGCGTCTAGGATCCTGGGTCCTTGAAGGTGCTACGGCGTCTGTCCCTGTTGTTGCCAATGGCACCTCCATTGCTGCTGTCTATGATTCTGTACTGCCACTCTCTTCTGCCAATATTGTTGCAGCTGCTTCTTTCCAATGTCGCTGCTCTTCTGGGATTCTGCAGCTGTGCTTCTGCTGATGTCAAGACTGCCAGCTGCTCCTGTGGGTCTACCACTTCTAAAACTCTGCCTCAGGCAGACATTTTTCTCCCCATGTCTGCTGCCATTCTGTCATCACCGTGCTGCAGTTTCTTCTCTTGTGGTACCAGATGATCTAACCTTACTAACAACAGATATCAAAAGCAGCCAAGAAAAGACAACATAAAAGAATCCTTTTAGAGAGGTTAATGTTGCAATACTAGTAGATATATTACATTAAGCATCTTGTTGGCTCACAAAATAAGGAGAACATCCTGCCGAGAGAGCCAGTGAATGGATTTTGATACCCATCATAGAATACCTTTGTGAAAAACAAGCATTGTGGTTACAGCAACCAAAGCACTGTTGCTTTAGGCACAACTGTCCCCCTGTTAGACCAGCAGAGGAAGTGCTACCTTCTGCTCTTAGTGGAAAGTGCTACAATGCCATCAGTGGTAATGATTACAAAAAGGCCAAGTATCCATGCAAAATCTGAGATAGGCATGGCTGGATGTGCAGCTGTGTTTCTGCAGCAAGCAGCTGTGGATGTCATGTAACTTCATCAAGATATCTATCAAGTCTTGTTCAAACTGAGCAGGCTTGGTGTAAACACAATCTAACTACTTTCAGGAGTGATAGCCTTTCTCAAAGCAACCAAGGCACCAGAGAAGAGTGTAACAGCTTTTACGTATTGAGTTAAATGTCTCTTCCCCCAAGGTCTTTACTTAGTTTGTAAAGACCACAAACATCAGATCTCATGAATGAACCAACATGGATGATGGTTAGTAACAATGATGCTAATAGTGTTTTAGCAGCACATATCACCTACCCCCACAGCACAGGGAATGGTGGGTTTCCCTAAGTTTGACCATAGTCACAATTTACTGTAGTTTCTACCTTCACAACCTTAAAACTACAAGCAAGTTAGGCTATTTGAAATGCCAGGTTTGCTTTCTGCTCCATTTTGCCTCTGTGATTACATTCCATCTGAATTTCACTGTTCAATTCAATTAAACAATAATTTAAATAAGTCCTTTTCTTGGGACGTTTGATTTAAGATTGTAGAGAGCTTGCTATCACAGATTAAGAAAACATTCTTACTCTACTTGAAGCCAAGATGAAGATGACAGGTTCATACAAAAAATCTAAAATACCTAATGAAATTCTTTGTCCTATCTCCCACTGTTTGCATCTACACATAAATAGATATTTCATTCCCATCCCAAAATAGTTATTGACCTCTTTCTTCCTCCCCCCCCCAAACTGTTCATTCTTCCTTCCTGTCTCAGTTCCCACACTTCATATTATGCAAGGCATTGTAGTGTATCTACTTATGTAATGCTGACTCCCTACCTCTTATTGTATCTTCCACTACTAGCTTGTAAATTCCTCAAAGACAAGAATACTATCGTTTGCTGTCTAAAACCTCTGAAATGATGCTGGGAAGAACCTCTGAAATTACAAGCATGCTCTAAGCACTCCATTCAATTTTTGTCTACACAAACTTTTAGAACCATTTACTTTGGATGAGCTGGGTGGGTATTGGCTTGAGTCTTCTGCAAATTGAAGTTTGAGGTAGAATGCCCATTGAAATAAATGATGGTTTTTCTTCTAGTGTTCTGGGGAGGTGGGGACACCGTCTTATACCTCAGACCACACTTAGATAATCAATAAATAGCATGATTCATGAAATAAAACACAATATAGGAATCTGTAGTTTCTACAGCAGTAACTTAAAATCAATTTCCAGCCTTTGTTAGTTTTGTTTATTCATTTAAATCTGACAAAGGAGCAAGGGATATAACAGGGCAATTATCTGCACAGGACTATGTTTATTCCTCTCTTTCCTACTCCCTTTCTCCCTTTCTTTTCACCTTTCTGAACCTCCCAGATACTCCAACTTTTCTCCCTGGTGATGTCTGATTCATTTGCCATCAGCTACATCTTTCCCCAGCCAACAGAGCTCTGTGGTTCAGGTGCATTTCAGTCAGAGGCAGGTGTTTTCGGAGGAGGAATTCTGATGTCAGTTGTTGACATAAAAATGTCCCCATATTGTCACACTTGAACAATCCCATTTTCATCTTGGAGAAGTAAATATGAGCTCCACTCATGGCTGAGTTCGTAAGACCTAAATGAATGAGGTGTAATCTTGAGGCTACAGCCTGATTTGAAAAGAAAAACAAAATGGTTCAGAAGTCCCTGAAACTAAGTTATAGTTCGAAAGAGGCAAGCATCTGCTGGCTCAAATGGAAACAGTTTGTCTTGTAAGTAGACTCAGAGTGATTTCTCTTCTGACAAAGTGAAGAGATGGGAGAGGAAATATGGACCCTGAACTCCAGAATCCTATTCTTGCTGCATAATTTAAGGTCATGGACTAAGCACATTTTCTTAAACGAAACAAATAGTGCAATAAATGGTAATGGAAACAATGTATCTTCACTTTCTGATGTGGATCGGATGAGATCCTGATAATGAAAAGGGAAACAGCTGATGCAAAATTGCTCCAAGTGGAAGATGGGAGATGGGACTCTACATGAAGTACAAGCTTTGGTGCCTGGAGGTCTGGTATACTAGAAAAAAAAATACCTCTGAATCTATATTTCTTATCAATTTCTTTCCATCTCCCTCCCTTCCACCCTCTCTCCCTCCCTTTCTTCGTCCCCCTTTATGTGTATGTTTGAAGTACGTGTTTACTAGTTCGTGTGTGTATATGCCTACATACATATATACTAGACAGACAGGCAGAAAGACAGACAGACAGATAGATAGATAGACCTAAAGATGCTGGGTGCTACCTACACATTTCTGATAAACCTCAACTATGTAAATCTGTAACTATAGCTTGACAAAACCTCTTGAGAAAGAATTTTAATACAATGCATTTGACCAAATGCATTGCTTCAGAAGTGTTTTGATGGTATAGCCATATTTATGTTAATTTTATGTGTATGAGTCTCTGCATGTATGTTTGAGTACCACACATGTGACTGGTGCCTTCCAGAGGCCAGAAGCATGGATCCCCTAGAACTGAAGTTGCACAGATGGTTGTGAGCCACAATTTGGGGTTTGTGAAACTAAGCAGCAACTGGTATTAACTGCTGATCTATCTCTCTAGCACCACATTCAATGTTTTGTTATAGTTCCCATTGAAGATTTCATTTAGTTTCATCCCTTGCTAGCTCAATACCTCAAGAGTTATTTAGTACTAAAAGTCTCCCCGTGACAAATGGGAGAAATGGAGAACAAAGCAAGAATATGCCTTTCACTTGCTTGTTCATTCTCTCTGCAATCTGATTCTAATCCAGAGACTGTTAGTTTTCTAACCACAGAAATTAACTTTTGCAAAGTCTAAAATTTGAGAAGCTCAGTGTTTCAGAGAGGTTATTTTTAGAAGAGACAAAACCAATCCTTGTTTAAGATGAGGTAATGGTGTGTGAGGAGAGGGGGCAGTTGGAAACATTCAGTGCTAATGAATAATGCAATTTGATTTACTGGAGAAATGAAAGGGGATGACATTCTGCCCTCTGTTAATGTACAAAAGATAATGGCTGTTTCACTTTAACTGTGTATCTGCAAGTGTCTAATAAAGCTTATTATTTTATTCCAGGTCAAGTCGTCATCCTTTAAAACTCATTTAAGACTAGCTGTCATATTAAAGTGCACTTTTGAACATAAAGAAAATCTAACACGAAGTTGTGCTCAGTTTTCCCTTTCTCCACCAAAAAACAAAATGTGTTTCTTAAGTGAATGTTTAAGACACGAAAGAGGATACAGATTGAGAAGCCTGATGACAAGCAGAGCCAAAGTTAAGGACCCTAGTGGTTCAGGAGACTGTGTTGGCCTACCACTGCTGTCAGGTTGACAGTACAATGACACAGCTCTTCAGAAGTTGCAGTACTGTTTGTCAACTCTTAGTCTGTACATAGTGCTATACCATCCCCGGGCTCAGCTATGCTTCAATAAAAGACTCACAAATTATGTAAAACTGGAAGATATGAAATATACATGAGTGTTATGTTAGAAGGAGCTTATGAAAGTGTGGAGCCTGATGCAGTAATAAAAGAGATTTTGTGCATTAAGTTTCAGATCCTCTGTGTGCAAGAGTGTGCATCTGTCACTTTCAACGGAGGTCTTCCTAAGTAGGAGCGGTGAACCTATCTGTTGGAGTTCAGCAACCTGAATAATGTTTGCAATGCCTTCCTCCCTCTTCTCCTTACCTGCATAGTTGTAAAGAATGCAGTTGGGAGAGAAAGGGAACCTTGGAGGACCTGGAAAAGAAGCTTGACAGTAGTGGGAAGAATGCTGTTTTGGTATGATAAAGAAAGAGAAGAGAGGTCACCAATTAGAAGCATCATTTCTTTTCCTGTAAAGTGGCCAGTTACACTCTCACATTTCAAACAGCAGTTTCTATGCAGACATCAGGAAAGCCATTAGCAGGGTAGCACGAATTTCTCTTCTCACTTTTGAAGTCCCCAGGGACTTTACTGAGTTTACTAAGGGAAATCTCTCAGTTATAATTTTTCTTCAGATGACTGTAAACACGGCTCTGCTTTGCAAGAGTGTCGAGTGGTTAGGACTGAGAGTTGAGAGTTGATGGGCTGAGGTCTGAGTTACAGATCCGTTTCATGACTGCAGAACCAGGGCAGTGGTGTTCACTTTTGGTCCAAGAGAAAAGCAGTGGGCCAAAGTGGAAGAATGTATAGGCAGCTGTGGAGATTTGGAAATGTCCCAAAGATGCAGGCATGGGAATGTGAGGTGCATGGTCAGAAGCAGAGGCAAGACAAGGACACCACTGGAGGAATGGCTCAGCTCCAGTGCCATCACTGAAGACACAGACACTCAGGACCAGGCACCTGGTGAGGATGAAGATGATGCACAAGTCTTAGGCTTAGGGAAGATAATTTTACATGAAACCAGCTTTGTGGTTCAGTGTACTGTTCAGCAGATGAAAGAAAACAGATAATTCTGGTACAGTCTTATAAAGAAAAGTGAGGGGATATAAAGAGAACATTATTTTTTCCTCCCACCCGTTTCTTTTTCCCTAAATGAGACAAGAAAAAAATAGCAATGGAAATTGAGCCCCATATGCTTCTCTTATGATTTTAAACATATTTCCCTTCATTTTAAAAAACGTTTTGGGCATTCCTTTATACTTCCAGCCAGGCACTAGGCAAGTTTCCTTGGGTATCAGAACCAAGACTGACTGCCTTACAAACAGGCTTCATCATTCTTCCCGGAGAATGTTGATGCTAATGGAGTTATGTTTCTGACGCACTGGGGTCTAATCATCCAGAAAGATTAGTACATGCTTGTGTGCTGTTATATCATCATGATGCCGCCTTTGCATATGGGAAAATTCTACCTCTGAAGACAATATAAGTCTGAATTCTGATACAAAGGAGAATAAATAGTGGCCTGTGTAACAATGTCTGAGACAAGATGTACACGTGAGTTCACTATGGAATTCACACTGATTTCTAAGGAAACCGAGAATACAGATTGAGCCCATATAATTCACTGATTTAGGGGGAAATTCCATATCATGGAGAAATTGGGTATTGTTTGTAGTCGTGGTTCTCAACCTCTGGGTCGTGACTCCTTTGTGGGTCAAACAACCCTTTCATGGGGGTCACATCTCAGATACCCTGCATATCCAATATTTACGTTATGATTTGTAATGCTAGCAAAAGTACAGCTATAAAGTAGCAACAAAAACAATTTGATGGTTGAGGGTCGCCCTAAAATGAGGGCCTGTATTAAAGGATGGCGGCTGAGGACCACTGCTCTAGAGTTGAGCAAGTTGCTTCATTCTACGGCTTTGGTAATCACCTGATTCTAATTTAAGGGGAGTTATTTCCTCACTCTTTACATCATGGATGAATAGTGGCTTATAAAAATAATTCTTGTCTGTGGATGAGCAAATTCTACCCCGTGCTACGTAGAGCCTTGGTGGATGCCTTCCAGTTCTTCCATTCCTAAGAGAGGTTTACCTACATTTCCACAGTCATGTTCACTTTTTATTTATTTATTTATTTTATTATTTATTTTATTTATTTTTGAGGAGGCTTCTCTCATTGTCCTGGAACTCACAATGTAGGCTTAATTGGCTAGCCAGTGAGTGCCAAGGATTCACCTGTTTCTGTCTCTCAGGAGTGGGTCACCTTGCCCGGCTTTTTTTTACAAAAGATATAGGATTAAACTCAGGTCCTCATGCTCATAGCACAGACAAGTTACAGACTGGGCTATCTCCTCTTCCCACATTTTCAAGGTTTAAAATCTTCGTATAAAGTAAAGCCTTTTGGAATGTTCCTTTGGTTACTCAAGTCATCCGCCGCTCTCCTGTATTATAAGTAAAATGAAATATTTGATATCCCTGTCTTTTATGCCCATCCGAGAGTCATAACTGAGGCTTTGCTTAACAAGCATCTTTAAAGCATTGTGCTGCCTTTGATTGCTCCCCTTGTGGGTATCACTGCCACCATGACCACACTCTGCTTCTACCAGGACTCCTACTTTTGAACCCTGTCAGTGTCCATCGCTGCCCTAAGTAGGAAGAAAGAAGCAGTAAGATGCCCAGAAGAGCAAATAGATTAAGTGAATTGATTAGCAAGTTTCATCTGGCATGCAAAGGCAGAAGGCCACGCCCACATAGCCCTTCCCTCCCGATTCCATTTAGAATAACCAGGACTTAGATTCGCTTTGATGCTCCACACCATAGCACAGAAGAAACATGTATGTTACACAGCACATCCCTATTAATTTTCCATCCTACACGGACAGATGAGATATTTGAAGATGCAGTGTGATTTGATTCCGATTCTTGGTTCATTTCTCAGACTCTTCGGCGGTCTCTGATCATTCTTTTTAACTACTAATATTTGTATCTAATTCTATTATCTACTCCTTCTGAGTGAATGTGCCCTCTCCTGTTAGCTATCACCAATAACCAATAGTGATATCATGAATATTACTCTGCTGGTGAGATTTGTCAGATTTTTTTTTTTTTTTCAAGAAAAAACTTGTGGTCTCATTCTGCTTATCTGGAGATGAGAAAGCAAAATGCATCTTAGTGCCTGCTACTAAGATAGCTGTCAACTTTTGAGGCAGACTTTGATCAATGAGGTATTACCTTTTTATCTTCTCTCTCTCTTCAGAAAATATTCAGCAGTTTCAGAGTGCTGTGTTCCAAGTTGTTAAACTGCCACCAGTACTTTCACATCGAGGTGATGCTAAACAGCATGTTTGCCAGAAAATTTTAAATTTAATCTGAAACATTACTTTTATCTCAAGGCAAAACTAGCCCAGTGGCATATATTTATGACTGAAATAGTTTTAATCTGCAAAAATCAAAATCACCCCTTAATTGATAGCATTTTCAATGATTTAAAAATCTATTACCCTACTTTCTGCTGACTTACATGAGAATCAATTTCTGTAATTATGGCCCTGTAATAGTCTTTGGCCATTTATATGGGGTATTCCCATTGTTTCAATTTCCTGATTATTTATAAGAGAATCATATGTTGAATACTAATATATACTAAGAGAAAAACAAACTAAATAATATTTAAGACATCCAGAATATATTACCAAACTGTATATACCCAAACACTTTTGATTGTGCTATGCTCATTCATATAAAGAGCTGACTTTCAAAATTGTAAGTTTTATTTAAAAACAAAAAAATCAATACAATTCTGGTTACCTGATATTCCTTGGGATGGGTTTTGATTAGTTTTTAAAAATTATTAGTTCTTGAGACTGCTTGATATAAACTGTTTTGATCATATTTACTCTCACTGCTTGAATTCTTCCTAGATCTATCTCTCATCCCTGCCTACGCAGCTTTATTTGGGGAGGTTTTTTGTTTCTTTCTTTCTCTTTCTTTTTCTCTCTTCCTTTCTTCCTTCCTTCTTTCCTTCCTTCCTTCCTCCCTTTTTTTTTTTAATTTTTTTGTTGTTGTTTTAATATATAATGACCAATCTGTGCTGACCAGGTATTCTTGGATTTGTGATCCTCCACTGGGTCATGATAGACTTATCATGGGTTACACTCTTTGAGAAAACGGTCTTCTGCTCCAGCAGCTAATAATTTTCAGTAACTCCATAGTTAGTTTTGTGCCCAATTCTCTTTCCATTGCTGGGATTTGATCTGACTTTGGTTTGCAAAGGATTTGTGTATTCCGTTACTATCCCTGTGAATTCACCTGCCTGGCTGTGTAAAAGGATACCTTTTGTTTCTATTCATTCATGTCCTCTGGTTTTTACACTTTTTCTGACCCCTCCTCCATATGATCCCTGAGCTTTACACGGATTAGTGTACTATGCATGTTCTATTTGGACCTGAGCATTCTGTACCTTCATCAGTAGTACGTCTCTGTGTTAATCACCATCTACTACAGAGAGAAGGATCTCACATAAGGGTTGAGAGATGCATTGATTTATAGGTAAAACTATGGCATATTTATATCATGTCATATTTATATCATGTCATATTTATATCATGTCATATTTATAAAACTATGGCATATTAGAAATATAAGTAGTAATAGGTTTAATATTCTATCCATTTGTGAGAATAATAGTGTCAGGTGCTTTTTTTTTTTCTCCCAGAGTCTATGAAAGGTCTAGAAATAAATTGTTATTGGCCCAATAATACCGCAAACAACGAGTTTCTTATTGAAGAGCAGGACATAATTCCAGCCAGAAAGTGGTTGGTTACTCCCATGATGTTTGTGCCAGGATTGTACCAGTTGGCACATCTTGCCAAGTCAGTAATTATTATAGTTCACGGATGTCATAGCGGGTTGTAACTGATATGATTTCCTCGAGTAACAGGCTAATCACCTACTAGCAATATGAAAGTCAGCTAGTAATAACAAAAAAGAGAAATGTTTTATTCTTCTTCTACTGAGTATGAAAAGCAAATTATTTCTCAATTTCCTTTCTACATTTCAAAATATTCCCCCCGGTTTTTATTTTGTTGTTGTTCTTGTCTTGTTTTGTTTGTTTTGTTTTTCTAAGCAGGGTTTCTTTGTATAGCCCTGGCTGTTATGGAACTTGCTCTGTAGAGCAGGCTGGTCTCAAACTTAGAGATCTGCCTCCTCTGCCTTTGTAGTGCTGGGATTAAAAGCATGATGCACCATGACTGGCAAGATTTCCCTTCTTTGTAACACATCCTTAAATGATCCTTAAAGATCATTCTTATCTGCTAATTCTTAGTTTGTGAAAAAGGATTGTTTTCATATATATTCAAATAAAATCCTGATAGTCTCAACTGTGGACACAGGCCATGGTCCCAGGCAGATTTGAGCATGTTTTATTAGAGAAAGAGATAAGAATGCTAACCAAAGTTCAGCTTTTAAAACTTTTTCGAATAGGACTCTCTTAGGTCAAACATTGTTGTTCAGAAGGTGCCTCCATTGGTTCCCTTTGGGCATTGACTGATAGTTACAACTTTCTTTTTCTGTTAGTATCAATGTTTCCATCTGTAAAATGACAATGACAAACTTTAGCTGGGCTGTTTCAAAGATTATATTGACTGGGGAATGTCTTCACACTAATGTGCCTCCATTCATATTTCTGGGAATACTGGGTCATACACAGAAGCTAGTGAAAGCTAACAATCAGTATCAGTGAGAAGAAATATATGAATAATGTGTTTGGGTCCCTTGGAATGTAAAGAATGATGTATAGTTATGGCCTGAAATATAGCATGTACATCTGACATGGAAATCCTAAAAGATATTGGTTGTGCTTTGAACTGAGACAGAAGCATAGTGGAGGTCTACAATACAGATTTTCCATGTTGGCTAAAATAAATGCATGCTATTTTCACTCTCTTATGCTCTATTGATATTAAGTCTAAAATTGACCACTATTTTCCTAGTTTGAGCTTGTACAGAAGACCACTTCACTTCTTTGTTATCATGACAAGGAGAGGAAATTTGCACATCCTGCATGTGGGGGAAGCATACACAGAAGCTGGCATGTTTGTCAGGATTGCTGCCTTTAAGTCCTTTGCAGACTCTAGTTCTTGAGAGATGCACAGAGGAACAAATGACAAATGGGCATCCAGCAGCCTGGCCATTGTGCCCTGGTGTTGATGGCTCAGCCCCATGCCTTCTCATTCTTTCTCTTCACCCCAGGCCACTGAGGCAGTGCTCACAGCAAGTCACACAATAACATACAATGCTTAATTGAGTGAAATATTTAATCTCATTCAATTCTGTCACTGGTAGAAGTGGAGATAAAAGACCCCAAAAGAGTAATTTACTTTTGCACTCAGATTCAGATTCTAAATGTAGAAATTAATGAGACATTTGCTTAGTTCTGAGACGAAGCTGCAAAAGGAAAATGCACTTCATACATCTTTAGCCCTGTGCTCTTTTTTCCCCTTTCCCACTTTCTCTCCTGTTTGCCCACTTACCATTTCCCTCTTCCCCCAGTATTGTTTCTTTATACCGCACTTGGGAGTTAAAACCCATCTCTGCTTCTGAGATAATGATTTTTTAATCAAAGACAGATAATTATTAGTGGAGTTCACAGCTGAAAATTGTGCATCCTTCCTTCTCTTCTTCTGTTGCGACTTTTCTAAAACCCATAACTGGTTTTGTCAGTGAAGCTGACAGCCATGTGTTGAAGAATCACACAGAGAGACTCTGCTTAGAGAAAATCAATTTGTAAGTAAGAATTGCCCACTACAATTGAGATCTCTGTCCTTTCAAACACCTCAGCCCAGCTCACTTGAAACCCAAAGAAGCATTTTCTCACTGTTTCCGGTTTTAGTTTCATACATATGAGGAATGGAAAGTCTGGGATGTGGGTGTTGTCCCCATCTTTAGCTTGTCAAACACATCACTATGGAGTGAATGATTGAGCCATTTGGCTCCCGCAACCAGAAACAGGGAAACTGAAATAGTGCTCTCAATTCTCGAATGCGGGCTGAATAGGCATTGGTTAAGGCACAAAGCTCTCGTACATCCCCAGGGCTTGCATGTCAAATACAAAACGTAAGTCAGAGGAAATGGGACATAAAGTTCTGTGCCGTACCTGGTATTTGACAAATGGCTGAACATAAGCATAAGTCAGATTAGTTAGTCTCAAGGAATACTGATCAGATGGCAGAATGGCAGCTTGCTTTTTGGAAGTAGGTAGAACTTACATGCAGCAATCCATGGCTGTGGGTAACAAACCCTTAAGCAAAACCACTTAAGTTACAATCACAAGGTTTTACAAAGAAACTGATATTGTCCGTGTGAGCATATTATAGCAGCATCGTTTGCTTATTACTCAGTTTAACTTTTTAGAGGTAAGAAAGTTTATTTTGTTTCCCAAATGTAGACATTCCTATGCAATTATTTCTTTCTTTGTGAATATCACATAGCATATTTTGATCATATTCAACCTCTTAATATTTTCCCATCCCCTCTCAGATCTGCCCTACTTCCCTGCCCCACCCAACTTCATGGCCTCTTTTGTGCTCGCTCTCTCTCTCTCTCTCTCTCTCTGTCTGTGTGTGTGTGAGAGAGAGAAAATGTTCATAGTGAAATCCATTATTTGGGCTGGAGGAAATGCTTCAAAGAGTGAAGTATTTGTCCCACAAGTGGGAGGTCCTGAACTCAGATCCCCAGAATGCATATAAAATCTGGGTGATTATAGATGCCTGTAACTCCAGAAGAGGAGACAGAGAAAGCATTATCAGGATGAGCTTATTGGCCAGACTAGCTGAATCTACCAATAAGAGACCTTTTCTTGGTATATAAAGAGGAAAGCAGTTAAGACATCTCTAGCCAACCTCTTGCCATACATGCACACAGGCACTATACATAAAGGTGAGCCTACATGTGGACACAGGTGCACACATGCTAAATACATGTACATGTGCAAAACTGTCCACCACATTCATTCAATATCAGGATAATGTACCATACACTTCTTTCAGTCTGAAACTTGTTACAAATATTCGTTTTGTATTTTATTATTATTCTTTATTGTTTCTATTTTATCTCAGCTGTGAACCTCCTGTTTTAACCAGTGCACGTACATAAAATGGAGCAGATAAAGGTAGAAATGCAAATAAACAGATGGAGACTTAGATCTCTCTAAGTTTTTTGTTTGTTTGTTTTTTGTGTTTTGTTTTTGTTTTTGTGTGGTTTTTTGTTTGTTTGTTTGTTTGTTTGAGACAGGTTTTCTCTGTGTAGTCCTGACTATCCTGGAACTCACTCTGTAGACCAGGCTGGCCTCGAAATCAGAAATCCGCCTGCCTCTGCCTCCCAAGTGCTAGGATTAAAGGCTTGCGCCACCACTGACTGGCTCTCTCTAGTTTTCTTAAATGTTATCATTCCTAATTATATCCCTTTGGTTCCTACTCACCTTTGGTATTTGTACTCTTACACATTATAATAAATGTAGTAGCATTTATTCTGAATAAAGACAAATTTGTAACAGTCTCTAGACAGGCAAAGCTGTGTGGGCTCTGAGAAAGGCTCTGTTTTGGGGATCTACTGAACATGCTTCAGTCAGCCTTAGATTTGATATATACAACCACTGAAGGGACCTGACAAGATTGTTTCTTTCTGAACGTTCTTTCTAACAGGTTCTTTAAAAGAAGGGACCTGGATGGGGTTTACACTATTCCAAGGATGTTTTCACTATAAGAGAAAATTTGCAAGGCAACTCCTTTTAAAGTTGCTTAATCTTAAAAATGTCTTTGAAAGGAGAAAAATGTGGGTGTGTGAGGAGAACTTCTGTCTTAGTGTGGCTATATAAATGAAGGACTACTTAATACACCACTGCCCCAGCTTGCAAGCCTTATTCAATAAGCAAGAGAAGTTGGTGATCGGGGGTGATGAGAAGTTTTTCTGAGGAAAATTGCATCATGGGTGAACTTCCAAGTGCCAGGGATGTTCTGCTCAATGGAAGTATGTGTCAGAACCCTGAGATTGTGTTGTTTACTGGGAAAAAAAAAACTGTTGTAGTTGTGGTGTAGTTCTCTCTTTACACACACCTTTGATCCCAGATGATGAAAGTAAAATTTGTAGAAGGAAGAGCCCATGTTTGAAAATGATGCCTAATTGAGTGGCGAAGTGACAAATCAAAGAAAGATTTAAGAGAATAGAATACACCCAACTCTCAGAAGAAAAAAGAAAGAGAAGCTACTTCAGGGAGAGGAAGAGAGGAGAAGGCAGTTTTACTGGGACAGTTTTATAGAAACTGGTTGCAGAGAGAACAAGCTAGATATAGATGAAGACTGAATGAACCAGAGAATGAGAAAGAGCCAGAAGATTAGAACAGATTGCCAGAGTTAGTGTGAGGCCAAGCAGAGCAATTCAATGCGAGGACAAGAGAAACCAGACTGAATCAGTCAGCTTGGAGAGAAGTTTGAGCCAGAACAACTGAGTTGAACCAGCTAGCTAGAGAGCAGAAAGAACTAGAAATGCTGAGCCTATTCAGCAGTAAGTCTCAGAGGCTGAAAACATTCTAGGTCTAGATAGGACTGTATGGAGGCCAGAAGCCTCCAGGACTAGGCCTATGTTCACAGACAGAGGTAGCAAGCCTCCAAGACAATTAATACAGGAGAATAAACATTACAAGCAAGGAATAGACCATGATTCAAGAAGGGGAGTGCAGGAAAAAAAAAACGAGAGAGAGAGAGAGAGAGCGCGCATTATCTTGCCATATGTCAAGGTTACCACTGACTATTAGTAAACTCACAGAATGAGGGTATCACCAAGGGAAAGAGATAGACAACCTCAAGGGGAGTGTTAGGGAGCTCACTTGACATATTCTAGCATCATTTCAATTAGAGAAAAAAAAGCCCTTCCTGTGGAAGTTTGGGTCTTGTCAGTACCAGCTTGTGTTTTATAGAACACTTCCCAATACTCTGCTTTGTATGCTACTGTTTTAAGTGATAGGTCTTTGGGCTGTTTCCCTGGGGAAGTTATTACACGTTGTAAGGATATGTCTATGTGACAACTGTCTTAAATAGGAACATTTTGAGACCTGATTTTATTTACCATAGAGCACTGCAACCATTTGTAGAGTTACAGGAGTGTTAAATATTAATGAATGTTTCCTGCTCTGCTGATATCCCAACATTATGAGAGTGTTTAATTACGGAAAAGCAGTCAAAACTGGTGCTGCTGTACTAGACCTTTAAAACATTATCTTCTTGCAAATATTTCTAAGCTATAGAATTATCTTGGCTCGGGAGAAGCATGAGTGGTAATGTACTTCCTACGCAAGCATGAGGACCCAGGTTTGAATCACTAGCACCCATGTGGAAAGTTACAGAAGACAGTGCATGCACTGGCAAGTCCTGGCCTGTGGGCTTGTTAATTCAAGCTTCAGACTCATTGAGAGACCTTATCTTCAAAAGTGAGGTAGAAGCAGTAGAGAAATATACTTGACTGACTTCTAGCTTCCATAAACATGTCCACATATGTGCTTATTTATTTGCATACACACATACTCATATACAAACATTCACACATGCATACATGATGCGCAAGAAAACACTAACAGTTTTCTACTAGCTTTCATATAGAGTGTCACACTATAATTGTTTTTTTCAAAAACTAGACAGATTTTGTTGGATAATGGGATTGAGGGTTTGGGGCAAATATACTTTTCCACCCTCTATTTCGAAATTATTCTAAGCAGTTGTGCTCTAGCCTGTGACTTCCAGCTATAGTATTTTTTGATCTATTGCCAATTTTTATTATGTCAGATATGACATCCTCTCTTTCATCTCTTTTAAAAATAATACTTTTGAGCATGCTCCATTTTAGAACTTCAGAGCAAGTAGCTAGATCCCTTTGCTCAGAGAGAAAATGTGCATAGTGAAATACTGATTCTATGGACTGAAGGTGCATTTCAACATTGATGAGTAATAGAATTAAGTTTCTGCTTTTCCCATTACTTCTTTTTTGAATATTTATTTATTTATTTGAAATTAAACTACAGTTACATCATTTTCATTTTCTTCCTCAAACCTCTCTCATGTGACCTACCTTTCTCTCTCTCAATATCATAATTTCTTTAATGTAATTGTTTTTGTATTATATATTCTTAAATATACAAGTAAAACATGTTCGATCTGTCTGATGTTGCTTTTATGTACATGGTTTCAGGACCAATCATTTGGTATTGGATAACCAATTGGGGAACTCTTTTCTGGGGAAGACTAGTTCTCTTATTCAGAGTAATCCTTGGTTGCCTATAGTTCTTTGTGGTTGGGTCCCATAAAATTGCCTTAATCAGATACAATGCACTAAGATTATTGGGCATGGAAAAATGCCAAGTTGATAATTGCCCAAAATTGTAATAGTGAGAGGAGAGAAGCAAGAGGCTGTGAGTTGGTTTTTTCCATTAGTACCATTAGGTTTTCTCTTTAATCACTTTTGTATGAATGTTGATTCAGAAAGAAGTCATCTTGGATAAAATCAGATGAAATACAAAAGAAATTCTAGCATATAAATAAACCATTTTAAATATAGTGTATGGTAATAATTACCTTCTAAAAGTAATGTAAAATTGGGTTTAAAATACGGAATGTACTTTTGAAAGGAGTTATTGTGGTTTGGTACAGAACACCAGGTTGATAGTAAAGTTATTGATAGGCTAGTCTTTCTGTGGATGACAAATATAAACTTTGAAGAATAAAATATTGGAGGGACAGGATAGAGATTGACAAAAGGAAGGCTTGGAAGGATGCTCAACCCCAGAAAGAGGAGAAGATTGCAATGTCTATTTTTCACAGTCATACTCTAGTACATTGGTCTGTGTCTGTTGTGTGACATATCACACAGATTGCATTACTATGGCTCTGTAGTATAATTCAAACTCAAACATTAGTCTTTTTTGTTTAAAATTGCTTATAGTATTCAAATTCTTTTGTGCTTCTATGTGAATTGTGTTTTTGTTTGTTTGTTTGTTTTGTGACTAATACCTCTGGAACACTGGTACAGGCTTTACATCTCCACATACATACTTACATATGTGTACATTATTAACAATGTAGATATATTTCACATATATTAGCGATATATATTTCTCACACACAAATATGTGTTTACTTGAACTTCCTGTTTCTTGAGACTTTTTTTATTAAATGCATTTTTTCTTCAATATTTCCCTTTTACTATAGTATAAACTGACCCCTCTTACTCACCACCATCTCTAATCTCCTTATCTCTGTCTACCCAATTCTGGTCCTTCTCAAGACGTCTCTTTCTTACTTTTAGGTTTTTTCATTTCATTTCATTTCATGACTTCTGAGTTTAACTAGAGCTATCTGTTTGTCTGTGAGTTATAGAGTTTGGCATTGAAGCCTGATGGGCTCTGAAGAGGTATCTCAACTGAAGGCATAATTCTCCCTTTCCTAGACTCTATCAGTAGTAAGTGCTCAGCAGCAAAGGGCAGAAGCTCATTGGAAGGGCCAGTATCATGTTGGCCCTGTGTAGACAAGTGCAGTTACAAGGTTATGATGCTAATGGTTATATCAAGACTAGAAGATATTTTGCAATCCTTATTGTCTGGCTCTTAATATGCTCTACCACTGTCTATTTTTCAAAATGTAGATATTGTTTTACTGTATATGAAAGGTTCTAGTACTTTCATTTATTCCAGGATTAAAACTTTTTTCTCACTGAGTTCTTCAGTTGACACACATTTCACTTTGGGTGTATGGTTCTATCTCCAAATATTTGTGTGGATTCTGTAATTTCAGTTACTATTAATTTCCAGTTCTATTTTGCTATGATCTTATAAGGTACAAGAAATCATTTAACTGTTTTGCATATGTTAAGCTTTGTTTTGTGGTCTCGAATGTGATATATTTTAGAGAATGTTCCATGGGTTCCTGAGGAGAATGTATATTCCATACTTGTTGATGGTTTTATTATATACATCTATTAAATCTATTTGACCCATGGAGTAGTTTAATTTTGAAGTTTATTTGTTGGCTTTTAGATTGAAGGACTTACCTAAATATTAAACAATGGTTTTAATGCCATTTAGTATTATTAGATCAGGATTTATATAATTTTTATGGCCATTGTGGTTCCTTTATGAAATTGGGATACCTAATATTTGATTTATATCTGTTAATCTTGAGAAATTTCTTTTCTTTCTTATGGTCCCTTTCTTCCTCCTTTGTGTGTAATACTCCTTTGAATATTTTCTACAGTTCTGACTCAGGTATTATTGAACTGTGGGCTTGCTTGAATTCTTCTCTTTTACTTTATTAATTGACAGAGAAATAATTTTGGTTGGTAGTTATTTATTTTCAGGGTTTGAAATAGCATTCCATGTATTCCTGACTTTGAGGGTAATGATAGATCTGGTGTTATTCTGATATTTCTCCCTTTGCAGAATAATTTTTATTTTTCTCTTTTATATTTCAATATGATATTGCTTTCTAGTTTTGACATCTTGGCTACAATATTTTGTGAGGAGGATCTTCTCTAGTCATGTGCAATTAGACTTCTGAAGGCATCTGTAGTTGGAGTCCTTTACTCCTGTGAATATTTAATTGAATAGTTTGTTCTGACCTATAGCTTTAGTACCTTTTCTCTATGTCATATGTTCTTAGGTGATACATGCTGATTATATCTGGGAGTTCTTAGCTATTATGGTCAGGCTTGTTTCATACTTTTTATTTATTTTATATTTTTATTTTTGAAAACAAAATACAGTACAGCCAGGCCAGAGTTTTTCTTCCCTCATACAGTACAGCCAGGCCAGAGTTTTTCTTCCCTCCACGATTCTCAGTTCCTCCCCACCTCCCCTCTTCTCCAGATCCACTTCTCCTCCATTTCCCTTCAGAATAAAAGCAGACCTCCAAGAGAGAACAGCCCAAATAAGATAAAACAAGATACAATAAAGTCAGGGCAAAAGCCCTCATATTAAGGCTGGACAAGTCAACCCAATAGGAAAAAAAAAAAAAAAAGTCCTAAGAACAGGCACCAAGCTAACCAAACACCAAGCTAATCATTATAACATATCCACAGAAGACCTAGTGGATATTTTTCTTTTTTAATATTTGAATTTGGTATTTATTGAAGCTTATCTTCCTTCTTCTGCAGCAGAGAGTCTACTGCTCCTTCCTTCTTTTTTTTTTCTTTTTGTTATCTTTGTTTTAAAACTCCATTTTCATATCTTCCTGTTGTTCCACATTGCTGGCATCATGCATATTGCTTATTTTCTGATTTCTTTTACTGTTGTTTTATCCTGCATTGCTGACTTTCCTCTTCACTTTATGGATTGAATTTTTGTACTTGCTTGATCCTATTTGAGGTCATTGGTCACTTTTACTAGTAAACTTTTGAAATCTTTAGCCAACATTTTATATATTTCTGTATTTTGTTTAATTTAGTATTTGGTGAGCTGTGATCTTACAGAATAATTGTCTTTCTCTTGATCCTCATGGTTTTATTTTTATATCTATTTGTTTTAATGTCCTTCCCAGTTTTATTTGTGGATCTTTTTATTGACCATTCTACTCTTGAAGACTCAGTCCCTAGTATTACTCAGAAAGGAGAAATAAAACTTTTATAATAGCAAGACCAATCCACACCAGATATAAAAATCCATTTAAGATGGATCCAAGGAAACTAATACATCACCAGTGACCATAAAACAGAAGAAAAAAAGTTTTAGATTGCTCTGTGAAGCTAAAATTTATTTATGACCAATTTGGACATAGTAAGTGAGTTGGACAGAGGAAGGAGAGAGGGAAAGAGGAAAAATAGAAGAGATTTAAGGGTAAGTAAAGAAAGGATAAGAAAATAATGTGGGTAGAGAGAGATAATAGCAAGAGGTAAAATAGAAACAAAATACAAAAGTAATTAATCTATTAATAAATAAGTTCAAAATTAAAATTAGAAGAATTTAAAAAGGGAATAAAAATAACAGCAAGATATTTTTTAAATAAAATAATATTTAATGTACGTATACAAGTAAAAGTACAACAGAAGGGAAAGAAGCATCAGCAAAAGGAACAAGAAGTTGACAATAAACCAAGAAATTTCTGAGAAGTGATGAAATTTAAAAACAATGTGTGTTCTCTGTAAATGAAACAAAAAGCAAATGAGAATGGTAGCTATGGGTGTAGTGCTAGAGGCTCACTCCAGCCTTTGGGGTTCAGAGCTGAGGTTGTACACAGAGTTGTACAAAAGTCAAAAGACCAATGATTTCCGACCTTGTACCCTCTGATTGTACTGGGGACTAGAAGCTGATGACTTCTGTAAATGTAACACTTTCTTGCTTCTTCTCTGGCTGAAAACCACTGGCTTCTTTTCTCTTTAACACTCTGTGCTTAAATGAGTGCTGGGGAAACTTAACCCCTTGTTACTGTTCTGTGCTTCAATAAGCATTAAAAATGTAACTCTTAGTGCATAAATAAACTCTGGGGAATTACAAAAAGGATTTATTACTAATGCTCCTTTCTCTGGTGAGTCAGCTAGAAGCCCCTCGCTGGCCAGGCAAGAGAAAACTTTTTTGAAGCAGAGAAAAAAAGAAAACAAAGGAAAGAAGTCACTCACAAAGTCAACAGACATACCTAGTGAAGCAGAATGGGGGTACATGCTTTTGCATTGCTATCAGCCTTTTTATAGTTTTTTAGACAAAAAGTTCTCTTTGTATGAAAGAATTATCTCATAGATAAAATGTTACATAAAAGCGGAGTAACAGAAAGATATCAATTACCAACTACAAGTTCAAAGCACCATTTCATACTGTAAGCTCAGCATAAGTTCAAAGCAACAGTTTTTACATGGCCTTTCCTAAACATAGCGCACCCCTGTATCTTCATCCTTGGATCTGAAAGTTTTTCCTTAACACAAAAGTGTCCCAAGCCTAGATCTCTTTTTAGCATAATTATGAAAGCTCATTATATTTATTATTATGCAGCCTTTACTTATTATTCATTAGAAGTTGGTACATTCTATTCTTAACTCTAACTTTATTATATCTTTCTAGCAAAACAACTAAAACCTTCTTAAACCATTCTTCCTAAAATTATTTGAATCAAATTAGGAATTCTATGAAATTATTAATTCATCTAAACAGCATTAATTCCTGACAGATCATCTTTAGTTTGATCTGTAGGAAATCTGCTCATTAGATTGAGCGAATGCCCAGGAATCCATAGGATATGTAATAACGACAGAAAAGGCATATCAGCTGCAAAAAAGCAATCCTGGGATGAAGTCTTTTGAGGCATTGCCTTTCAGAGATCACCCAACTCAGACTATGCAAAAATGGTGGACCACCTCCCTAAAGCTCACCTGCTAGTCTTAGCCTTTCCTAGATGGCTCCTAACAGTGTAGTAAGAAGAGTAAAGCAGAAGCACACAAAATCCAAACTGGACAAAAGTTAACCAGTGGGAGCTGATGCTGTCAAACAGACCTTGGCTCTGCAAATCATTGAGCTATGCAGACTCCTCTAAGCTTACCTTACCCCAAAAGGTTGGGACATGTAGTGGAAAAGCAATCACAGTAATGGTCTCTTTACAGGAGGAGGACTTATTTTCATACATCAAAAACCTGAGCATGAGTCATACTTCAAAGGAAAGGAATGCTGTGATAGATGTCAAGAAAGCCAGGGTTCTAAAGCTCTATGGCAGTGACTGCTTCACTTGAACACCTCTGGCTCAGCTGTCAGATTCCAGAGTGATCCCTAATTGGAAGAGGTATGCTGGCAGCTGTTGAACTTGGAGCAGTATTTCCCTGGTTTCCTGAGCTGAGAACTTCTGCCTGCTGCCTGAGCTTTCCAGCATTATTAGCATCCAGCCAACTCACTCACTATGATTCCATAAACCAGGCTATCTTCAGCCAGGGCATGTGGCAGTGTATTCAGTCTCCCTGATTTGTAGTCTGTTTCTTGATTTCAGGTAAATAGGGCAGTCCAGATTTAAGAAGTAGATTTCTCTCTAGGTGGCAACCAGTCTTTGTCCTCTGAGTTATTTAGAGAGACAAAATGGAAATGTACTTTACTGCTGACCCATCCAGAAGCAGTATCCCTGCCTCATGAAATCCTATAACTGGATCTGAGGCCCTTGAGGGCTGTGGACTTGTCCTGGGGTTAAGATTGCTGGTTTCTTTGAGCACTGACACTGGAATAAATGCTTTTGGGGAAGAGAGTCTACTTCATCTCCCATCCCCTACCTCTACCCTTCCATCCCCAGGAACTGCATGGCAGGAGCTCCCTTTAGCTTGATTCACTTCTCAGTTTGATACTTGTCTTCTCAGCTGTCCAATCACAAGAGTGCCTGAGTTCTTATTCTGGAATTCCAGAGCTCTTTCTCCTTGGTTTGGAGTACAGTTCATTCTTTCTCATAGTAATTTTTCTGTTTTATAAAAAAAATTTACAGCCAGGCAGTGTTGGCGCACTCCTTTAATCCCAGCACTTAGAAAGCAGAGGTAGGTGGATTTCTGAGTTCGAGGCCAGCCTGGTCTACAGAGTGAGTTCCAGGACAGCCAGAGCTACACAGAGAAATCCTATCTTGAAAAAAACAAAAAAACAAAAGAACAATTTTTTTTTTTTTTTACTATGTAGTATAGTTTGATCATATTCTGTCCTGTCAAAATGTCTTCCCATATCCTTCCATCTTCTTACCTACACAGCTTCTTGACTATGGCACAGGAAGGCAACTTCTGTCCTACTGTTTTCCTGGGAAATCTTAAATTATGGCTTACATGACTGATAACTACACTCTAGGAATGGGACACCATGTGTGATATTTTCATCATTTATCAGACTATAAATAACTAAGAAGTATTGTGAAGCTTAAAGGAGATAGTATATAAAGCCTTAACATAATATCTAACATAGACTGGGTGCTCTGTGATGCTTCCTGGCCATTCAGAACGTCTGAGTATAAATGATCCTTAACATAAAACATAACGGAATATTTGATGAGGGTAAAAAGCAACTAGTTTCTGATTTTAAGTCAAATGCCTCTGGTAATTTCATTTTCGAGTTTAACATAGTTTACATAATGCTATGTTCATGACTGTGAGGCATGTGTGGGAAGCATTGGTCACCGAGGATATAGGCATGTATCTATCTCTGCTTTTTGTACAGATAGTTAAAGGGAAGCTCATGCTTACTAGTGTTTGTAAATCATTCAGTGATAAAGTCATAAAGTCTTAAATGACTTTAAGATTGAAAGCATCTGTCACCGAATTACAAAAAGCTGTTGTTGGAGATAAAATTCCCTTTGAGATGTTTTTATGTAAGCTCTAAGGTTCTATGTCTCACAACTTTGAGGCTGTGCAAGCACAGATCAAAGAGCATGAGGATTTGGTGTCTGATAAAGATGGCTCCTCATAGATCATGCCTTTCAGATGCATCTTTCCAAAGTGGATCCCAGCTGTATGCTAATGGTCCTCTTACTACTGTGTGTGAGGACAGAAATTTTATGGATATGAATGGCAAATACTGAGGCTGGACAGATAGCTCAAAAGCCCATAGTATTTGCTGTTCTTCTAAAGAACCGGGATCCAGGACCCACATGGAGGATTATATCCTTCTATAAATCCAGTGTCAGGAGATCTGGCAGCCTCTTCAAACTTTCCTCTGACCAGGAAAACACATAGTGCTCATGCATACATTGAGACAGGATACTCATATGAATGCAATAAAAGTAAGAAGTCAATCTTTTAAAATATTAAGAATGTCAAACACTACATATTTATCTGGCTATGCCTGAAGCAATGCAATCTGGGGAAGACTTCAGTCATTGGCTAAGCAATTTCCATATTAGTAAATAAGGTTGAACCACTGTTAATAAACTCGTTTCCTTTTAAATATTTTAATTGGTCAGAAGATAAATGAATTGGGTTTCATCAATCAACTGTCATTCTTCCCTCTTGGAAACTCAGTTTTTAAAGGAAATTATTGAACTCACATTTCCTTAAGACTTCCTTATCTTTATGGCTCTCTTTTCTAATTGAATAAAATATCTCAGTCTGCTTAAATTAAGTGGTTTGGGTTGCAGGTTGGAGTAACAATTTCCATTAACCTAGGAATTGGTAAAAGCCATTAATTCCTGCATTTACAATTTCTTAATAACTGTCATGTATAAAAAGGCACTGGCTTTCTTATTATTTATCACTCTGCTATGCACACCATGTAAGATGTGGCCTTTATTAATTGCCTTTAGAGCCCTGGATGACTTAAAAACAATTCATGGCATCTATGCCCCTTGATAGTCATCTCCACATGATGCCTGGTATTTAGTTGGCATTGCCTTCCTTCGTTCCATTAATAATGCTGCTTTGTACTGAGATCTTCAATTTCAGCATTTTATAGTAAAGCCAGATATAGAGACAGTGACATACTGCATGAACTGCGAAATCACTCAGAGTCATGAAGCTTGAAGTAGTAAGAGAAAGGCAAGCAGACACTTGAGAATGGAGAATCCCTTATATGTTTGGCCCACTCCATTCAATTGTCATATCACAGAAAACTAAAATTCTCTATTTTTGTTTGGTCTCAATTGTTCCACAGAGAGAAGAAATACTGCTTCTGAGTTTTAGAATTCTATAAATGAGGCTTTCTTTGGCTGCCTCCTGTACAGATAATATGAGAAAAGCATACCAGAATGCAACTCTACATGTAGTTATGATGAGATAATGAGGTAATCACTTGCATTCAGTTGTCAAAATAAGTATTTGAATATCAGCAATGGTTTGCAGGCTTAACAACATCTTTGATAGTATACTCGTTTGAATGAGTTGTATTCAATCTGAGGATATCAGGTGGATGTTGTGTGATGTTTGGTATTTGAGCCTTGATGGTTCATCTTCAAGAACAATCAAATGTTCTTCTTCACATTATTTCCACGAACACTAAGGCTAAGTCATAGTAATGGATGAATTTTAACCAAACCCTGATGCAGTTAAAGTGTTGGAACATAATTCTATTGATCTGCATCTAGCAGCCACAACCTTATCTTTTGTAGAATATTCGTTGTTCATTTTTGTATCTTTTACAAGTGTTATTGACCTCTCAAAGGAACCCCAGACCACATCAACCCACCAGATGATAACAAAGCAGTTTCATTTATTCTAACCTTGACAGAATGCTTTTCTCTTAACTGTCGAGTTCAGATGGATTTCTAGAAATGCTAATAGTTTTATGAGAGATTTGTATCTCCTCACCTTTGAAATCTAAACTTGCTTGCTCATCCATAGAACTGGGCTCAGTTCTTTCTTTACATTTCCAAATTCTATGAACTAACTTACTGTGAATTCTCAAGCTAAGCTGTCTTGGCTAATGAATATACAGTATGTTGAAAAAGCATCGCCTTTACCTTGGCAGGAAAAAACACAATTTTGTTAGCAATTCCTCTGTCAGTATCTATTTACCTCTACTTGTATATGCACGTTGGTATTATTTTTCTAAGTCAACAAAATGAGAATTACCAACATCATTCCATGGTTGAACCTAAATATTATATTTTCCTTGTCTATATTTTAGTAATAGCCTTTTTTGTGTTTAAAAAATCCAATTCCAACTCTTATATACAAATACAATTCAAGATTATGCTGTAACTCTCAGTTAAATGTGACCATTTCTAATTACCTAAGGCTTTACAGAAATGACTATTGTGACTTGGCTTGTGTATTGATTTCTCAATCTTTGTGACTAGAACTTTGGATCTCTATGGGAATGATGGGGACTGGCATGGTTCAATGAGACATAGGATAGATTTCACATTGCATGGTTCGTGTTTAGCACATTTTCTCATTAAGACAGCATGAAACCTTTAGACACCAAATGGTTCAGAAGAATTTCATAGTTGGTAAGACAGGTAATTTATGTAGAAGAGACAGAAAGAACTAAATAAATAATAAAAGTGTTATAAACATCCTGATACTGTGATGAGGAGCCCAACGCCTCAGGTCTCTTGGACTTTTATCATGTCCCTGAGCACTGGCATTTTTCTATGCTTCAGTCCAGTGTTGGGGTTGGGAACAAAGTTCTCCAACAGGAAAACATGAGCTAGTCTTTCAAAGACTCCTAAGTATACAAAGGAAATGATTTTGTCAATCTCTTCTCTCCTGTTTTAAAAAAATGGATTACTTGCCCTAGGAAAGCCATCTGCACATGACAAAATTTTCTTAACTAGAATTAGGTATATTGACATTGGAATGCCTTTCTGGGTTTTATTTATACTTATTCACTAATTGTGATACAGGTAGCATTCATTACTGTCATTAAGTGCTCAAATAAGTCAATAACTTCCCCTGAAAACCTAAGTGCAACAAACATTGTAGCTAAAATTGTATTCAAATTTTAATTACTCTTCTGAAAAAAAGTATTTGTGATGACTCTAGGCAGTGGACAGTAGTCACAAGTACATGCTTACATGTAGATAAAAACTTCAACTTCCAATATTCAGTACTTCTCAGCAACCTTCCCCTTTATTTATGTTTGAGAATAAATATATATCTTATGCCTCTAAATACTGAAAATAAATGCATTTCCTAGAGAGCTGGACTCCCTCCAAGGGCTTTTCTAAGGGCTGGATCAGTTTTGTGATTGATCCCAGCCCTTGACACCTGTTAAAGAATTACTTATCATTTTACCACCATGGAATTCCACCCCTTGCATAAACAAATGAAACATTTAGCTTGAAGTTCAATGAGTTAAGCTTAAGATAAATAAATTAAAACTCTTAGGGGACTGAGAGTTAAGAAGAATGAAGAATTGATAACCTATTAACAGTTGTAATTTTCCACATTGATTATTGACAGCATGTGATGCCAATGACCTTACAAACTACAATCTATAAACAGCTTAGAGAATGTGACCTTTGGATTACTGTGGGTCTTATGAAGGTTTTAGTCTATTACAAACAACTGCCAACAATAGGTTGCAGAGAAGAACACATTTAACTAGAGCACTAGGTACTATTTGGATAGAGCTCAGCAATGCCATATTCAGGAAGAATTGATAGACAGTGAGTGGCAGAAATCTCCTCAGCCAGGGTAAAAGCATTAGAAGTTTGTTCATCATTGATTTTAAGTCACCAAGTACAAAGAACTAATTACCTGAGGTTGGTTGACTTAGCACTTTTTTTCTACATTTGCAAGAGTCAGAGAGAGACTGGGAATTCATAATTAGGACATAAATGTTCTGCCATATTTTTGCTTCTATTTCTGTCTTCATTATTTTCCAATAAGCTACAGCCAAAGGTCTCAAAACTCCAGTCTTATACTCTGTAACCATTGGTAACATCATCTTTACTATTTCTTCATATAACTTTAGCAACAAAAAAGGCAGACAATATCTTCTCATATTTATTCTAGTGTTCTGAATTTAGGCAACATTCATGGAAATCCTTCAATCTACTGACCCATCATTATTTCTGATTTGTTCCTTCCACATCCTTCTCCTAGTTTAGAGCATACTTTTATTAGGTTTCATAAATGCTACTATTATTTTTGTAGTGAAATATACCCAGAATTTTGAAAATACCTCTGAAGTGTACTGACATTTTTGAGAATTCTGGAATTTTGGTTTCTCTAAAAGAAAACACAGAAATATTATGAGAATGTGTTTTTTGTTTAATCCCAGCTATGGAGATAATGGGGCTTCGTTGGCCTGCCTGTCCACAGCAAGCTGACCAGATTTGCCCCATGCTTTATCAATTACATGGTTTTGCCAGTTGCAGATAATTTCTGTGATTGTGTGACATTTGGAATTCTAGGAATTTTTCAGAGGGTACATAAATGCTAGGTTCCAGAAAGGCATGGGGGGTCATTGTTGGTCCTTTGGGGAGGTTGGATGCTCTTTGTTAGTAGCCATGGTCAAAGAAGAAAGAAAAGGAAAGAAATTAGATTTAGGGATCTTTCTAATTCCTCTTTCCCCTCTGTCCTTGTTTCTTCCTTATCTAGTGTTAGGGGTGAAACTGGGGGGATAAATGGTGGGGAAGAGAAGAACCCACAAAGTCTTGAGAAAGGCATTTATTTTCTATGAATAGGCAGGGTGGGTTTGGGTGATTCATTTATGTCTCCAGGCTCCCATCATAATAATTATCACATCATCTGATGTCTGAGGCAATACCATGGGACATAAATTTATTTGGAGTCTCTCAGTTCAGTTTATCTTCATAATGCCCCTATTAAATAAGAGCAGACAAAATTCTACAACATCAGCCTGGGGTTGCTAATAGTCACAGAGCTTGTGTCAGAAAAAAAAAAAAGTAGCTGAGTTAGGACACTAGGTTGGGAAAGTCTGATTTCAAAGCCAGGTTGATGAAAACAGGGTTCACCAATGTCACTGCAAATAGAAGCATGCAAGTGATATCAATTAAGTTTGCTGGAATATGTGGAGACAATGTCTCTAAGCAGGAGGTAGCTTGCTGCAGTCCTTCAACTGACTGTGTGCCTTGGCAGGGATAAAAAACCTGTAATGTTAAAATTTCAATATAGCTTATTATGAGGAACAGGATTTTGTCCCAGTATTTTTAATTGATGACAATTGATCCACTTTGTTTTGAAAACATGTCAAGAGCCAAGAATGTGTAGGATGAACACAACATTTCTGTTCTGTTGTGATTTTCTGCTTATAGCATCTGCTTCCTGATCTCCTGGCTCAAACCTTAAAATGTTATCATGCACTCTTCCTCAGTTTTCCTGATGCTCTCTAATAGGACATCCTTTTTTATGTCATATACTGGTCTTTTCTTTCCCTGTGTACCTCTTCTCTATTATACTTTGGTATTTTCTTTCTATTTGTACGTCTATCCTTGTATAAAAAGAGGACAAAAATTTCCCTACAAATAAATAGATTCCTGAGTGTCTTTTTTGTTTATTTGCTTTTATTATCAGAAACTTAATGTGCTAAGAGATAGCAAACTACAGCAAGTCCTGAATATAGCTAATATCTTTTTTGAAAATGAAGTTTTATTACAATGTGTGTGTTTATTGTCTAGATCAGTGGTTCTTAACCTTCTTAATGCTGCAGCCCTTTAATATATGGTGTATTAAATTTCATGTTATGGTGACCCCAACCATAAAATTATTTTTTGTTGTTACTTTATAACTGTAATTTTGCTACTAGTATGAATTGTGATATAAATATCTGAGTTTTCCAATGGTCTTAGGTGACCCCTGTGAAAAGGGTTAAGAACCACTGGTCTAAATGTTGCTTTTGCAATAGAACTGAAGAATTAAAATAGTTATCATAAACATTTAGTAGCCCACAAAACTAAAATGTTTACTACCTGCACTATTAAGGAAAAAGTATGATAATACTTGCTAATTCATTACTTTTAGAACTATCAAGTTAAGTTTCATATTTTCAGTTATCATATTTATCATCCCTTAATTTAAAACTCACTAATTGTGCTTTCTTATTTACTATACATATCTAAATAAACACATTAGAGAACTTCCACAGTCCTCAAATTTCTTATTCATTTTTTTTTTTAAAAAATGACAGTCCATTCTATAGGCTAGATTAAATGACAAATCCTAAGTGTACCATACCAACACCAACTATCACATTTGAGAATACAGCACCATTATGCAATATAATTTGAAACACATCACTATATGAGCTAAGACATTCATTGGGCATTTATGATTCTGACTAAGCTTATTAGTAAAAAAAGAATTATCATGTGCCAAGGTTGATGGTGCAATTGAATGTACACATGATCTATTTTTCTCATATTCATTCATATTTGAAAACATGAATTTCTGAGTTTTATGTAATTATTTATTGGCAATATCTTGGCTTTACATGGTTCTTTACATTGAATTTTGAGCTAAGTGAAAACGTTTTTTGTTTTTTTGGTTTTTTGTTTTTTCTTTTTTGGTTTTTTGAGACAGGGTTTCTCTGTGTAGCCCTGGCTGGCCTGGAACTCACTCTGTAGACCAGGCTGGCCTCGAACTCAGAAATCCACCTGCCTCTGCCTCCCAAGTGCTGGGATTAAAGGCATGCGCCACCATTGCCCAGCTTGTTATGTTTTTTCATTTTAATTTAGCAGCAAAGTTACAATTGAAGGAAATTCAGAGGCAACATATAATGAAAGTAATATGCCCTAGACATATGACTAAGGAACAAAACGTATGGCTAAGGAAGTTTAGGTAAGGATGGAAACCAATCCAGGCAAGTTGGGTAGGCATCACAGATTAGCTGATACTTGAGATGGGTATTAAAATTTGAGAATCCTCGTTGGTTCAAAAATGTTATGATGGTTCAAAGATTAGGAGGAAGTTAGAATTGCAGGACGTCAGGGTTATAAGCAATATGACCAGCTAATACCATAAAGTGATCTTTTTGATAAAGAAGAAGAGGAAAAACAGCAGTAGCAGCAACAACAGCAACAACCACAACAGCAACAATGACAACCACAACAGCAACAGCAACAACACCAGCAGCAGCAGAATCAACAACAACAGCAACAAAAAGAACATCAGTAGCAACAGCAGCAACA
>JADRCH010000209.1:4134927-4248822 GCA_019843965.1 Rhynchomys soricoides | reverse complement strand
TAGCAACAGCAGCAACAGGAAATGCAGCAACAACAACAGCAGCAGCAGCAACAACAGCAGCAACAGTAACAACAACAGCAATCGCAATAACAGTAACAGCAACAACAGCAGCAACAACAGTAGCAACAACAACAACAGCAGCAGCAGCAACAGCAACAGCAACAGCAATAGCAACAATAGCAGCAACAACAGTAGCAACACCAGCAGTAACAACAGCAACAACAACCCTAGAACCCTGAATGCTGTATTGAATAAAGAGATAATCCTAGACAGAGTGCTTCAGAATAAAATAGTAACAACTAGATTGTACTTACATTGTAAATTCCAGAGGGTCAGAAATGACATTGCGGGCATCTGTTTTTCTCTCCCAGGGATTGCTGGCTCTCCCTTGAACACAGTAAGCATTTAATAGATAGCTGTTCTTTGATTAATTTCTTCCTGAGGGTGAAACATTTCTTGTTGGCTTGTAGCCAACAGAGTGTTGAGTTTTTTCTTTGAGCCTGACAAAATGCTGATGCCATGAGAGTTTTAAAAATAACCACAAGTAACATTAAAGTGTTGTGATGTACCAAACGGATAGCATTTCTCAGTCCCTGTCCCCTTCATTGAAGTAATTAGGAGTTCTGCTTTCAGCTTCAAGCAAGAGTTTTGCAAGTTCAAAACTGTCCAAGGTAGAAGCTTTATTCTCACTCAGGTCACTAAAGATAACATTGGAAAATTTGGGTTCTTTAAGTCTTAGAGGATGATATGTTTTCATTTATATTATTTGGACCAAAGGGAAATAGGATGGTCCTTAAGCTTTCTGATGATGTCAATAGAATGGGATGTTTTGCTCCTCTTCCAAATGTCCAGAACCAAGCTTTGGCCTTCTGTAAGTCTAGGAAGCCCCAGCCTATAAGAATCACTTGCAATCCAAAGTTAGACTGTAGGCTTCAGACATTCCTAACCTATGAAGAGATGTTTCAGAATTAGTGCTCTACAGAACTTTGTTCCTATTAGAACTTTTATATTTCCTTCCTTGGTGAGATCTAATACAGTATTTTGCCCAGGGGATTTTTCAGAACAATTTCCCTGTCTAATATTACTTATAAGAGCCTCAAGATCATTCCCTCCCTCTTTGACCTGATTCAGTTTTCCTCACTCTTGTTATGATATAGATGCATTCAGTTGTTCACAAGGAAGTTGACCAGCAGCATCTACAGTATTCTTTTGGAGACTGACTTCTTTGGGTTCTGGGGTCTGGGGATTATTCAGATTATACAGTGTCTGGGGTCCATTGGGGTCAGTCTAGTTATCTGCTAATTCTCCTTTCTGTGTCTCCTGATATTCTCATTTCATTTCATGTCCACCCTTACTAACTTGTCCAGTACCAACGTAGTCCACCTGTGTCCACAACTCATATGGTTCTGTTGTGTAGTTATTTTCTCAGAACTGAACTATTATTTAACAGGGAACCTCCTAAAGCAAGACTCAAAAGGCCATTTCACAGGGTACCATTATGATTAATGGTTGCTAGGCAGAGGGCTTTACCCACCAGTAGATCTTGCAGGCAAGTTGTACAAAGGGTTTAACGGATGGAGCTTTATGACTTGTCACCATGTTTAGGTAGGCTTTTTTTGGCGATACATTTGCATTCCAGTGCTTCTGTATGTTCTTCTTCACAGATATTCCAATAGGTAATGGCAATAAACCCACTCTTTTAGCAAACTAAAGGGGATGGAATGATTTCTTTGTCCTATCATTGGAGCCCTGGCTGAAGTGAATACACATCTATTCATGTCTTCCGAGGAAAAGACCTTGACAACTTCACAGTTATAGTCTCTCATGCATGCTTCTATAGGGAATCTTTTTTCCCCCTAGACTATTGACTGAGTAACAACGGGTGCAATGACATCATCCCAGTGAAACCTTTCATAGTCCCAGGAAGTAAATCCTTGCATCATTTTTCTATATTCCCAAGAAGCAAATCCTTGCACCATTTTTCTATGCACTGGCATGATACTCTTCTTACTAAAATACCAGATGTGGTGTCACAGTAGGTGCTCACTTAACCCTGAGTAAAGGAAAGGGTCTCACACTCTTGCCTATGTTCCACTTCTACCTACAAGTGAAATCTGTCCTAGGACTTACTTAACCTTTATGTTTTTATTGGGCCTGCTTCCCTGCCAGGCACTGCCATTCAATAATTCTGCCAAACTGTATCTTTTCCATGTGACAGAGTGCTAAACAGTGATTTATTGCCTGAATACACATTGCCTTCATGGAAGTGATTTGTTTAAAACAACAGTAAAGAGATAAATAAATTATTCATTCCATGCTAATTCTTCACTTTTATGTGCTGTTGCAAGCATCAAAATAAGCAGCCTGTAGGGCATTTTATTTTTGCCACATTAATCTTGGACAGTTTAAAAGGGGGGGGGGGAGGAGAGGAAGAAATGCAAAGAACTTCCATTTTCAAGAAAATAGATTTTTTTTTCCTCTACAGCCTCCTGTAGAGGTAGAGTGTTCTAGCAGACCTGCCTGCTTCCTCTGCCCCTAGCCACTTTGTGAGCCACTTACTGAAGCCCTCAGACTGGGGACAGGGACCCTCTAGTTCTCCTTTTCAATGTGAAGAACCCTGCTGCTTGTCCTAACTGGTTTCTTTCACTATGTTGAAGTCCCTGTCACAGGTCCAGGAACCAAGTGAGTTCTTTTCCTGGAAGATTTGCATTTCCTGGAGCAGACAAAATGTTGGATTTCTAAATTTTGCTGATGTGTATTTAGAACTGAAGGTTTATAGAGTGTGAAAAGCGACTGTGACACACTTTTCTGCTTCTGCAGCTGATTTCCAGGACAGCATCAAGGTACCCATTATTCTTTGCTTCCCTTCACCCTCCTTCAGGGAAGCATTGTCCTCTCTGTGTGAGCCAGAGAGACCTCAGGGTGATAATCAATGCATGAAATCTCATGTTAGCAGAAGTGCATATAGATGGCTGGGTCTTTGTTGTTGTTGTTTTTTGTTTGTTTGTTTTTTCTAAGTATGACTCCTCTGTGATCTGTGCTTGTTGATGGCACTGCATGGAGGTGGAATGTTTCCTGTCACATCTATAGAGGACACAGAGAAGGCAATGCAGAGATAAGCCCCCATCCAGGTCTTCAAATTCATAACACAGGCCATTGTCCACATCTTGCTTCTAGATCAGAAGTCAAGAAAAATCTATGTTTAAATATGTAGCACCTGAGCCAAAAGCCCATGTGTATCTCTCCATCTCTTTGTGAAACCTTCACTCAGCTTCCTAGCTCATAGATGGAGTAGATCAACACATCTGTTGTCCGTAATGTTCCTAGGTTGCAGAAAGAGCAGGAATTGAGCTGAAAAAGCTGAACAAGCTTACAAGAGCTGTGCCCATGTTTACCTGGGTCTGTTCTTTTACTTCTTATTACCTTGCTGCTAAAGCATGCACATAGTCTGTAAATCATCTATGTCATAACTGTGCCCTGGGGCTCCACCAGGCTAGATTGTGTTAGAAGAGCTATGTATTTGCATTCCTGATAGCACCTAGCAGAACAAGAGTACAGATGCTGTGGTCAGTGCCCCTAAGACTTTAGGTAGACACTACAGGGCCAGGGGTTTCACTGAATAGAAAAGAAAAAAGCAAAAGACACACAGAGAGTCTGGCATTTTCTTCCTGGAAAAGAAGGAGTATACCTTGAAACTTTCAAACTCTTCCCTTTCCTCCCTTGAAAGGACAACAGCTTGGCCTGATAAACATTGGAAGTTGGAGTGTAATCAGGGAAGACCAAATCACACTTCTCCTATCCATGTGCTTGCTAGCTTATCTTGATAAAGGAAGGAAAGAGTGTTGGTAGGTGGAAGAAAGAAATTCTTGGGTAGCTTAGACAGTATATAGATTGTTACTCAGAAGGTCTAAGAGACACACCTGCTGAACAAATTAATGATACAGTTCAGGTAGCGTAGGGAACTCTAGTGTCATTAATGAGTGTTTAATAAGAAATGACGTTTAAATGAATTAACTGAGTCTTAACCATGGTACCAAGGCTTATTCCATTACAAATGCATCCTCTTATCAGCTGGTCAGCCCCACCTTCATGCTCGTGCTTTCTTTGCCTTTCCACCCATTACTCAGAGCAGGAGATTTTTGAGAATTTTCTTAGAAAATAGATAAAAGACTCTGAATTGAGACTTCCTTCCAAATCTGTATCCTAATGTGTTTGTATTCATCCTGTTCATCTGGGGCTGTCCTTTCCTACCCAGAAGAAAATCACTGAATGAATGTAGTTCTCTGCAGTGTCCTGGCCAACCTTCAGGAATCCTGCAGATTTGTGCATGAAAGCTAACACTCCTGAATTAAAGGACAGAGAAATCAATAAACCTTTGGATGGGATCATAGACATGTTTTACAACCACTTGTCCCTCACAAAAGAGATACACACCATTGAATTATCTGTGGCATTTAATCTTTTAATCAGCCTAAGCTTTCGAGAGGAAATTCTAGGCATTTGGAGTACCATTCCTGAAATCGGAATTTGATGAGATTGCAATGCTCTTGTCTTGTGGTTACCGGATGTTCAGTAATTCCACTCAACTCTGGAGACTGGCTGCAGCAACAGCTATGTAATTGGAACATGTTGTGAATGCCTGGAAAACTTCAGCACTGATAGAAAAGCCTTAGGCCTGTCAGATCATTGACAAACACTGGCACTCAAGGGCAAGAGGAAGATGTTTTAAGTTCTCCTGTAATAGAGACGATAAAAGGGATTTTGGTAGGATGCTGAGTTAAACAGGAGGGTAGAATCTACCATGTGTCTGCCTCAGCTGTTTTATTAATTTGAAAGTTAGCATTAGTGTGAAGCCCCAATCATTTGAAAAGCTGGAAAAAGGTGGTAATATTTCATTTCTTAAACTGGTGTCAGTGGCATAAAGGGTGACAAGGAGCAGCAAAGAGAGCTGAGGGCACTGTCCTCAGAAGATCACGAAAACTGGTATTTCCAAGAAATGTGTGAAGTTAGATTGTCACAGAACTTAAGGATTGGCTATACTTGGAGGGGAGAAGTGGATTATAGAGTTAAGGGAGAAGGGGATTGTAGAGTTAAGAAAGCCTCAGAGTGCTTAGCGGGATGAATACTAACAGCTCTGAAGATTAGAGCAAGGCAAGGCATTTGGCACTGACTGTTTTTTGCAGGAGGAAAAGGTCCCAGCAAGCCCAATGTAACCATGGAGAAAATGCAAGCCTGAAAAGGCATATTGACTTCATCAGTGCCACGGTGTTTACAGCAGAGTCTGGGCTCTCGTCCATGTTGCCTGATTCATAGCATAGGACTGCAAAAGGCTTAATGAGCATCTAATGGGAAATCCTGTCTGAAGGTGAATTTACAGTGGAGCTAATGAAGTTTAAGATTCAGAGTCTCCATGGGCAAAGGATTTGGTGAACGCTGGAGTTTGGGAGCTATAGCTTATTCCAGGTGGGAAGGGGAAGCTGGCTGCCATCAGAAAGCATTTCTATTTATCCACTTCTGCTAATCCTCCTGAAGGCTTTTCAGAAAAGAATGATGTGAATTATTAAACCCCTAATGGTCATTTATGATTTAACTATTATTGAAGTAAAAATTTATTCGGGGGGATTCATTTTATTCTTAATTTTCTATCATTTTCTAAAGAGTCCTGAAACACTATCACTTGTATGCCCCCCCCCCCAAAAAAAAAAACCCAAGTGTCTATGCCTAATGCTGCACTGTGCTGTTGTAGGCCTATATTGTTCTCATGAAGTCCTATATCATTTCTGGCCCCATTCTTATACGTAAACGCCCCTGATTTGTGTACCAAAATGGTGTACAGTATATGAAGATTATCCTTTATTTTTAGATTTTTCCCTCATTCAGTAGCTGGAGCTTCTAAAAATACGACCTACCTTATTTGCCAAACGTCTTACTTTACGTAGGCTTTCCAAGCTCTTAAAGAAATTTGTCCTCGCATGTTTTAAAAGAATAAAGACATGCTAATTTTTATACATACCATAACCCATGCCAATATAAAAGTTTAGAATTAAAATTCTATATATTTAGTTGCATTGATTATGTGACTAAAAGACGAAGAACATGTAAGAATTGCTCTACTTCCATGAGTTTTTTTTTTAAAATACACTTTATTTGAGGTTATTTAAGGGGCTGTAGAGATAGTTCCTCAATTAGGAGCCCTTACTGTTCTTGAAGAGGCTTCAGGTCCACTCCCAGTACCCACATATTGGCTCATAACCTGTAACTCCAGTTCCAGGGGATCCTATGCCCTCTTTGGCTTCTGTGGGAATGGCATAGACAAAGTACACATATGCAGGCAAATAGAGATAAAGCGATTTTACTTAAATTTCAGTTTCATGCCAGCTCGTTTAAGCTGTGAATTTTCTTTTAGACAAATTGGGTCCCACAATACCATATGCATTCAGAAGAGAAACAAAACATCTAATTAACCTGACAGTTGCTCTTGCTTATTGAGCACTGTTTGTAAGTGTGTGAAATGCTTTTCTACCTTCCTTACCTTCATGAAAGGGAAGGTTGTGATTTGCCAAGGACCAGCCTGGGTCTTGGAGAGGAGTTCAGAGAAATGGAGTGTCTGGGAGCAGTGAAAGGAAGTACTCCAAGTCAAACAGCGGGGCCATGCTGTTTGTTCTGCTCCAGACAGCTTTCCAGATTGCTAGCGCTCTCTCTCTCTCTCTCTCTCTCTCTCTCTCTCTCTCTCTCTCTCTCTCTCCTGTTCTGCTTCCAACAGCTGTTCAGACTGCTGTCAGTGTTCTGCTCTTTGTAGACAGCTTTCTCTTGCTATTCTGAAAACTCTCTAGAGGATCAAAAACCCAGGGTTTTTTTTTGGTTTTTTTGGTTTTTTTTTTATCTTACGTATCAATTCAGTCATCATCCCAAATTCCCTTTAGATTGTCCCATGAATCAGCATCCCATGATTCCAGCCCCTTGATTCATTGGAAGAGACTGCAAGCACAAAGACAATAAGATAGGTAGAGTTATTCGGACCCCACCCTGAAATTAGAATTCTGGTCATGCCTGGACCTAAATTAGCTTTGTGCCAGGCTGACGTTGGACTCAGGAAGCCACATGCCTCTATAAGCATGAACAAAGAACTTAGCTTGGTGAGATCTCCTGCATTCACCACTCCCTAAATCTCTTTGTCTCCTTCCATAGTATCTTACTTAGAAGTTGGCTCACAGTTGTTCCCTTAGATTTGTGAAGCCCCTCAAATAATTCATATTGCATCCTTATAGTTTGCATAGTTGAGATATTATATAATTTTGAACCCATGTTTTTAGGGTTCTTTACCACAGCCTTAAGTGCTTAAGTCCCACCATTTACCATTTTGCTGAGACATAGCCACACCTTCACCTCTGCTGTCTCAATTATCCTGGACTAATTAACATTAACAGTGAAAACATACCTTGAAGGAGGAATGCAAAAATATGTACATTATACAAAAAGCCTTATGCCCACAGCAGCAATCCGTGACACTCATGGAGGCTCACAGGACACTCCTGGAGGCCCATGATTGCTAGTCCTGTTCCAGGGATGGGAACCATGTCATTCCACCCTACCAAGGCTATGCTGGACCCAGCAGTGATTTTATCTGATTTGACTAATCTCTGGTATTTTATTTTTGCTACTTTTCTTTTTGTGTTCTACAGAAAATGGAAGAAAATAAAGCATTTTATATACATAATAAATATACATATGTATAATTTTCATTTTAACGCTAATATTCTAGTACCATTCATATTCTGATACTTGGCGCATTACAATATGCACATTTTTATTTACTTCTTGTAATATTCTTGAAAAATAATATAGTGTAGGGTGGAGCTGATTCCTCAGAACCATGAATAGCAGTGTAAAACCAAGATGAGGAAGCTGAAAAGGAAAGCCTTGCTGTGTTTCATGATATTAAATCTAAGTAAAAGGAAGTACAGAAACAGAGGGACCCTTCATCATTAACATGCAGTTTGCTGCCTAATGGTGTGTTCCCTTTGTGTATGAGTTACCCAAGGAAAGCCTTAACATTTAGAGAGGGTATATGATTCTGACAGAGAATGATATAAGAACCAACAAACCTGTCTTTCTCAGACCATTGCATCAGGAATTTGGGAGGACACATCCATTGCTTGCTTTGCTTCTCTCTCTCTATCAAGTCCCACTTATACCTTTCTGACTTGAGCAGTTGGTCTTTCTCTCTCCCTGTATCTCTCTCTCTCTCTCTCTCTCTCTCTCTCTCTCTCTCTCTCTTCTTTGACTTCTCAGAGAAAAAAACACAACTTGAGGGATATTCTCCTATTGTAAAGTGATCTGTATTCTCATAGGTTTGCACCTATGTATAAAGTGACCTGAATTTTCCAAAGTTCATTTGTTTCTTCAAGTTTCATATAAATATATGTTGTATATTGGGCATTATCTCTGCCATGCCTTCAAGAACAGGAACTGACTTAATGGAGGACATTATGTCCGTTTCCCTCTAAGCAGTGAGGGAACAGGGAAACAGGGAGAAGATGTGCAATTTGACATTTAGGGTAGGATAGTCCACATACTTCCAGGAATCATAGTCCCCCAACAGTGCATTAACTCACCTGCTTCCATCTTTGTTCTTCAGACCGAGTTATCTTTACATTTTTGAGATTTGGCTTTGGATATCTTGCCCTATTTAATTTCTTTTACATTTTGTTATCCATGTGTAGGGAAACCTTGTTTAAAAATGCTTTTTTTAGTTTTCATATTAAGGGTAATTATTTCCTTTTAGTACATTTTTTTCTTTGTTCTTGTAGAAATATTTGGCTATTTTCTAAGGCAAATATCACTTGTTTTAGCATCTCTGTTCTCCTGGGTCAAGGGAGAGGATGCCACATGAAGCACTGTTTAAGACAAAATTAGTCACAAAGAGAAGAAATAAGAATATAAAACAGTTAACATTACTTTTTTAATATGACATATATATGGTTTTGACTTTAACATCTTATTATTCAGTAGCAGTAGACAAGGAGAAAGAAGAAAAAAAACCACAGTGCTCAAGTGCCGCCAAATCACCCTGCTTGGTACTGTGACATCAATAGATTTAAGAAAGAGAGTATGCTTTAGATTTATCCTTCAGTGTGGGGAACATTGTAAATCTGTTTTGAAAGATTTCTTTTTTACAGCAACTTACATCAAACAGATTTGATAAGCTTGGTTTTGTCTGCTAAATACAAAGATCTTGTATTTTTAGGAGTAGCTTCCAATTGTCTGTTATGACAAATGTTCTCTAGCTGGTGTAAGACTCTGGAGAGTCTTAACTTACTGATGACCCTCCGAATGGACACATGGAGTTGGGGATTGATGCAAAATGCAAGAGGAATTTATTGATTTCATCAGCATGTTGAGGTCACTCTACATCTCAACACGGGAGGGCTACCTTGTGGAGCCTGTTCAGGGACCTTATATAGGGATTTTAGAGCAGCCGCCATTAAGCACAATGTGACTGGTAGAACGGTGTGACTTTTAAACTGATTGGTCTTTAGGGAATGAGGTAGCAGGGGCTTAATCAGTCCCTCCATTTCAGCTCACTTGCTTTCTAATCTGTTTCTTCCATGTGCTCGGAAGGGGGAGGGGACCCTGGTGGAATATCTCAAAGTTTCCGAGCTGACCTCTCATTCTCCCCTTTTTCTTGTGCATGCTTCAATCTTGAAGCTATTGTTGATAGCTATAAGATCATTAGCTGTACTGCACCTATACGATCCTTAACAAAAGCAGCCAAGAGGTTCAAAATATAGGGGCCAAAAGTCAACACTAGGAGGAGAAGGTATAATAGGAGAATTAAGGTCTTAACAAGGTATATCTGTTTGTTCTCTCTCTTCTGCTTGACTAACCCTACTCTTACCTTGGCCATTGAATCTTTAACAACCCCAGAATGGTCTATATAAGAGCAACACTCTTCAGCTAAGGCAGCACATAGCCCTCCTTGCTGGAGGAAAAGTTAAGTCTAATCTCCTCCCATTCTGTAGTACTACTTCTGATAACGAAGTCAGTGATTCTTTAAGATGACTGATGGAAGCTACTATTCTCTCTATATCTAAATCAATGACTGCCCTCAGACTGTCATAATTTTTCCTTTGTAAGACAAGAGCAGAGGTCCTGGTGGCTGCCTCAGCCACGCCCAACCACAACAGAAGGGAGACAGTGAGTGCTGTCCAAAGGTACCACAAACAGTCATGATCAAGGTTGAGTGATCTTGAGCTTGAGCAGATTGTCCATTTTCTGTATCATCCATCAGGGGTCTCTTGGGAGTGAGGCATCTATCTGCAGGTTTTACATGGGAAGCATGCACCTAGGCCTCAATACCATCTACCTTGAGGACTGTGGGAGTAGCTAGCAGCGCCAGAAAGGATCTCTTTCATCTGGGTTCCAGCAACTGTGCCTAATGTCTCTTTGCAGAGATCCTGTCACCAGTCTGAAAGCAGTGAGGTGTCTCTGGCATCCCTGAATCATTTAAGGCAGACAGTTTGGGACAAATCTCATGCTGTGGGATACCTACTGGGAGGAGCCAGTGTATACCAAGGGAGTTGGAGTACACACAGGATCTCAAAAGGGGTCAGGTTAGAATGGTAAGGGGTGTTCTGAGCTCAGAACAGGGCCAAGGGGAGGGACATCACCCAGTCCAAGCCAGCCTCCAAGGTCAGTTTAGTTAAAAGTCTCTCTACTTGCCCCGAGCTTTGGGGATGGTATTCACAATGAAGTTTCCAATCTGTCCCCAATACTTTTGCTACCCCCTGGCTTACCTGACAAAAGCAAAACCATTGTCTTATTCACTTGCCTTGGGCACTCTAAACCTCAGGGAAATTTCCTCTAATATCTTCTTGGATACCATGGCAGCTGTTTCCTGCTTGGTGGGGTATTTCTCAGCCCATCTAGAGAAAGTAGCTATGAACACCTGAAGGTATTTGTAACCACATTTTCCTGGCTTAACTTCTGTAAAATCGACCTCCCAATATACTCTAGGCTGTTTTCCCCTAGGTCTTTTGCCCTGTTTATTCTTGGCTGCATAAACACTCACTTGTTGGCATACCTTACACCATCCTACTATCTTTCTGGCCCAGAACCTGAGTCTTATTATACATACTCTAGGTCCCTTAACCACTTGGACAAGCTTTTTATTCCATAAACGACTCCATCTGTGCATTTGGCCTAGTAAGTCTTTTGCTTGCTTTCTGGGGAGCATACTTTTCTTTCTTGTGCACCATTTCCCTTCCTTCTCTAGGTGATAGTTGGTGGGGTGGCTAGCAATCTGAGTCCTTTCTTCTTCAGTGTATTCTATATAAGGCCAACCATTAATCCAGTCCCATTTCCCAGCAGGTGTTTCTTGTAGGTCCATAACCAGGATAGGCTCCTGCATTTCCACTTCTCAAGTCACTAGATCTGCCTGGTTATTGCCCCAGGCCACTGACTTTCTTCTGTCCTGATGTCCTGGGTGTGAATTATACTCATGGTTACAGGCTTCATTGGGACATCCAAGAGATCTAAGATTTCTTGTTTGTTCCCTCTGGTGTGAGCTGTCCTATTTCTTAGCATATAGCTCTGTGGTCATGGGATATGGCAAAGGCATACCTATTATCTGTATAGATGTTGATTTTCTTGCAGGCTCCAAGTTCTAAGGCCTTGGTGGGGGCAGTTAGCTCCACTTCCTGCATTTTCGTGTCAGAGGGTAGAGGTTCCGCCCAGATGACATTTGTAATGACCACCACAGCAGCACCTGCTTGTCTCTGACCTTCATGAAGAAAACTGCTCCCATCTGTAAACCAGGTAGCCTTGGCTTTTGGTGAGGGTCAGTTGGAGAGGTCTCTCCTTTTGGGCCAGCTAGTTTTGGCCTGTTGGACAGGAAATGTAACTGGGCTCCCATTTTGGAGAGTATGTCTCACCCCATCAGAGGGTAGGGACAGTCTGGGGTAACCTTAAGTGAATGGGATACCTGGCCCATCCCTAGGTCCACTGTTCTTCAGATAGTCCATGAATACATTTTGGTGCCAACGGCTTTTTGGACCCAAGATCTTTTTGTGAAACAGGACCATTGGCTTGGAGGAATGAGTGTTGAGCCCCTGTGTCCACCAAGAATTGAGTGGGTTTCTCTTCCACTCTCAGAGTTACCCTGGGTTTGGGGAGAAGGTTTCCCCCTAATCACTGTCTTTACTCAGGGCTAACACCTTTTGCTGCTTGGGGACACTTTTCCCAAGGCCTGGGGTTTTTTGCTCCTGGCTTCCATTACGATACTCTCAGGCCCAATGGCCTCAGTCAATTCTGAGACTGAAGGCAGGTATATTTTTTTTCCCAATCTGCTTTTATACTATTTTAATTACATGCAAGCAATAAGGTCAGTTCTAGGTTGCAATATAATAAACGCAAATAGCAGAGGAATGAGCAATGCAATAAACAAAAGTCCATGATCATTCCTGTGATTGCTCTTTCTGAGGGTGTTTCAGGATGACTGAAATATCTGAGCCTACTTCCTTGTCCAAGCCCAAATTCAGATTCTTGCCTGAAACCTACTTCTTCTGTTCCACCCTAAAATTAAAATTCTTACCTGAACTTACTTCTCTGTTCTAGCCTTAGATTCCTGCCTGCAGCCTGTTTCAGGACTTCTTATAGATTCCTTTCCTGTCATTTTTCTTCCTTTTTTTTTAATTTCTCCTCTCCTGTCTCCCTGCCATGGCAGACCTTCTCCGCAACTTGCACTAACTCTCTTGATGGCCCATTCTGTCTTTCTAGTCTCTGAAGCTTTTTCTGTTATCTCAAGCGGTTCCCCCGAGACCTGCCGATGGAGGAGTCTGTCGATGGACCTTCAGGTCAGGTGCCCCTTACCTTCTGCCACAGTCAGGAAAAGCATGATGTCGATGACAGCCTGGTCAATGGTATCTGAGGGGGCATTCTTTCTAATTTCGTCTTAGGTGGGCTGATAAGTAAATAAGACAGTTTTAGAGAGATTAAATGGCCCCTTGGAACCTCCTACTCTTCCCACCGGTAAAGGGGGATAGAGCCATAGGGACGAAGGTAAGGGGATATAGAGGAGGAGGGTCTTGGAGTAACAGATCCTCTGTTGAAGGTTCTTGGAGGATCGATTTCTTCTCAGGTCTGGATCTCTCCTCCTGGGCTTCTTTTTTTCCTGATGGCCAGCACCTGTGAGGCAGGTCTTGGGGAAAGAAAGGCCTTTATCTATGAGGTGGGGAGGGGCCTCTACTAGATTTTCTCTCTCCTTGTCTGTCTCTGTCCCCACTCTTAAACTCTCAGCCTGCCTCTTTTTTTCTACTACCAAATCCCAAGCTCTAGCCTTATCTTTCACCTGCCCTCACCTGCCTACAGACAGCTCGTTTTTGTCCAATTAAAAGGCTCTTTTCTCTCAGATATAAATTGAGCACAACTAGTAACATTCTGTAATTTATAAAGTATAAGACACACCTAACACCCAGTCCATCTGCCATCTATACATCCTAACTTAAAAGTCTATAGTTCTACACCTGTTATGTCGTGGTCTAGCTTGTATATTATCTGAAAACCATTCTCTCAAGTCTATATCATCTTTTTTTTTTAATATTAAACAGCTTGGGTTGGCTATGAGAGTATAATCAGTCTTTAATCCCATCAGAATTCTGAGCATAGTCTGTGGATTTCTGACATTATTGAAAGCTATCTATCTATGCACAGTGATCTACACTGTTGTCTCTTAACTATTCCCAGCTATTTTTAATTAAAATATCTTGAAAACACCCTAGCAATTAACTCAGAGCTATGAATTTGCTATCTGGTCCTTAGCTCCTCCTATGCTTAATAATCTAAAATCAGTTTGTAAAGGCAGTCTCTTTTGTGAGTCAATTTTAATAATAACCAATAATACATCTTTATTTGTGCCATGTGAAGGATGATACAAAGAATGTTTACCTTTTTTGATTCTTTTGGATCTAGTTCTTTAAGGGGTCTCCCTCTATCAAATCTGATTCATATAACTCTGGAAGATGTATAGAGACTAATCATTTTAAAAAAAACAAAAAAACAAAAAACATAAAGACAAAGCCCTTTTCCAAAATCAGCATGTCCTTTAGCCGGTAACTAGGAAAACTTTTAGCTTGAACTCTCTCCCAGAGGAATAATGAACAATCACAAAATTTAAAATAACACCCCTTTTGATAATTAAAATAATTTAAACCAAATGAACTGAACTACACAAATATTGTATGAAACTATTTTTGGACTTTTTCTAATTTGTCATGCCAGCATATTAACCAAAAATTCCCATGGAAAATTCTATCTTATGATTACCTGCTTGTAGGAAGCAGGCATCTTTTACTGTCTGTTTTTTTGTCTCAGAGCCATCATGTTGCTATTATTGTGGGAATCCTGGTTAGCTTCTTTTCCTCTCCTGACTAATATGCCTAGATTCAGCGGGTTGCCAGTCTAATCTGAGGTCTCCTGGGGGAGGTGGCCCAGCCCCATACCCACCCCACCCCGGGAAGGGAAGGGGGAGAGTAGAGGAGAGGGCTGTGGCCCTGGGATTCAGCAAGTGCTGCTGTGCTGTTGCGGGGCATGGGGGAGGCTGTATCACTCAGGGTGGGGTGGTTAAGGGTGGGGTGGTTCGGTGCCACAGGTGATGCAGCACCCCCACCCCTCAAGCCACCTTCTCCACTGGGCCTTCCCAGCTGTCCCGTAGCCAGTTGCAGAGCACCACTATGGTAGAATTGCGCCCGGTGGGGGCAACTGCTGGTCGGGGGCTGTCCCCTGACTGCCTCACCCCGGCCTTGGCCGGGCATCCCCCCCACCCTGCACCCCACACCTTCTTGTCTCTGTTTATAGCAGGGAACCACAATGCCAGTGAGTTGAGTCTGCTCCAGCCTCTCTTTGTTTAAGGTTCAATGCTTGGGTCACCATGTGACTTCTCATCCCACTGAGCAACCACCTCTCCTTTCCATTGTTTTTTTCTCTTTCTCTAATGAGAAAGAGGGTTTCTCATCAGGGTTTCTATTCCTGCATAAACATCATGGCCAAGATGCAAGTTGGGGAGGAAAGGGTTTATTGAGCTTACACTTCCATGCTGCTGTTCATCACAAAAGGAAGTCAAGACTGGGATTCAAGCAGGTCAAGGAGCAGGAGCTGATGCAGAGGCCATGGAGGAATGCTGCTTACTGGCTTTCTTACTTCTCCTGGCTTGCTCAGCCTCAAGACTACCAGCCCACAGATGGTACCACTCACAAGGAGCCCTCCCCCCTTGATCACTAATTGAGAAAATGCTTTATACCTGGATCCCATGGAGGCGTTTTCTCAACTGAAAGTCCTTTCTCTGTGATAACATCAGCTTGTGTCAAGTTGACACACAAAACTAGCCTGTACACCTAACTTTCCCATGTTTAACTAGTTGAATCTGTCTGACATCCAAAAAAAAAAAACCAAACAAACAAAAAACAAAAAAAACATCAGTCAGTTTAAGTCTTAAGAACACAGAACACCAGAACACAAAACAATTAGAACAGAAAACAACAGTTCGCCCCAGCTCACCCCTGCCAAGGGCGGCCAACGCAAACAACCAATACACAGCTCATCCCTGTCATGGACGCAGAACAGATTTGTCTCTTCTACAGACATAGAACACTTTCCCAGACAGTTCCAGCTGCACTGGGTTGCAGACAGCTCCACCCTGCCACCACTGCCATGGGTGTCAGGTGTAAACAACCCCAACACACAGTTCATCCCTTCCCAGAACACAGAAACCAGGTGACCCTGCCGAATTGGCAGAAGCCAGATCCAGAAGAAGGAACCCTCTTGACTTCTTCGAGGGGCCTGAAGTGTCCTCCAGACCCCTGAGGTCACTACGTTTAAGGCATGTCTGTCCACCGCATTTGACCGCTCCAAACACCGTGGGCTCCCTGAGCCCCCTGAAGCTTACAAGCAAGACTTTTAAACAGACTTACAGACTCAAGCCTGAGACAAACAGACAAATATTGAGACGACCATGGTTACCTGCCCGAGCCATTTCTCCAATCCCCTGCTCTCTGATGCATCCCCACAGAGGGTCAATTTCCCAGCCAGTGCACCACTGGTCAGCAGACTGGGGTGGAGGTAGTGAGTGCTCTGACCAATGGGTGATTTTACTCGTGTACCAGTATCTGGATAACTCCTTAGCTGCTGGGGATGGGGCTGTTGCAGATGACCTTTAGTCAGCAGGGGAATAGATTCATAAAAAGAACACAGAAAATTTACTCAAGAAGTTTCTGCACTTCCCCTTAGGCCCCTTCACATACTGCAGCTTGCCCTGTGTCTTGTGTTCAATTAGCTATCTACACATCTCTATTGCCACAGCAACACTGTGGGTTGTCTGGTCTTTTTACTTCCCTAGAGGAGATGCAGTAGTTGTTTGCCTCACTTAATTGCAGAGTCATGTGGAGGATATTACATAGATAAACATTACAGTAAATTGTATGGGGGCTACCACAAAACATGAAGGTCATTTGGGGATTAAGTGACTTCCAGGGGCAAAAAATATGTTAAATGCATTTTGCATAGTCTGAGAGCCCACATTCAATTCACTCGTTTTACTGATTTTTAATTCTCTAATTGTGTTTGTACAGGCGAGACTACTTTTAATTGACTGTGTATGTCTGTGTTTGTGTGCTATAGAGTATATGTATCACAACCTTTATGTTCCCTTTGCCACACCTTAATGCTGTTTAGCCATTATTGTTCCCCATTCCTTTGGATGAGTCCAAAGATGTGCAATTACTCATTCACTTACATCTTCTAAGATAATGATAGCATAAAATAATCTGTTGAAATCCATCTGCAAAAGACTGTGTGTTCATTCACCACTGAGAGTCCTTGATCTGCTCTCAAACAAGTTCTCTAGGAAGTTAAATGGAAAGATCAGTTCATGAGGGGACTTAATTAGGGTTCCAAATGTTTAAAGATAAAATTATGTTGTGAATGAACCACAGTACTGGGGATGTAGCTAAGTAATATGGCAAAGTCCCAGCTTCGACCCTAAACACACAGAGACACACATCAATGGCTTGAATTTGTCACTGGCTTGAATTCAGTAAAAATTTAAAGACTATAGCTTTCTATTAAAGTATTGTATGTTACAGACAGTGGTAGAGTCTTTATGAGGTGAGGCTTAGCTGGAAAAGTGGTAGATCAAGGGTCTTGTCTTTGAAGGGTGTATTGGGACCCTGGCACCTCCTCTCTTTTTGCTTCAGGGCTACCAGGAAGTTAAACAGTTTGACTCCATCCTATATTCGAACCATGATAGCCTTCCCTTGCAACTGGTCTCACAAGAATTAAGGCAACTGACCATGGACTGAAACTTCTGAACCTCATGGCAAAACAAAGTTGTCTGCATTAATCACTTTGGGGATTTTTATCAGAGGGATGCAAATCTAGTAAATTCCGCAACTAAAAACCAATCCTACAACAAAAGCAAAATGTGTTGTGGAATACTAAAGACCCTGTTTTAATCTGCTGGGTGTAGAGAAATCCAAGAGTGAAGAAATGCTGGGGCTGCCTGACAATATGAAAGTAATGGCACCTGGTATAGGCCTTGTGGGAGAGGACAGCAGGACATCACCTGGAGCTGATGTCATTGTCGTGCTAAGTCACTTTTGGAACTGTACCAAATCCTCCTGTAAGAGAAAAAAAAATCTCCCTTGGGTGAATTGAGGGATCTGGCTTTTGTGCTAATGGCTGTCTCTTGACTATTGTAGGTAGCTCAGAACTCCAAAGCTGGTGCACTGATTCAATACCCTTTCCCTTTCGAGTAAAGAACATGTCTAAGCTAATGCTCTAGGATCTCCTGGAGGAGCCCAAATCTAGCTCTCTGTTCTGTATTCTGAATATCCCCTCTCATGCTCTGAGGTAAGCCTGAGCTCTCTGGACTTGTACAACTTTATACTGCCATTCTTAGGCTGCTTTTCCTTAAAGTACAGTTTCTCTTTCCTTTCACCTCTGTCTGCCTTACATGCACTCAGGAGTTGTCTCCTCTTCTATAAGCTCCTTACTGATGACACTTCTCTTGCTTGCTTTCTGAAAGGTAGGGGTATATTTCCCCTCCCCGCCATGCTTCAACCTTTTTCTCTTTTGTTGAGGCCCTGGGGACTGATACCAGCTCTCATTCTGCTCCCACTTCTTCACAGTACATTTGTTGTTGTTGTTGTTGTTGTCGTTGTTAGATTTTAGCAAGTATTACCAAGTGTTGATTGTGTTTAATGTGCAAAAATCTCAAGCCCTCTGTTTCTTCTTCTGAACAAAGCCCTTATTTTCCTAGAATTGTGTAAATTCTCATTCTTGAGTTTCTTACCCATTTAGGATTCAGAGAAGATCAATGGTATCATTAAACTTCTATTCATTGTATTATGCCCATAGATTTTTATCAAGTCAGATTCTCCAAGGATTCAAACCTCCCTCAAAGAATGAGAATGTCTAAATAGAAAAGTTGGATAAATACTTGCTGAACCAAAGACACAGTCTGGAACATGCATATTTCATGGAAAAGCAGCATGCATATTTTCTTCTCCTCCTTCTCCTTCTCCTTCTCCTTCTCCTTCTCCTTCTCCTTCTCCTTCTCCTTCTCCTTCTCCTTCTCCTTCTTCTACTAAATTTGGAGTACAAAGAAAGTAATCCAATCGAGAACACCTATTTTTTATCTAAACATTCAAACTCCAAATCTCCTGAGACTCTTTATAATTCTTTGTCTCTGTATTGGCTTCAGTCTTTCAACAACCCAAATGTTCTCTAGCAAGCTGTTGGAGTAAGCAGATAGATGGCCTTTTTAGCTACATGATGGAGAAACCTCTAGGCCCACTGGAAGCTGATGAGAGAGAACTGGCTTCAATCTTATTCCAACCTGCTGTTATCTCTAGTTAGGCCTACCCTGCTCACCAGAGGCAGATGATAGCCCACCTCAGGAGACAGAGATTATGAGCATTAGGATGGAGGAGCACTGTGAGTTCTCCTCAGGTGCCAGGCACAGTTACAGAAAAGCCTGTTTGTCCAAGCTTGAATTGTGTTGCTTTGCAAGGAAAGATCCTGCCATCATCTGCATAATTCAGATATTGAGCTACTGAACATCGAGAAAGAGACCTTAGGATCTCAGCTTGGCACAGATTGCTCACTCTTTAGGAGACTGAGGCCCAGTTCATTTCCCTTGAGGTTTATTTCAATAGAAAGGGGGAAAAAACAAACAAAAACAAAAACAAAAAAACAACAACAACCACAAAAAAACCAGACTACAGATTATGAACAATTGAAAAGTAATTAGGTATATCCCCATTTTCTTCTTTGGTGTTTCAGTTTTTTAATTTTTAATAAATGTTTAATTAGTTCTTTCAGAATTTAATATAACGCATTTTAATCATATTTGCTATTCTTCTTCCAACTCTTCCATGAGCCACCTCCCTTTTTCTACCCTTCCAACTTTGTCTTCTCCCACCATCAAGGCCAATATATGCTATTCATGGATGTACAGCCTTCCACTGGCCTGTAGTTGACTTATCGTGGTCTATCTTAGAGCAAACTGTCCATCTCCCAGAAGCCCACTGTTGCCAATTGCTCCTTTGCTAGGGGTGAAACTTCATGCCCACCACCTCTCTCCATGTTGAGATTTTGGTCTAGTGTAGTCTTGCACAGGTCTTGTGCTTACTACCACAACTGCTGTGAGCTCTTAAGTGCAAAAGACACTGTTAGATTCTGGTTAAGTACCACCCCTAGGGGTTCTACTGTTTCCACCCAATTGTCCACAATGACCCTGCAGCAATTAGAGGAGAGGGTGTGGAAAAAAGGTTCCATTTAGGGTTGACTATTTCACAACTGGCCCAAGAGCAGAAAGTAAGAAAAGGTAGCATGTCCCTATTTTCTAAGATTTCCCCAGATTAAGGGGAAATTAAGGTATATTGAAGGTTAATGGCCAAGCCAAATGTCCCAATACCTGTGTTGACATACTTACAGCTTTCTGTTTGCCTTCTAGTAGGGTTGTCTTCTTTAATTTAGTAAACAATGAGGGAAAACTGTATTTCTTTCCTTAATAATAAAAGAAATAGGAAAAAAATCCCATGGCTGCTATTTAGAAAGGGAACAATGAATTCTCATCATCTGCATTATGGCACTTATGACAAATTTGCAAATATATGCCGGGCAGAATTGCTTTCCCGAGAAAGTGATCTAAAGGTTGCCCAAGGGTTTGTTTTTAAATTATATTTACGTTAACAATGAAAAAATTTGTCATATTCTAAGTAGTTATGGAGCTAATAATTTACATAATGGAGACTGCCTGTGTATTAACCAACACTGTTTCCAAATTAATTAATTTTAACCAAACTCAGAGAGAGCACTTGTCCACCTATTTTGATACAAAATGTCTTTCAGTGGCTTTTGCTAATTTACAACGAACCTTCCTGTTTAGTCATGCAGATACTAGAGTTTCTCTCTATATAAAGCTTTGTTTTGGATTATAAAGCAGAAAAAGGTTGAGGCTTTGAGGGAATGAACTGGTATTTTTCTGTCACAAGGTTCTCGGTGACAATTTCTGGTTTCTTTGCGAAAGAGCAAGTATTCAGAGTTGATGGAATTATTCAGTAAAAAGTATGGAAGTCTCTGGACAAAGGACTGCATGTGCTGAGAACCTTTGCTCATTTCTTTAAAGAGATCACCCTTTCTCACACAGAATACTGAGGATAGCTGACTACCACACAATGGCTCAGTGGGCGGGTACTACATTTTCTTTAAGTATGAACAAAGTAAGGTTTTGTAAGGTAAGAATGGGCAGAAGACAAAAAAAAAAAAAATCAGATTTCATGTGGTATAGGAGATCTGAGACTGGTGAGAAAGGATACTTCTGATATATTACTGTGGAGACTTCCAAGATATTTCATGTTGTAGACTTGATATATTGTTAAGCAGAAGTTATCAGCCCATAGCTATCCAAATGGTCGCTATTCAAAGATATCCTGAGATTTGGTGTGGAATGTGAGAAAGCCATCATCAGGATTAGCATTTGCTATTTTAATCAGGGGTATTTGGGCACTGTACAATGAAATTAAGATATGTCAATAAATAGGAAGCTCGTCAACATTATTTTATGTGAGAGAATGTTTGTCAAAATAACACTGATAAGGGCTCGAAGATGGTTTCATCAGTAATTTTCTGGTTGTCTGAGCAAGAGGACCTGAGTTTGGATTCCCAACACTCATGCCAAACCCGGGTGTAATGGCTTGCATCTGTAACATCTGTAGCCCTAGCCCAAGGGAGAGTTGATAAGCACATCTCTGGATATTATTGTCTAGCCAATCTAGTAGAATCAATGAGCTCCTGGTTTAGTGAGAGAACCCATTTCAAAAGATTGTGTGGAGGGTGATAGCACAAGATACCTAACATTGCATATTTGCAAGTCGAACCTCCTGTCCCATGCACACACACATCCACATGAACACATCAGCATAACACACAATTTTACACACACACACACACACACACACACATGCACACAAAAACTGAAACCATTGTTGTTTCTACTGAACTTAGGAATTATGAGTTAATGTCATACACTTCAACTAATAAAATCCATATATGGAAATTGCTTATGGAGTGAATATAAATGACCAGTTATTTATTATTTAAGGGAATTTTACTCATAGTTAATGTTGCTTTCTTTAACATCTGCAAATACACACAACTGTATGAGGATAGTACCAGGATCGGCAAACGATGGCTTTTTTCCAATTCTCACTTTGGAGCAGTGATTTGGGCTTTGACCCCTTTAATATGTGAGGGTTTGGCTAAATAGCAGCACTAACCAGGAAATAACAAACCATTAGACAATTTAACATTCGTCCATAGCATTGTATCACTTAACTGCCCAGCAGCGAGGTGTGAGTAATATGTACACCTAAAAGGGAAAATGCAGGGAAGACAGACCTCAGATAATCAATTGGAAACAACCCAAAGCTCATACTTCATCTTTCCTTTTTTCCTCTGGTTCTAAAAAAACAGAAAGATTACATTGGTTTGAACAGCTATGCCGTGAAATGTTACGAAGGACGCCTCTCCTGTGCAGTATTGATAAACTGCCGGACTGTATTACGAGCATTTTTTAGCTTTACTAGACCAGCAAGAGGAAGCAGAGAACAGATTTCCCCCTTCATGTCCATGTGCCCTGGGAATTGCTTAAACAACAGCTGTTTATGTGGGCGGGTGGGCTCACACCATTTCACACTGGGTTAAAGGGTTCCCACTCCTGGGCATCTCTGAAGTCCTTTGTCACATGAATGGGAGCCATGGCTTGTGACCAGCTGAGCTTCATTATTTAGTTCACTGTATCATAAGGGCAACTATCTAGAAATACTTTCTGCCCATACCCCCCCCCCCGTTCTCTTGGTAGGAGATTTATAGGACTATTTGGCAAAATCACACTGAGGTGGAGTCACAACATCATTCTCTGTCCTCAAACAGCCACCCTGCTGCCACTGATCAACATTCCTAGGATGGCTGTGATTGAAATTTAGCACGTAGATTGACTTAATTGGCATGGGGATCTGGTAAGCATATGCACCACTGCAGGCCTGCCATCTGATGTACCCATAGGGTGCCTCACACCTCACCCATGCTCATGTCTTGCTGAAGAACGGAGTTTGAACAGATTGTTGGTGGCAGCTCGTACTGCGGGTTGCGAGAAAGTGGCTTTAAAGGACAGATATGTAGGGATCTCTGTTGGTCTTCTCTTTAGGACAGCTCCCCATTTCCTAGAAAGGAGCCCTAGTTGACTTGGCTGTGAAGAGTTAACGATCATTGATGTTCATGCCTCCGAAATGAGGCCGTGTGCCAGCAACCTGGGATTTGGAAGGATTTAGCACGCTGGGGCAACCACTGCCTCAGAATTCAAGGTTAGAACATTCTGTGCTCAATGTAGCCATAATTGATCCCCAGGACGTCAGAGAAAATCCAGGACCTTGGTCTGAATGGTTTTCTGCTGAGCTGTAAGCATAGTAGGGCCAAAAGTTCTGATGCTAGGATATGGATACCAGATTAAGGAATAGACCCTGAACATCCGTTTCTCTTATCTGAAAATTTCGTAGGAAGAGAAAAAACCTACAGTGGTTAGGAGGAAGTTGCATTGTTCAAAATTCACAGATGCCCTGGGGCTTCGGTACTCCGGAAGTCAGGTGGAACCTATTCCTGGTTATAGATACCAAAGACGAGGTCTTCTCTAACTGCTGTAATGGCCAAGACTGTCTGCAGCATTGCAAAGCAAGGGTGGGGTCTCCAAAACTCCCTTTTTCTTCTTGAGAAGGTTTTGTACTACTTGGGTCATCGTTTCCAACCTTGACTGTGCTCTTTGTGTTCTAGCCTAGCGTGAGGGAAAAGCCTGGATGACTAATTAATGTCTTTCGCATTCTGAACAAATGTGGAAAACAGTTTGATTTCCTCCATGTGAGGCTGGAAACAGGTATCAAATAAAAGGGGCTTTTGCTGTGAAACTAAGGGGAATTTCTTTAGGATATGTTCTTTCCCAGAACCTGTTCCTATTGTGGAAGTCTCTCCATACCTGACATTCTAAGTCCCAGGGATCATGTGCCCCAAACCTGCCCTGTTACAATGCTGTTGATTTGCCCTTCTGTGGTATTGTAGCTCCTATCTGACTTTGAAGTCAGAAGAAAGAAGAGTTCATCAAACTCACAAAGAAGAATGTACACACTGAGGTTCAGGAATCAAAGATGTTAGACTATGTGGCTCAGTTGTGGGAGCTAGGAACTTTTTCACTGACCTTTCTTGAACATTTAGCAAGGAGCTAACTAGACGTGTACATATTTTACGATTTTGTGAGCTTCCTGAAAATTATTTAGCCCACAAAGGCAAGAAATACATGAGAAAACAGGAAGCACTGGCTCTGGGGCCTCCTGAGAATGGTGGGCAAGGCAGCTGACCAGAGATGATCAGTACCAGCCTGTCAGCCCTTCCCCAGACAGAGGCAGCAAAGCAGTAACAATTCATTCAATTATGTTAAGCGCCCATTAAAGGAATCTTAAGCCTCCCCTGGGCCATCTCAGTTCTAAGAGATTGTAATTGTTTGAGACTAACCATGATTTCTTCTTCTGCCTTCAGGTGATTCTCATTTTGACAAAACTCTATGACTATAACCTGGGGAGCATCACTGAGAGCTCGCTTTGGAGGTATGTAGATAAATTAGGCCGCTAATTACTGTACTGTTTAAGCCTGGCGCCTGCTCTAGCTGTCTCTGGAAGTCTCTTTTCCTAGTGGGGAAGTTCCTGCTTATAAGCATGCCTTCCTTTCTTTTCATTGTTTCCTCTAGAGATGGGATGGGCTTTGTTTACTGGCATGCCAGAGAAACGCCTTCTCTTAATAAGTGAGACTGTTGTGTTCTGCTCTTCCTGAGGTGCTAACATATTTTGATCCGCATGGGTCTCACTGATCTGGACACTATGGAGGAGAAGGAGTTGGGCTTCTTTTTGTAGTCTGCTCACCTCAGCTTCTAGGAGCAGGCTTCCCTTGAGGTACAAGGCTTTCCCAGTTTTCGGTCCTGGGGCTGCTGCTCCCTAGCAGCACCCAGGTGGGCACAGAGGCATTTGTGTGTTTATGTGCCTTTATCTCAGGGATTCATGTTCTACTTCACACACGTACAGATTATGTGGAAAACAGACTGTGTCAAATGAATGGATACAAATCATTTAGAGGCAGAGTATCTCATGAAGATCTGAACAAAGGTGCTTTGGGGTTGTTATCAGTCTGAAGTCAAAACAGACAAATCCTTAGAAACAGTCGACTTTACAGTTGTTATTAAGTGGTCTCTTCTTGTTATTCCAAAATTTTCCCTCTCACCAGCCGATATCAGGTAGCAATACCTATGCCGACCCCTCAACTCCAAAAAGAAGCACTACCTCTGAATGGTTACTTCTGTTTCATCTAATAATCCCAGAGAGAAGAAGAGTTTTGTCTACATGCAGTCAAGGGGTGGGTCAGAGCTAATACCCAGCAGAGCAGCTGAAAGCATTGATATATTGGTCAGTGTCTTGATAATCATGGAGTTCTTAGCACATTAAGTGCCAGGGGCACCTAGTGCATTATTTAATTTCAGTAAGCCTTGATAAGAAAGTTCATGATTCAGTAAGTTTGTGTCTCCTTGATAGTTTTTTCTAGCATTCATGCATTAGTAAGAATAAAAGCCACCTTCCCCCTACAATGCATCTGTCATGAATAGTGTACATTAGACAATTAAGAGACATGCCGCCTTGTCTCAAAGAGGCAGAGGGTTTTAGAAGGCACAACAGTCTACCCACACTGTGGGACATACACAGAGGGACGCAGCAGAAGAGGGAGCTATGCGACCGAAGCTCTGTGTAAGCTTGCTTCTTTCTGAAGTATTAAGAGTGTGTTTTCCATTTTCAGGGAGGGAAATTAATGAAATAAAAATGTCACCTGTTGTCACAGTGCTGGAGAGGCAGGGGCATTACCAATGACAGGTAGACATGTAAACTAGCCAAATAAGTCAATTCTTTCAGTACAGTGGAAAACTGCATTAAATTAAAAAAAAAAAATAAGGTGCACAGTGATGAAGGATGAATCCCATAATCTGACCTCTGTTGTCCACACAGCACCAGCACTCATGTGCATGCCCATATCCCAACACAGGCACACCAAAACACACCCAAACACACACACACACACACACACACACACACACACACACACAGAGAGAGAGAGAGAGAGAGAGAGAGAGAGAGAAATAATGTTTATTAGCAACTGAGAAATGTCCAACAATCAGATCCAAACCTTCAGTTGAGCCTTATTGTTTGAAATTTCTGCCAGCTAAATCAAGTGTCAAATGCCCTCTGGGTATTGGAGTAGGTGGGGACCAAGAGGCAGTTGACCTTGTACTGATGTCCTAAGGACTTAAAGCTCTTTGGATCTATTCGACAGGGATGACAAGCTACCATTGTTCCCAATTAATGAGATTTACTTGCTGTTCACACTCCCATCGATTGTGCCTTACTCCTAGAGCAAGTTGCTGACTTTGTTTTGTGTTGTGTTGTTGCTCATGCAGGGAGTCAAACTGAGAGGGACTGGGTGATCTGACACAGAACTGCACTGAACACCAGCTGGAAATGAGAGTGGATTAAGCCTTGAGATTTGTGGGGAAAGCCAGTTTTACCATTTGAGGCAAGATAAGCTTAAAGGTTGAGATAAATAAAATGTCAAATCGAGATACAGTATCTCTGAGAAGAAATATATTCATCTCTCTCCTCTCTTGTCCAGAGTAATCAGCACTCTGCCAAGAGACACTTAGCTGTAGAGGAAGCCTTAGGCAGTTCTGACTGAGATACAAGCATGCACGTTTAAAGAGCCACACACCTGCAGTGCCTCTCTCTAAGAAAAGCTGATTGGTGAGAGTGACTGGCCAAAATCAGTGTCCGAAATTCCACTCTAGTGGATGGCAATGTCTCTTTCCACTCCTGGAGCTCCCAGGGAGCAGCAAAGAGTGGCTCAGGTCAGCTTGTTAATTTTAAAGAGTAGTTTTTCTACAAAAGCCAATTATTCTTCAGCTGCAAGGAAGAGGCTGTAGAATGGAAGTAAACACTCAAACTAGTGTGTAAAAGTGTCCCTGTATGGGGGTCTCCCTCATTAATACCTACCCAGTGTTAATTCCTTAACGCACAGCCAATGATATGGCTCGTAGCTGTGCATGTGCTGTGAATCAGCACCACCCTCCAAGGCCTGCAGGAGCTAGCTGCCATCAACACGTGGTCTCAGTCCCCACCCATTCAGGAGTCATCAGAGTTTTCTAACTTCAACTTTCAGGCCACATCTATATCATGTGGCAATAGTTTGGGTTCCCAGACTTTCATGTCTATTTTATTAAGATCAGAAGGCTAAAAGGAAATAGTATGTGTTCATTATAATGAGCCAGTCAGTGCAGTGACACCTAAACACAGCTTTACACACAGTCCAGGTTGGTATAACGGTCATCAGTGATTTTGGTCAATGTTTAGGGTCCACTTTATGTGTTAATCAATATACACTGACTAGGAATACTTTTTGTGTGTTTGCTGTATTAATTGGACTCCAACAGCGTATCTTGTTTCACTTGACAGAGAATCATGGGTATCTATACAGACAAATGCATTTAAAAAGGAGTCTGAGTTATAAGTGTCCCAATATGTGGAATATATATGTTGAATTAAACTAATTGAAGAAGTGCTTTCTGAGGAGCAGGAAACGCTCTTTATGTGTTCCTTCTTGAATGGCCCTATAAAAACCAGCCTGTTAGTAATTCCAGTTTCCAAAAACGAGGAATGAAGCCTAGGAAAGTGGAAGAGCTTGTTCAGTGATTGTGTGATTGTACAGAGCGGCTCCTCCATCTGTTTTCGTAATGTGCATGCACCTGCTGGTTCTCGTGTACCTTTCTGAGGTCTCTTTCGCTTGTCTCCCCGATATTAATTATGATATATAGTACTTTAGATACATGTGTAGGCCTGTCCTTATAATTTAGTAACTTGATCTCTGTAAAGTCCCAAAGAGTTCTAAAATACCTTCACTATAGTAAAGCCTCCATTTATAAAGTAGGGAAGTATCTGGATTATGTTGCAAGATGGTTGGAATAAGATATTCAGGAGCAATAATAATTCTAATAAATAATAGAATGGAAGTACTTTTAGGATTTCAGTAGGATTGAATAATCTCCATACTTGTCTCCCCTCAATACTAAAATCCCCAGTGGTTTTTTCTCAGTATCTTCTAAGCTGCTAGTGGAAGACTGATTTCCCAGGCAGCTAGTATCAGGGTGTTAACTCCACACCCACAATGGCACACCTACTCCAATATGGCCACATCTCCTAATACTGCCACTCCCTGGGCCAAGCATACACAAACCATCACACAAGGTAAATCCTTTGGTTAAATTGGTCATCTAGATATTTTGTTAGAGAGACTTAATGGTTAATAATATCAATATGTCTTAGTTCCCTCTCGGCTGCCTTTCCTTCACAAAGAACACGGCTCATTGTAAGTAACAGTGAACTTTTTTTTCTTGGAGGGAACATATTAGAAATGGCCTAGATGAAAAGCTGTTAGGGGAGGGGAGAGTAAGTTGTCTTCAGGGGTGTGACCCCAGGTAGATCAAACACTCTAGTAGATGGCTCACATTCGCGGGGAGATGGGCAACAAATGGAAATGAGTGGGTTATTTCCTCTAAAACAACATCAACTTGTGACGTGGGGTTGGAGGTGGACCTGGGAGGAATTAGAGGAAGTAGTGAGGGTCAGGATAAAATTTTGATAAAAATGGATTATATATCACATATGAGCTCCCAGAGACAGTGACAGTACTCACAAGTGCCTGCCCAGTTTAAACTAGAAAAATTCCAGGACTAAGAAGGAGAACTGGACACAAAGTTTTACCCCTACAGTATAAGCTATTTGCATTAGTAACCTGAGAGGAAAGTACAATTAACTTTTCTCTAATACAACATCACTAGGATACACAGGATATATAAAACACTGTAGAATGTATCACTACCATTCCTGATTTCAAGTACTACAAAGTTATATTCAAAATAAACAAACTAAACAGACAAATGAATGAGTAAACAACAACACCAAGTCCCAGCATAGTATTGTCACAAAAACAGACACATTGATCTGTCTGCCACACTCCAAGGTAGCTGTCATCAATGCAGAACAGACTCTGTATTCCTGAAGTGTGCATTTTCTTTTGTCTTATCGGATTTTTGTTTGTTTTATTTATTTACTTTTTAAATTGTGTCTATGTCGATGTTTTTGGGGGTTTAGGGGAAGGAGACATTGAACATTAAGTTGGGTGGACAGGAAAGTGGAGGTCACCAGGGAGGAGTTGGGGGAAGAGAAAGACTCTGATGGATACATATTGTATTAAAATTTATTTATTTATTTTGGATTTTTGTGGCAAGCTCTTCTATGTAGCTGTGGCTGTCCTGGAAGTCACTATGTAGTCCAGGCTGCCCTTTAACTCACACAGATCTGCCTACTCTGCTTCCCAAGTACTGGGATTAAAGTGTCTGCTCCCTCCCCTACCTAGGCCACTTTTAAAAATTGTTTTCTAAAACAAAAATTTTAAAAATATACTGTATACATGTATGAATTCTCAAATAATTCACATAAATCTATTGAAGAAAAAAAGAAACAATGGTTTAAGGATTATTAAAATCCAAATTTGGATCTTAGACTTACTTACGTCTAAATTTTTTAATGTTATGAAATTTCTACATCCTAAAATTTTAATTTTATGCCCTGTATAGAAGAAAAACAGTTTTGAAGACAATGTAACAGAATCTTGTGAAATGCAAACATGTTTCACTCCAGGAGGAAGAACATACCCAGAGCCATCTGTGAAAAACCCAGGTTCACTTAGTAGAACACAGCGAGAGCATTCTCTCACATTAACATCAAGGCAAAGTGGAACTACTGGGCTAGCTGCCATGTTGAAGCACCATCAGACTCCTTTCTGTCACTACTTTGATTTTCTCCCCAACATTCTTTGGCCCAAGACAAACATTTGCTGTGTGTGAGTGTGTGTGTGTGTGTGTATGTGTGTGTATTATTCAATGTTTTATTTTATGGAATCTTAGATGACCATAGATGAACTTCCTGGTCTTCTACTCTTCTTTAAGATGCCTACATTTCTTAGTCATCACTGCACTTATTAAAAGTCTCAACAAATGAAGTAGACTGTTTCTTCCATCCATAATACTGTTTTTAGGTTGTACCAAAATGACAGGTGGTCTTGGAAGGCCACTCTATGTAAGGAGCCTGTCCTTGGGTTTTAGTCTTCTGTAGGCTGGTTATGAATCCAAGATCTGTTGACTCACTTGTTTTAAGGATATGACAAATTTATTTAAGTCCCATTTCTCTTCTAAAAACAGGGTTTTGTCTCATAGGATTCTATTTGTGCTGTGATAAGCATGCATCTCCTAATCGACATACAATAACAGACAAAAATGAGAACTTTTATACTTATCTGGTCAGTGTTTGAAATGGTTCTATCTCTACATCATTTGCCTTACAAATGACATCAATACCCTCATATGGTGGTTTAGATAAGAATGGCTCTATAGGTCTATATGTTTGAATGCTTATTTTCAAAGTTGGTGGAACTGTTTAGGAAGGATTAGAAGGTATGGCTTTGTAGAATATGTGTCTGTGGGGGTGGGCATTTTTGAGGTTTCAGAAGCCCATTTCGTTCTCACTTAGCCCTTGTTCTTCTCTCTGCCTTATGACTGTGGATCTCAGCAATTCTTCCAGTGCTATATACCTGCTTGTCTGGTGGGGTTTTTTATTTATTTATTTATTTATTTATTTATTTATTTTTTTGCCAAGATGATCATGGACTATAACCTTCAAGAGCCATGAGTCTCAATAAACATTTTCTTATAAATTTCTTGGTCATAGTATCTTATGTCACAGACATGTAGGGCACTGTGTTTTGTTGATTCCAAGCTCTCCTGAAAGTGCTATTCATGTATGCATTTATGTCATCCTCAATAGGACTCAGAGAATTGGGTCTATCTATATACTACCTGCATATATGAGGAAACCGATGCACAGAGACGTGACCAGCATATGTTCTTAAGGAGACTAAGCAATAAAACAAACACCTGACTCGGGCAAGTTAGCTTTCTAGTCCAGAGTCTGAACTCACAGGAACCGTCTCTTGTTGAAGCTCTTCCCTAGCTGCAGACATTGTACATTGTATGTGAACTTGTTCTTGTTCCACATCATTTTTTCTTTTGAATGTTTTCTTTCTGGACATTTCTTACCTTTACAAGGAATACCATTTGGGAAGTTGCATATTACCTGATTCACAGTTGTGTCCTAGAAGCAAGGACTATTCTTGTTTTATAGAAGATAATCAGCATTTTGATGAATTTATTGGGAAAATATTTTCTTGAAAATTATCTTTCTCATGTGTGGATTTAATTAATTGATATAAAGCTTGCTCCACCCTATAGTCATGGGAAATCAAAGGTTTATAGAAGTTCATTTATTCAAATGTCAGGTTGTTTTAATTTATTATCAGTGCATATGTGTGAGGTAACAGATACTAATTTAATCTCAGCATGTAGATTGACACTGTCATGCTGTGTGGCTACACCTTCAATCCCATGGGTGTCTGAAGCAAATACAATGTGAAGGAAGCCAACCAAACTACTCAACTAATTAACATTTATGAGGTGTTTAAACACAAATGTGACAAATGTCCATTGGTTTCGTATCCAGACTATATCATGTTATACTGTCACCTGAGAATTACCCCTAGGAAGAAGATCATAAAACACAGCTGTAGATGGTGTTTATCTGTGAGCAGAGAGGCCAGCAATGGAGCATGTATGTGGGAGACAGGGTTGATGCCTTGTGAATCACAGGACAATGGAGATGAAGTCAAAGCTATCAGAGAACTTTAGAAAATCCCTTTTTTTATTGCAGGTGAAGTTTCTGATATTCTGCTTAACTGTAAATCATGCCGAACACTTTCAGCTCTCTTCTCCTCTTTCCAGAGGGAGACAGTGTACTGAAGAGTTATTCCTCAGCACGACTTTCTTTTTCCTGCTGGGATGTATTAGTAAGGTCATCGCCTTTGGTTTATTGGCTTCTAACAATCTGTGATTGCACAGGATTATGATTCCTTAGTTTCAGAAGTAGGAGATACAATCAATTCATGAAAGGCCCAGGGACTTTTTTTTTTTCTTTAAAAATGTATATTTGTTTCTGCCAGCATTTCTAGGGATGAAGACTTAAAAGAGCTCTTTGAAAAGAATTTATCTTTAAATGTTGTGCTTCATCACACTTTCCAATGAGAACACTGAGTGGAGCCCATGTGAGCTTTGTTCTTACTCATGGAGTTAGCGAAGGTAAGATAACATCACAGAAGTCAGCACTCAGTCAGAGTGACTGGCAAGTCTGTTCTTATTATGGAGCTCCCAACACTTATCTTTTGAAATGACTACTCACTTGGGTTAACCATGATTTGGGAAAGAGAATAAAGTTGTTTTCAGCAGGACATGGCATATTTTGTATGGAACCCTTTGGAAGTCACTGGCAATTATTGTAATACAAAATTTCTCACTGAAATTGCCATAGTCTCATAGTTTCCTGGGTCTGCACCAGCTCACTCTGGCACTACTCTCCAGCAATTGCAGATCTATCACCTCTGACCTTAAGAAACAAACAAAAAAATAAAAAATAAAAAAAATTAAAATTCATACTATCTACTTCCTTCTAAATTGCATGGGGGCATTTTTTCTTTAGCATTGCAGAAAGTTGTCCAAAAACCTGTCTTTCCCTCATAACATAAGAATTTAATGTCCAGAATAGAAGTTCAGACCTTCTGGTGGGCGGATGAGGTCTATGCCTCACACTGTAGTTTGGACTGTTCTTTCCTGATACCAAGTCCTTTAGTTGCTACTGCTCGCTTGAGAGAGCTCTGGCCTCGGCATGCAGCCTGGTGACAGCCTTCCAGAGACTACTGGCTAATACTGTGGGGCTGAAATTAAATATGAACCCAGGGATTCTGCTTGTAATTGCTGTTTGTTTGTGTTTATTTTATAGTATTTGCAGAGCTGGAAAAGTCTTACCCCAAATGTTTCCCTGGTTTTTCATTTATAGAGCAGGGGAAACAGAGGATAAAATTCTCCTTCAATCACCAGGAAGCATGTGGATTTGGGGTGTGGCATGGTAAATTCAGCTCTTTCCTGTCCTCTGAGCCAGGTGTTATGACAATGCTGATTGACTTCCTCTGTCTTCAACAACCTGATATTCTCAAGTCTCTGGGGATTGAAGATTAACTTTCGTACAGATTCTTCATGTTCTTCAGATGCAACTTTGTGGGATATATTCAGATTGACAAGTAGGGACATTATTAAACCCACTGTAGCATGAAGAAGGTCAGGGTACAGTTAGCAAAGTAGCTGTTAATGCCAAGCTATGAGTTAGGTCTGAAACAGACCTTCATAAACCACAGGGTGAGAGAGTGGATTTGTGAGCTCTTTCCTGAACATCCCAGGCCTCTTTTCTTTCTTGATGTGGTGTTATCTATCATTCCCTAGTCTCAACGCCATCAGAAACAATGCTGCCCAGAAGAATTCACATGGATTCTTTGGGAATAGGATGTTTGAATGCAGCCCCTTGTACATGGGATGCTGGTACCATACCCCTGAACTATCTCCCTAGCTCTTTTTGTTGCTATTTTCATTATTCCTTTTTGTTTTTGCTTTTTAAACAGTTATCATTTTAAAAATCTACTTGAAACACTTTCTTCTTAAATTGAAGCAGGAATTATCCTCCTACCTGTGCCTGAGTGACTGAGACTACAGATCTTCGCCATCAGACATGATTTCCATAAGGATTCTTTGTCAGTAGGACAAAAACAGATGGAGATAGTTATTTAATTTAGTCAACCCTTGATGAATATATCCATCTCTGATGATCTTTTTCCTTGTATGGTAAATGGGTTTGCTAACAATTCTATTTGGTCAGAGAGATAAAGCATGCTCATGTAAGAGTTGGTGGACCTTCTGTTGCATTTAGCCACATGATTAATTTATCCGAACAGTTTTGGTCACAAAGAATAGTTGGTGAGTCGTTTGTGTGAAAAGTTTTTCCTACTCAATCTATTTTAGTTTCCCATGATGCTTTTAGCATGGAGTCTTGCATCCTAGTCAATAACCATTTGACTGTTGATGCTTCTTCCCAAGAGGATGATAGAGATGTTTTCCTCTAGGGCTTGTGGGTAAATCCTATCACAGAAGCAAATATTATATATGAAGGGAATCAGACTTAAGGAAATCCCTGAATTAGATCTATACTTTAAGCTTCTTTTCCTCATGAAGATTCACCCCCCGCCCCCAGCATATAGGTTTGCTCAGAAAGAAAATATGCTCTCAGCTTTAGATGAATAGCGGAACTCATGAAATGTGACCCTTCTCCATTTCCAGAGTGTACCATGTGTTCCTCTTATCATGATCCCAGTATTAATAACTTGCCTTGTTCTTCTGATACCATACCCAACAAAAGCAATTTGGCCAACAAAGGGCAATTTTATGGCTTATAGTTCAAGGGTATACTCCATGCTAATAAGAAAGTCACAGTAGCAAGAGGGAAGGGAGGCTGGTCCCACTGAGCCTGCAATCAAGTAGTACAGAGTGATGACTGCTGAGCTTAGGGTCTTTTTAACTTATTATTCAATCTGGTACCTCACCCATGCATTGGTACTGCTCATATTTAGAATGGCTCTTCCTATTTCTGTTAACCTAATCTAGAAAATCTCTCACAGATATGCCCATAGGCTTGTTTCCCTGACAGGATTTTTAAGCCCTGTCAAATTTAGAATTATGGTTAACCTTCACAGTGTTTGAAGACATCTCTGACAACCCATTGCAACAGTTCATGGGTTAAAGAAGACAGTTGCCCTGTGAGTTTCTAACAGATTCAAGCTCCTGCCTTGATTTGAGTGGCTCTTCTCCATATTCTTTCTCAGATTTCCACTGTTTATTGGGTACAGGAATCTAGTGAAACGAGTGAGCAATTGCTGTGTTGCTTTGCCTTAGAAAATAACACAGCTGGATACCGATGGGATTCCTGTCAGAATTCAGGTGGGAACAAGAAGGCGAAATCTCTATGAAGAGCCATGTGCCAAATGTAAAACACAGTGCCGGCTTGAGGCCAAGTCAAAAGATTGGCGCGGCAGCGAAGCGAAGCGTGATTTTTCAGCAATGAATCAGTATTCAAGAGTAGTTATCTCTCTATACCCTATTGCAAAGATCACTTTTGCAGCTTTTCAGGTGGTAAGGAAGAATGGCTGGCATTCAGCTCCACTCCAGTCTGATGGCAGTAAGGGACGTTTATTCAAAAGAATTGAGTTTACAGACTGCTAGTTCTTCAGTTTAATTTTTACATTTCAAAGTATGTTGCAGAAAGGTTAGAAATTGGAAATGGAAATTGCTTTACCTACTTGAGTTTCTCCAAATACTTTTGCAAATAAAATCTAAACAGTAAGCCTCCTGAAATGAACACTACATTGATGAGTCCTTTGAAATAGCATAATCTGTGCAGATTGAGGCTCTGTGAACATGTCTGTAGAGCCAATCTTAACACCAAGCCATACTTATGTAACCTCAGGTAAGTTGTCTTGTGTTGAGAACCTTGGGTTCCTCATTTATAGAAAATAATTGAACTAGACCAGTGGTTTTCAACCTCCTTAATGCTGTGACCGTTGAATACACTTTCTCATACTGTGGCAATCCCACCATAAAACTATTTTATTGTTACTTCATAACTTTAATTGTGTTACTGTTATGGAGTGTAATATAAATATCTGTGTATTCCAATGGTCTTAGAAGACCCCTATAAAAGGTCATTTGACCCACAAAAAAGGCCACAACCCACAGGTTGAGAACCACTGTATTAAATCAACTTTGATTAGACAAACTGATTTTCAACCTAGCTCCAACATTACAAGTTGGTAATTGTTACCCAAATGTCTGCCTCGTTTGCAACACATGCCCTGATGTATTTTTCAGCGTCAATAGAAAAAGCATGAATAACCCTACTTCTTTTGGATTTTCCCTATACATGTTTCCACCATTATATATTAAGAGTTGATTAAAGGCACACTGAGGCAGATACACTGACTCACTATGGCTTTGCAGATGAAAGCATGACATTTCAGAGTGAGCAGATTTGTAAATGGTAGAGTTGCCTCAACCAAGTTAGCTGATTTCTTTGAACGATGAATTCCAAATAATATATTGGAAATAATAATAGTTTCACCATTCAGGTCATAGTAAAAAGAGTAAACAAAGTGTATAAATGTGTCAGAAACATGATCATTTATACAAGTTAGAAACATCTGAAATGTGGGTCCTCTGATCATAGAGGTAAACAGGAGTAAATACCAGCTGCCATCTTTGGAAAAACCCTCTGTGAACCTGGGCTTCACCTGTAAATAGAAATACAGAAATTCTTCCCCCAGTTAAAGCTGCTACAGATCTCTGGTATGTGTATAGTGTAAACATGCTCTGTGTTGTAAAGACATTCTCAGATATTAGCTATCCTTAGATGGGAGGACAGAGAATATATATGCTCAATAGTTTATTCTCCTGTAGCTAGAGTAAGGCACACGGATGCAAGTATGTGTTTCAGTATCTCTGTAAATCATTGGAATTTAGAATCCTTGAAAGTGTTTAGCTTGCAATTTCTTTGCTGAGTATAATCAGAGCACAGTGCCGATCACATAGCAGTACTCAATAACTCACACTATAATGAATCAACACATTAATAAGCAATTTTTACCTTATCTGCTCATCTATTGATTATATGCCCGACAGTATGCTAAGAACATTCATACTCAGTGGCTTTGCATCCTGGATACACTAGACTCACCTGAGTATCAGTTTTAAACAGTTTGTGTGTGTGTGACCTTGTGCAAGACTAATTAGATCAAATCTTTTAGATGAAAATCTGATTGACTGACAAATCAGATCTTTTAGAATAAGCCCAGTGATACAGATAGTTTACAAGTAACACTTGTGATTTTAATATGCAAAAGACAGAGAGTAACAATGAATTCTTGCTCACTGTTCCCCTGAAGCTTGTTCACCTTAGCAGCTCACTAATATGGCTGATTATTCACTTCTGGGCATCCAAGTTTCCATCAACATGTTCTGCCATCTTGCCATTTGTTATGGCTAAGATATTCTACATAATAAACAAGGATGTCAATTTATTACCCACAATATGATTGTAATTTCTTTTGCTTCTCCTCCTAAAACCCAAATATGTTGACCATGTAAATCATAAACTTAGATCCCTTTATGGTAACAGAAAATAACCATATAAATCAGGATAGAAAAAATTATATTGAAAAGGATTTCAGAATCTCCTTAGACTGTTTCTGTCACAGCTCTCTGTAACTAGGCTAGGGCAACTGAAGTGTGGAGGCAGTGTGTAAAACAGGTCTTCTCAACCTGTGGGTTGTGACCACTTTGAGGGTCTCATATCAAATATCTTGCTCATCGGATATTTATATTACGATTCACAACAGTAGCAAAATCACAGTTATGAAGTAGCAACAAAAATAATTTTATAGTTGGGGGTCACTACAACATGAAGAACTGTATTAAAGGGTTCTAGGATTAGGAAGGTTGAACACCAACGGCCTAAACAGTAATAGGAATTGGTGACTAATAATTATATATTTCCTTTGATATACTGTTATAACAAGAGGGACTCAGGATCCATAGAGAATATGGAAGACAGACTCATTTTATCTGCTTGTTGAGAGTGGCCTTAGAGGAAAATATCCTCGAGATCCCTTGGGATGGTGTATTATTTTTCTTGAATTATTGTTTTCATTGTTCTTTAGTTCCAGAGCCTCAATAATGTGCAGATTTATTTTCTAAGAAGTAGCCTATATTGCAGGGAATAGACAGAGACATGTGTAGTGAGAACTCGGGAGAAACATCACCATCAGTCTAAAACAAGAGCTTGTCTCTTTGCTTTGTCACCAGTGAAAAGGCTAAATAGCAACTCAAGATGCTAGTAATATGCTGAGAAGGTCATGGTGCTCCAGGTGAGGGGTTTAGGTACCAAATACATGGTCCCAGGAGAGCTATCAGAAGATAGAAGAGCCTTCTCAGCCAGTCTACCCATCTACATATTTATGTAACTACTGTCTATCAATCTCTATGTCACAGTGTCACTATGTCTCTATCTGTCTGTCTATCTATCTATCTATCTATCTACCAATCATCAATCTATCATCTATCGCTCTCTATCACTTGTCTATTTCTTTATTTCTTCCCTCCATCCTCCTCTATCTTTCTGTTTTTTAACCATAGGAGGTCTTCCCAGATATTTAATGAATATTATACAGTTTTCAATATAATAACAAACTTTTACAATACAGTAATATAACATACTTTTACCAGTGAGAATAGAGGTGGATAGAATTTTCTGTTCCATAAGTCAAGAACAGAGTGGACTGTTTGATGATCTATTTGACATATCATTTCAGTGTGAGATCAGTCCTGCCCTCACCCCCCAGTGTGCAACTGTCAGGTTGTAAGCCCTGTGCATTTCAGACCCTGTTAGAAACAGGAGGTCCTGTGAGCATTCCTGTGGCTTGGAAGGAACGTAACCCCTCCCTGTTCTTTTCTCCTTTACTGGCATATGGGACCAGAATTTGTGGTGCATTTATCTTGCATCAACCATCTCTTTGTCTTCTTGCTCTTTTTCTAGAACTGTTTTTAAAATAATGGATGGTGGTTAATAAATACGGTGGCAAGCAAGAGAAAAGCATCAGTGAGGAGCCCGTTTTGATACACTGTGCTGTCTGGAGATAATTTGCTGGGGCAGAGTGTGAGATACACAACCCCACAAAATGCCTCATCCCTAGTCTTCAACCAAAATCATTCTTGAAAGTTTCCATTATTCACAATGTACTCTCCATGAAAACAGCAGGCGATGGTCCTGCACTGATGATGCCCTTGAGCTGGTGCCTGTTCCGTTCGGGAGTTAAAAACAAGAAACCACCAGTGTTTGTGCACTCGGGTAGATTGCCAGCTTTCAGAGAAAAAAACTTTACACTGGAGTCCAGTCTGGAGCAGAGTTTTCTGCTCTCATTACCAAGTATGTCCCCTCCATTTTCTGTAGTTTTCTCAATGTATCCTGAGAGCCCAGGCTGGCAGGTGCTTTCCAGGCTATCACATTGAGTATATTTCATTAATATACTCAATTAATATACTAAATTAGCGACTGAGTGAATAAGGAACTGATAACATATTTCTAGAATTTTCTAAACGTGATCTAAGTAGACCACTTAAATGTTATTGACCCAGGAAGTTCTACTAAGAAAGAAAAGGAAAGACAAGGACTCTCACAGACCTCTCCCCCCACCCCAACATTAAAGAAGGAAGCACTCTAAGTATTTGACCCAGGATATCATCCCACAGCATGTGGGTTTTCTAGATTCATATGCATGTTCGATTCATGCAATTTCTGCCTCCGTACAGCTCAACCTTGGCTCTACAACAACTGTACCTTAGAAAATTCTAATTGCAAAGGGCACCGAGAGCAATGATCTTATCTTTTAAAGTCAGAGCCCTTCTTGCTTTAAGAAAGCCTTTGAGCAAATGTGACTACAGCAGAATATGATGCTTCCTGAACTTTTGATGGACATTTTACTACAAGGTCAACTTGACAGGCTGTATGATGGAAAAATAATTGTTCCTGATTCCTGAGTACCATGGTGCCGGCCCACTGAGGAAGAAATAAAACAAAACATGAAACATAATATACCCAGTTCAAGTACGTGAATCTATAAAACGATTCTTTGTAATGAAAAAAACAATAACTTATGGCATCCACAATCATGCAAGCACACATGCGCGCGCGCACACACACACACACACACACACACACACACACACACCACCTTCTGTGTGTCCTCAGTTGCTGAAGCAGGTGAGGTTAGCAGCAGCTCCAGCAGACAATTTGTATACAGATACACCGTGGCCCTGCCACTTATTTGTAGGGTAAGCAGACGACACTCGTTTGCTTTAAGCATAAGGACTGTGTGAGGAGTGACCTTTGCTGGTAATTTTCTAACCAATCAGTCTTCACCCTTTAATTAATTTCCTTAAGTTGAAGGGTCCTCCCATCCCTCCACCCTTAGCAATCATTCATTTTATGTCATCCTCAAAATTATTGTCTTGGGAATTTTAATGACCCTACACCATTTGTGCCCATCTTCCTTGCTGGCATCTCATCTAGTGAGCACTCAGACCTATTTTCTCTCTCTCTCTCTCTCTCTCTCTCTCTCTCTCTCTTCTCTCTCTCTCTCTGTGTGTGTGTGTGTGGTGTGTGTATGTGTGTGTATGAACATGCTCATGCCCTCAAAATTGTGTGTGGTCATTTGTTATAAGGACCTAGCTGACTGCTCTACAACTCAGACAGGAAAAGCAGCATAAATGACAAAGTTAGATTTTTCAGCAGGCTACTAAAGCAGAGGATGGAGGATGGACCAGAAAGTCTCCTGTCTGGCCTTTTTAAGGGTGTGTGTGTGTGTGTGTGTGTGTGTGATCTGCTTTTCCTGAAACTGACTTGCACTCTGTGTGTCTCAGGGGTTATTTCATTAGTAGGGAGCAGAGGAGAAGATGAGACAATGCCATTTTCTTTTAAACCGCAAAGCCACTTTAGTAGGACCCACAGCAAATGCAAACCTTATTGCTGGTGATCAGTCTTCCTCAGTCTTCCTCTTCATGCCTGTTTCTATTCTCAAACCCCAAGACCCAATTTACTTCTCATTTCATATATTCTGTGGTTTGAAATTCTCTAATCCTACAGGGAAACCCTGTAATATACAGTGGCAAAGAGCCAGGAGAATGAGCGAGGCACAGTTTCTGAGGACCTCAGAAATCATTTGCTTTGGAGAAATTCATTCTCTTCAGATCTCCTAGTACAATCTGCAAATTCCCTCCTGTGGGCTCAACCTCCCCTTTACCTGAGGGGTTTTGAATCTCAGGAGCATACTATGGAGACAATATGACACAGAGGGAGACATTGATTTCCATTAAGAGACTGTGCCTTTCTAATGTAATCATTACTGAATGTATATCATGATCAGTACACTTTCCTCTTATGCTTTGAGGACAACTCAACTTTTAAAAAGTGTTGGGGGTGGAAGAGAGTTATGTAAGTACACTTGCTGTCAACCCTAATGGCCTAAGGTCTTTCCGCAGGACCCATGTAGTAGAAAAAAAGAACAAACCCACCAAGTTGTCCTCACCCCTCCATACTTGAACCTTTGTATGTACATTGCCTCCCACATGGAAATAAATAAATGCAGTAAAATATCAAAAAATAAATCTCTGAGAAATACTTTTTTGGGCAGTGATGGTCCAAGCATTTAATCCAGCACTTGGGAGACACTGCATGCAGACCTCTGTGAGTTGAAGGCCAGTCTGGTCTACAGAGATATCCAAAAATCTGTCCAGAAACTCCATACCCACACCACTCACCAATAAAAGAAGAAAGGAAAGAAAATTAGAAAAATACTTTCTTTTTTATGTATAAATGGTTTTGAAAATATAAAAAATGTCTATCAATTTGTTTAGTTTATATTGTTTATATATTTATGTAGAGTATATTAAGTATAAAATTTTATCCAAATATATTAATATTTGCATACACAAATATAACCATTATTAGCTCTGAAGAAAGAGAATTAATGGATTTTTATGCACAAGCTCTCACGTCGGATATCAGTCATGGTTGAGACAGGATCATGTATATCTGTCTTACCAGTATTTCCTATCTAAGCACTTGATTTCAGACAACTCTGGCTACAACCTTAAGGCATTGTTATTTTTTAATTTTCTTTATGTTCCATTCATTGTAGCTACATGGATACAAGCTGTCATGACTGAAATATACATTTGTCATTGTCCCTCACATATCTGTAGAGGTGAGTGTGTGTGTGTGTGTGTGTATGAGTGTGTGCGTGCATGCACACACACATATGCTTGTCTGTGCTTACATGCACACATGCACACATACACAGACGTTCTTTGATAATTTATGAGGAAAATTTCTATGGTTTAATAACCTCAATCTAATACATCATAATATGGAAATTAATTAATACTTCTCTTAAAGGTAAGATTAACACTATAATATTTGGGTCCATCCCTCTCTCTGAAATGAGATTTCTTACTCTATTTTGTATTCTGGTTTCTTTTCTTAATATTTTAGTATAGTAACATTTACTACAGGAAATGTTCAGAGTTTGATGATTTTTTAACTAGAAAAATGGCAATTTGATGTGGCTTTGTTTACTAATGGGAAATATTTGTCATGAGGGAGCGTTAGGACTGGGGCGATGGTTCAGAAGGTGAGAGCACTGTCCTCTCTTCCAGGGGACCCGATTTGATTCCCTGCGCCCACATGGTGGCTCACCACTGTAACTCCTGTTCCAGTAGATTGAATGCCCGCTTCTGGCCTCTGGGGAAACCAGGCATGCACATGGTATGCAGCCATATATGCAGAAACAACAATTATACACGTAAAATAAAATGTAAATCTTTTTTAAAGTAATAAAATATACCATTCGTTTCCTTCACAACTGACATCTTACTTAACTTTCACAGTTATCCACTCAGGAAACTGCTTTGCATAATCCTATTTTTCAGATAAGACACTTGGGCTTAGGGAGCTAAGAGGTCTATTTCAGTATTCAATTCTCAGGGAAAGAAGTAAAGAGCCAAATGACTATTGGAACCTGCTCTCCCTGGCTCAGGCATCCTGTTATTCAAGAAAGAACACACACATTATTTAAACCACAAACCGTATTAATAGCTTATTCTGTAGGCTTATTTTATATTTATCATAATAATCTTAACCAAATGCCTGACATTTGGGTTATTTCTATTTCATTGCCACTAACAATTCTGTGATGGGCTTGACTCTAACAATAAAAATTCCTGACTTTTTGAGCTTGGACTGAATGTATCTCCATCTGTCTCTGTCTCCATCTATTCATGCTTTCCACTCATGGTGTTTATCTTTTATTCACTTTACATCCCAATATCACTACCCTCTCTTCCCAGTACATCATCACACAGATCATCCCTTGATTCTCACTTCCTCTTCTCCTCTGAGAAGGGGGAATCCCCCCACACCCCAGGTACCAACCCTCCTGGCACATCAAGTCATTGCAGGACTAGGCATATCTTCTCCCACTGAGTCCAGACAAGGCAGCCCACTTACGGGAATGGGATCCACAAACAGGCAACAGATTCAGGGATAGTCCTGGCTCTAGTTGTTCAGGGCCTGCATGAAGACCAAACTGCACATCTCCTACATATGTATGGGGGTCCTAGGTCCAGCTATGCTCACTCTTTGGTTGGTGGTTCAGTCTCTGAGAGCCCTCAAGGATCCAGGTTATTTGGGTCTTCACGCAGAGTTGGAATACTTCTCAGTTGCTGCTCTGATAGTCATATGCAATATAAATCTTGTAGTTTAGCAAACAGAACATTACCCTTTTCAAGTATTTCTATACTTTCAAAGTGTTTTTTTTCTATTTTATAATAATTTATATAGACAATCCATTGCAATGTATTTCTATAATGCATTTTTGTGTTTTAATGTATTGAACAATGCAGGAATATATCTGTGTTCAGCTCAGCTCCTTTTTATACAATCACTGGCTTCAATTCTTTGTGAAACCAACCTTCTGTCTAGTGTTGCCTGCAAACATAGAAGACAATTGTTTCTTTCATTTGTGTTGTTTTGTTCACATGGGATAATTTCATCATGACACTGCAGAAATAGATTTGAAGCAATTATATATGAAACTCTTCAGGGAAAAAAAAAAAAAACCAAACCCTGCAACATCCATTGCATTTATCTAAATATAAGAAAGGGAAGAGCTAATTATTGAAGGGGAAACATTCTCAGTTCTTTCAGGTTACTTGCTAAGTGCAAGGAGGGGTAAAAGAATTACTTAAGTTTGAAGAGACCCTTACTTTCTGCTGGAATCTACAGGGGTTGTATACCAGTAAGCCGGCTTGGAACCATATAGAAGGGATGATTACTGCCTTTGTATTTAGCTACTGCGATGGTAAGTAGGGGCTAGTGAAATCTGGGTGGAGAGTATCTGTTACAAACATTGTCACGGAAGAGTGACAATGGCCTTATCCAGGAGTCCCAAAGTATAGAGCAGATACTTCCCTTTTGGGATTATGGTCAAGCACATTATGAGGCATAAGCTTGAGTGGTCCTGCGAATGACAGGCTGAAACTGCTCTTGCTAGAGGTATAGGTGAGATGCAGTATGGAAATGGGCCTTTATGCTCTGCAGATAGTATAGAATTCAACTGTGTGCCTAGTATTGTGAGTCTCCACCTGCTTCAAATGAGCACTGTTACCACTGATTCAGATAAGCATTGATACTTCGGTTGTATGGGTTAAATTATAAAATTGTTTTACTTTATAATGTATGGTATGTAAGATAACGTATGAGCAAAGTATTAGTTTAAAATGATTTCAAAGTAAATATGTTTTATAAAATAAATGTGTTTCTTTCGTATAAACACACTTTGAGTCAGCAAACTGCCTAGCATTTGAGCTAGTCAAGGCATCCTAAAGTTAACTGACATGTGTTTGTGTGTGTGTGTGTGTGTGTGTGTGTGTGTCTTTCATTTGTGAATCCAGAGGTGGCTCTGGCGGGTGGCTGGGAGCATGACTTAATGGGAGAACAAAGTAGTTACAACTACTGCTACAGATTTTAATTTTCTGTATAATAGAATACATGCAGCTTGTTAAAACAGAACAGAAGTATATGAACAAATAAATACCTGCAAAGACAAGGTAATTTAATTCCCATGTTTCTCTAATTTCCAGTTGTATCCTTCACATATGCAAAATATACAGAAAAGATGTTAGACAATAATTTTGACAATGTACTTCCTTGTATACTATCTATTCCTTGTGTTTTCTTTCCATCCTTTTGCGGATGATCCCTGTCTATTATATGTTAGATAAACAGGTAGAAGTATGGGGTTTTAATAATATGGTCAAATGTCGATTTTTTTTTTCATTTTTCCCTTTTATTGTTTTATCATAGCTAATAGACTCAAGTTTGCCTTTCATCACTAAGCAAACTCTTACTGTGTATCTCTCATCAAAGCAAATTATTTTTGTGATCCCTCATTGTGAACTGGACACCTAGAGGTCAAACCTCCAGGCATGCCTGTGAGGAATTATTTAAATTTAGGCTGTCTGCCAAGAATTTCCGTGAGTGACTGTCATGATTACATTAGTTGATGTGGAAAGACCTATCTTAACTGTGGCTGGACCATTCCTTTAGTGGGTGTCAGGAGCCATGTAGGGAAGCCTAAAGGAATGCAGGTGAGTTTTCTGGACATGGCCCACCATTTTGCATGGCCTGCGATGGGTGTGCATTAAGAGCAGGGTCCTTAGAGACTTCATCCCAGGATTGCTTCTTGCTACTGATATGCCTTACCTGTCATTATTACATAGCCTAATGATCGTACTGGGCAGATTTCCCAAAGATCAACATGAAGATGAATTTTCATAAATTAATGCCATTTAGATGGATTAATGACTTTATAGAATTATTGATTTGATTCAGATAATTTTAGGAAGAAAGTTTTAAGAGATGGTTTTAGTTGTTCTGCCAGAAAGATATAATAAAATTAGAATCAAGAATAGAACGTGTCTGTCCCTCATAGAATAGTAAGTAAAGACTGTATAACAAGGAATACAATGAGCTTTCACAATTACACTAAAAGGAAAAATAGGCTTGGGACAAATTTGTGGTCAAGGGAAAACATTCATTCTAGGTCAGATCCAAGGATGAAACCACAGGTGTTCACTATGATAAAGTAAGGTCATGTGAAACTGTTGCTTTGAACTTATAATGAGCTTAAAAAATGAAACACTGCTTTGAATTTAACTATCAACATAGTTCTGTAACTCCCCTTTTGCATAACATTTTATCTATGAGGAAACTTTCTAAAGAACTTTTCTCTAAGAAGGACTAAGAATGCCAGAGGGAAGGACCAAAGTGGTAGCTTGGGGGATGTCTTAGTCAGGGTTTCTATTCCTGCACAAATATCATAACCAAGAAGCAAGCTGGGGAGGAAAGGGTTTATTCAGCTTACTCTTCCACACTGCTGTTCATCACCAGAGGAATTCAGGACTGGAACTCAAGCAGGTCAGGAATCAGGAGCTGATGCAGAGGCTATGGAGGAATGTTTCTTACTGGCTTGCTTCTCATGGCTTGCTCAGCTGGCTTTCTTACAGAGCCCAAGACTACCAGCCCACAGATGGTACCACCCACAATGGGCCCTCCCCCCTTGGTCACTAATTGAGAAAATGCCTTATAGCTGGATCTCATGGAGGCATTTTCTCAACTGAAACTCCTTTCTCTGTGATAACTACAGCTTGTGTCAAGTTGACATAAAACCAGCCAGTACAGGGGCTATGCCCCATTCATCCAAATGTATATGTATACCTGTCTCTATATATGTACACTTAAGACTTAAAAAATTCAGAGTTTCTCACTCGGCATTCTTGTCAGCTCCAGATAAGTAAGTTTTGTCCCATCAGTACTACTAAGCCTCCTTCCCCTGTAAATCGCCAGTTGTTGTCCAGGGTTGGTGTGGAGGTGGGGGTGAGGGTCATCGGCTATCAGCATGGACCCCAATACCCTCTTTTGCTGCCTGCCTTGCTTAAACCTTGTGATGTCAAATGTGGACTTTAACAAGTGAGTGATTCTCCATAAAATGGGAAGTGAAGCTGAGAAAGAAATGTCTGTGCGTAGTAGTTCATGGCTCTCTGCTCTTTACTCTGAGTGTCACAAGACATGTTCTTTCAATCTCCTGATGTGGTAACTTCCTGCCATGAAGATATGCAACCTATGGTTGTGTGTCAAATAAACCTCTGTTCCCATAAATTGCATTTTTCATTGTATTGTCTCACAACAACAGGGAAAAAAAAATCACATTAATTAAAAGGTAGATGCTGCTGCTATAAGCGTTAGTCTCCATGCAGAGAAGACAAGCTACGGGTGAGAGAAAGCAGTGCATCAAAGACATACTTCAGGAGTGATACTTACCCAAAATACACAAAGCCGGTAGCACTTGCTAACAGGAAAACAGATCTCTGTAAATAAAGGTGATGGAAACAACAAAATAACCCCACGGTTTTTTCAAAGAAGATAAATATATGACCAATCATAATATGAAAAATGTTCAATATCACAGTACATAAGGGCATCATAAATTTAAAAAAAAAGATAAATAACTGGCACTTGTCATAACAGCTAGAGTCGAAGATATCACTAATACAAAATAGTGCCAAGATAGTGGAACAGTAATAGTTTGTGTTCATGTCTGGTGGTGATGCAGAGTGGTAAAGTGAATTTGCAAAGCATTTTTGCAGTTTCTTCCAAAGCTAAGCAGAATCTTATGATAAGATCCAGCAGTCATGCTGCCTGGAATTTACCCAAATGAATTCAGAATGTGTGCCCACAGTAAAACCTGCCCAAAGATATGAGTAGCAGTGTTATTTATAGTTATGAAACTTGGATACAACCAACTGTCCTTTAGCAGATAAGAGGATAAACAAACTTTAACATACCCATACAGTGGGATAGTATTCAACTAGAAAGGATTGAGCTATGAAGGATTAAGAGCATTTTACTAAGCAAAGGAAACCAAATCAACCAGAAAGGGCTGCATTGTGTGTGACTCTAATGATATGATGTGTATCACACACAAAATCAGAGAGAGATAGAGAGGGAGAGAGAGAGAAGAGAGAACCACTATTCACATAGGTAGAAGGAATACAGGAACCCTGGGCATCACACAAGGTTTCTATAAGAGTGAACCAATTCTGTGGAATACCGTTCTGGGGTACATACATCTCACTAGACATTTGCTCAAGCCAATGCAACATACACCACCAAGAAACACTAGGTTTAGGTGATAATGATGTGTCAATGTAGCTTCCCCAGTTATAAAACTACCAGGCAAATATTGACAGTAGTGAGGTTGAGAAGAGCTACTGTAAATAAATAGGAACTCTGAACTTCTGTTAAGTATTTCTGTGAGCCTAAAGATGTTCTAAAATAAAGTAAAGCCTTTGAATAATTATATTTGATGTTCTGAATGTTTTGATTCTGATCAACCGTTGGTTTGTTATACTTGCTTATTGTGTTTTATTTTGACTGTAAGCTTTGCAGAGGATGATGAAGGATGAATGCAGGGTATAGATCCTGCCATATTGAAGCTTAGCAATATTATCTTTACATTCTCAATGAGGCAACACTACTTCCCTACTCTGTTGAACTTCTAAATTAGTTCTCAGTGGTGGCTATGTGTTTAGCCACCACATCTTCAACCTCCATAGAGGGACTCATAACTTAATTATGGCCCCAAATTAAAGTGCCCAAAGAAACCTACCCATTTCATTCTTTCTTAAGCCTTAATGTACACTTTGTTTGCCACCTACAAAGACTTGTCTTGCCAATATGATTATCCATTTACAAGTGGCACTTTCAGATTCTTGACCTTTTAATATATTTCTTAGTGTTTCTTTCCTTCTGGGATTGGAAAGCTCAGCAGATCAGAGGGGATTTCTCAACTCAGTATAAGACATAACACACAGGAAAGTAATTTCTTAGATTTCCCTTGTGAGAGTAAGGTGCTTGAATTGTTTAAGAAAGGACCCTAGAGAGATCTTTCTTGGAAACCCGGGCAATACAAAGAAGAAAGAAGCATTGCTTGGGTTGAATTTGTAATGTGCCAGGAATGGATCTCATCTGATTTACCTGGAAACTAGGACATAGCAACATTACTATTCACAAAACATCTGTGGTGTCTTAGAGTTTCCACTCAGTCCTTAGAGATTTTTTTATTGAGGTCTCTGCTGTGTTTGGGATAGGAAATGTCCCCAAGGCTCCTGTGTTGAAGGTTTGATACTGCAGTCAGATCACAAATGAACTAAGTTTAGCAATCCACTGATATGCTAGTGGTTGAATGGACTATTAGGAGGCATGGACTAAACCTCTGGAAAAAAATCTTAATTTATCTTCAATGTTTTACTGTAGCAGTAAAAACTAACTAACTAATGCCAATGCAATAGATCAGGGAGACAGATGCACACCATAGGGCTTGGTCATCACAGCTCAGGGAATATCCTTAATTTTCCTTGCTCTCAATAGTATGGTGCTAATGGAAGGCAGGGAAGGGAAAAGGCTAATGAGCCCAGGCTGTTCCCTTTCTCCTTCATATGGGGCTTTGTGGCAGCCTTCTTGTCACTTTTAGCCAAGTGAAGAGTTGGATATCAAGCCCATCCCTCTTCCCCTCAAATTTAGACTATAATATCCAGAATCTAAACCTTGGCTGTGGCAAGCAAAGTGATTTACACTTTGGGGACTGATCCCTGTAGGAAATCTAGCAGGACAAGCAAACCATGAGTTGCCTCCTAGCTAACAGGTCAGGAAGGCAGCTGTGACTGGTGGGCTGTAGCTGTGGAGGGGAGGGCTTGGAAGATGCTGCTGCCAGGGTGCTCTCCCTTATTGTCCTGAAGATATCTCAAGAGCCCCTGAAGAAAAGAGCTTGACCCGGTGCTAGAAACAGTGGTAGAGACTACCCACCTTGAAGAAGCAGCACTCAGGCCTTCCCTTCCTCTCTCCCTTCTGCTTTCCTGCAGCCAGACAGCACTGAGATCTGAGAATCTCATTAGAATCAAGACCTTACACCCTGTTCATAATGCATATGTCAGCCTAACTAGGTTGGGAAATTCCGGGACAGCATGAGTAGGAAAGGTAGAGTTAAGAAGCAATCCTGATGATTTCATACAGTCAGACACAGGCTGTTTGTTATTATCTTCCGTGGGGCTTTATTTCTTGAATTAAGACAGTACATTTGATTTAAAGGGACTACGGGACTAGCTATTACATAAGATTAAACAGAAAGTCAGAGACCTGCTAGAAATTATACAAAGGAGCAAGGGAAGCTTGCTAGGAAAGAACAGTTTTAAGGAAGACAGAGACAAAGATCCTGTTTCCAGCCACGACTTACGCTCGTCCATCACAGCAGATACAGATGTGGGTGTGCATGGGCTGTGGCTTCCTGTAGCTAAGGCTCCTGGTCTGCTTTTCACTCTCACTGGTCATTGTTCCCTTCTTAGAAGGGTCATGGGGGTAATTATAGGGGAGGAGTAAAGCTCTTTGGAAGAGGGAGAATTTGCTAACTACCCAGAGAGAAACCTTTCTAATATAATGAAAAGTGTGTGGGGTGGAACCGCAAAGCGATGATAGATGTAGTCACACCTGCATGCTGACGACACAGCGAGCCAATCGTGGGCGTTGTGAACCTGGAGCCACAATTACCATCGCTATATAATTTATCTTTTAAACTGGAATGCTTTTGATAGTGCCCCATGTGAATAGTCACATAGAGGTAACAAGAGTGAGGACTTGGAATTGCCCTGAGTAGACAAGGAAACCAGGGTGAGTGCTCTCTAGTCTGTTTCCATAGTGTTTGCTGTACCTGATCGGTCCTGTTCAAGTAACTCCTTCTGTCTCTGTCTCTGTCTCTGTCTCTGTTTCTCTCTGTCTCTGTCTGTCTCTCTCTCTCTGTCTTTGTCTCATATATGCGCTCATCTTTCTTGAATCAGTTGAATCAGTTCAAATACACACTGATTGATGAGATAATACATGAATGAGTATATAGCAAATGCCCAAGTTTGACCAGGGTATTCATTATTATGCAGCTGCTTTGTCCAGTAGAAGTCACTGTGATAAAACAGGTATCTGTTCTTAATCCCTAAGAGGAAGAAATAAGCAGTTTTCTTTTAAAGTTGCAGTACTAAAAACCTAATTGGCAATTCATAGAATTAAACAAGATATGAATCCACCCGCTTATTCAAGGATGTTCAGAAGGAAATGTGGCTATTGAGAAAAGTTACCAAGGAAGAAGTTAGCACAGGCTCCTGGTCAATTTGGCTACACTCACTAACACTGTGAGTACTTCTTACAAGGGTCATTAGCTATTTTTAGATGTTTATTTTACACATGGGTGGGGAAAATTCCTCTGTAAGATTTTAGGATACTTTAAAACATGGACAAGGATGCCTGAAATTCATTAGTCAGCATCAATTAGATTATATCCTTAAACCTGTTTTTTCATAGCAACCATTTGGAAGAAGGACAGATTTTGCCTTCAGAGACTATTTGCAACAGCCAGAGACATTTTCTATTGGAATAGCTTGGAGTGGCGCTTACTGTGCACACCTACCACGTGGCAGCCTAGAGATGGGTGAGCATTGCACACATTAGCTAGGCATGAAAAAAAAACCTAGCCTCTATATTTAGGAAGCCTTTCTAACTGTGAGTTTAATGGTCTGAGGTGCATTCCAAACAGAGACGATTCATCATTTTTTCCTTCAGAAGTTATGAAGCCATGGTGTGGAGGAAACTTGAATAATATATTTATTAGTTGAAATAATTTCTCTGATGTGGTATTTATTGAGGAACTACTATATGTCAAATTCTCTGCTTTGATATTGAATATAACCAGGCCACAATAGATGAACTCCTTTTGTCAGTAGCTTAGAGTCTTCTGATGAAGACCCTTTAAAAAGGGTAACATGGACAACATTCACTGTGTTGGAATTGTGATATTTGGAGAGGAAGGTAAGAACTGACTTGATGCAGAATGATGAGGAACTTTTGTTAGACCCAGTGGGAAGGGAACCATCTCTGCAAACATATTTTAGTTGAGAAAACTAAGTGAAAAGCCAGCTTTTGCCCCCTTTGTTCCAAAGATTTATAGGTATTATTTTATGGGAAATATATCTCAAATTCAGAATAAAATCATGAATTAGAAGCAATAAGTTGGATCTTGAACGATGAACAGGATACCAAGAGAAACTACAACATTGACAACAACTGTCAACCCCTTCACTCCATAGAGAGATCAGAATATCTTCTGCCTCGACACATATTAATGAGCAAAACTGGAAATGGTGTCACGTCTACATATATTTGTATTTTACTAGAAAACAGACTTAAATAAGAAAAGTTAGAAGCAACACAAAAAACAAGTACTTGAAACAGCACATCTCTGATTTGCAAAAACCTATGTCAAGAGAATTCAGACATGATAGACAGATGTGACAAGAAAAACGTTTTCACTAGAGTGATGCCAAAGTATACTGTTTGATGTTGTGAGGCGGGAAATTAAGTAAATTGTGCGTTGGTCATTAGCTCAGTAGTGGTGGTGTCCTTAAGCAGCATTTACAAGACCCTGGGTGTGATCCCTAACACACCCCCCACACATGCACACATACACACACACCACTACCACCATCACTAACAACAACAAAGTGAAAGTCCAAAGAGTTCTCAAAAGAGGAATAGACATGCGAGCTAAGAAGCATGGCAAGAAAGAAAAGCTGAAATTATTCTACCAAGACTAGAGATACATGAAAGCAGAACATATAGTAAATAAAGTAAATAAATGTAAGACTTTTAAAAAGGAAGAAGAAACAGAGTTTATTGAGAAAGATATTCCTAGAATAGGAGTAGGCTAGTGAGCTGGGAAGAGGTGTCTACTCAAAAGCCCTGGGCCAGGAGGCTCGTGGTCCTTTAAAGCCATTTATACAGTTCCTGCCTTCTTTCCTATCTGGAGGCTGTGGGCTTTGCTGTACATGCTATTTATTACATGTAGCCCAGCTCTGGAGATTTTCCATTGTGTTTTTGTCACGTGTTACCCTGGAGGTGCTCTCTCCCATCCCTACCTTCTGTGACAGGAGTCACACACAGGCCATTCATATAAGAACTGAGATAACTGGTTGACATTATGATGGCCAGTGGGGAGCCCAGATGATGAACTCGTGGTACAGAAGCAGATCATTAGTGTTACCTAGATCAGCGCATTCTTTTTCCTTAAATCAAGACTTTTATTTGTTAATAAAAAATCTAAATAAAGAATAGCAGTCATTTTTCTTCTCTTGAATCAGAATCGAAATACAATATTAGAATCTGGAATCATGGAAATAAATTTGCCACTTAGATTTGACATCATTTTTGCTTCCTTGTTTAGTGAACACAATTCTTCTGAACAGTAAGCACCCTGGAAGGAATCAGACAGCCATGGCCCAGAAATGTGAAGCTGATTTGTAAATGCTTCCAACTGTCTTTAATTAATACAGATCCCTCACCTTGAAGTCTCCCATGAGACCATTTTGTGTTTTTTAAAAATGATTGTTTGAGATTCTAACACAATTGTATAAATTTTTCTTCTTTCAAATCCTTCTAGGTATCCTTTCTCCTGATCTCTTTAAAAGTTGTTGTCTCTTTCCTCTTTAACTGTTGTTATGTGTGTTATGCCTGCATTCATGTATATGTCTATGTGTGCATGCGTGTGTGTGCGTGCACGCATGTGTGCTCTCTTGTGTATTTCTAGACATATACATGCAACCTGCTTAGTCCAAATAATGCTACTTGCATGTATATGATTCCAGAGCTGACCAGAGACCATTACACATCTGGTAATGATATACCATAACTGATATCCAGAAGTGTGGAGCCTAGAACCAGCTGATGCATCTACAACACAACTTCTGTGCCTGCACAGAGATTGGTGAGGAAGAGGATCTAGAGAAATGGGATGTGCCAGAGGAGCAAGGAGTTTGTTGTGAGGTTGGGTTTCCTAGAAATGGGAGCCTATGTATTTTACAGTTGGAGCTGAGGACTGGACATTATAAAGGGTTTATCCAAGGTTACCCTGGATAATGATGGAGCTTGGCTGCCATGTGCCCCAGTTTATTTTACTGACTTATTTGACTCTATCTAGTATTTCAATTGTGAAGGCAGTAGTGCACAGTATTAATGGCACTACTAGCATGGCAAATACATCTGTTGGTCGAATAGCCTCAGACCCCTTTACTTAAAGGGGAAAGTTTTTCCTGAGGTTTCACTAGCACATCCTTATAAATCACCACTGAAATCCAGAGTAGCTTGCATAATGATATGAAACTTAACTAGGAGTTTAGCAGTGTGTCACGACATCCAGCTACTTTAGTTTATCACATCCCGGGGGGGGGGGGGGGGGGGAGAGAGGGAAAAATAAAAACCAGCATAAGAAACAAGCTAATAAACTCATTTTTAAATCTAGCATCCTCCTCCCTCTCCTTGGTAAATGTTGTAAATTCTAGCCCTTTATGGTTTGCTTGAGGAAGCAAGCTCAATGTCAGAGTGTTTTAATAGCATTTGATTTACTTATTAAGTGCTTATTAGAGTGATGAATGACAGGGCTTTGAAGCCAATCACAGACTTGGGATAGGTGGGAGCTTCATGGCCTTCCTACTGGGGACTTGGTTGATTAGGTCTGGTGCAGATATGCATGCAGAGTCGACACACGCTCCACATTTCCTGTGCTCTGTGAGTGGCAGCTGGCTCTTTATGTTTCCCCTTTGTCACTTAAAAGAAAATGGTACCGTAGGGCGTTCTATAATCTCCTGTTCTCCAAGCCTGTTCTAGTAGCTACCAGCTGAATGGGATTAGAGGAACTGTTCTGGGATCTTCCTCCACCCTACCTACAAAATGTACAAAGAATAAAAAAGACACCCCCACTCCCAGTGTTAATTTGGGGCGACAAATAAGAACCCAGAGTTCTTTGTGCATGGCTCTAAGTTCTGCTAAAGAGCAAACCAGGTGGTGGCAGTGGTAATTGGCTTGCGTTTGCATTTGTTCACATAATAATTGCCACACCGTGCGCAGCACCCAGCAGGGTGAGCTCAGAAACCTCTCTCCTCAGCAGACAGAATGAAGTTGCATTTCATCCCACGGGAATCCTCAATAGCTAGGCTCCCTCAGAGGGAGGCAGAGGAGCCTTTTGAGATGTAAATACTATCGCCTGCACAGGGAAATCCATAAAGTCAGTTCCCGGGTCTTTACTTACAAGAGTTTTCAATGAAAAATCAGTGGATTTTAGTTCCAGCAGCATTTTTTTCTGGCCTTGAAATCCAGCTTTAGTGTTCATCAATTTGTTTAATAATGCCTGGGGAGCCTTCAGTCCCTGCACTGAATGATGAATATTTAGAGTATGCCCACTGCCTCAAACGCTTTCTCAGTACGTGTGCAAAAGACAAACTGACAGGAAACAGGCTCTCTCCCCTTTCCTCACTGACACGGAAGAATTTGTTTAGGAAATGATGCTTGGCCAAAGAAAAGACTCCTTAGCAGTACAGTCCCCGAGTCTTTATCACCATTATTATCTTTAGGGCGCAGTGACAGCACCAGCTCTCCATGTGCCTGTTTTTAGAATCCTATAGGAAGCTTTTCAAAAACTTAGGAGATGTGGGTACCACACTCAAAGGCCTGGAATGCGACGTCAGAATGGATGGTTTATATCCCAGGCTGCTGTGCAGCCAGGTGGAGAACTCCCAGAAGATTATATTGCCAGGAGGAAATGATTTTGCAGATCTGTAATTAATGCAACCTCTTAGAAAGCTGTGGTGCCACACTTGTGTGTTCTTATATGCTCTGGGAAGCCTGTTGAAATGCAAATTCTCTGGTCAATAGAAGCTCTGATTCTTGAGGTTGGGGCAAAGATCAGGAAGCTACATATTAACTAGATCTTCCTGTGCAAGAAATAAAAGGACCATCTCATAAGAAAGAGCTGTGTGGGCAGCCAGTCAGGGTTTGCTGCTATTGCTTTGTTTCTCGTTGAGTTGCTCTGATTTAGGGGATTTGGTCAAATTAAGCGCACTGATTGGATTTTATTCTCAAGTCTCTCTGTGTTCTGTGTTCGGTAGGTGTCGTCTCTCAGGCAGGGTTCACCTAAAACAGATGGAAAAAAAAAATCCCCAGGCAATGTTGTATTTCCAAAAGGATTACATGAGATCTCAAGCAGGCTTTACATTTGGGGAACTTTTAATATAACTTGACACACCCCACCTCGCCACCACCAGGGGATCTAATTACATTGCTTGAGATGACCCCAGATTGGCATGTCTTAACATTTCACCATGTGAGTGTAACATACTCTCAGAATTGAGGGCTACTGGTTTAAGAATTGTGCAAAGCCATGGGATTCTCAGACTGGCAGTGAAATGTCAAGAGGTGTGCTGTGCTGAAGATGCAGGGACTGGAAAGGCTGAGTGTATCAGGTATTCTCTCTGCTGAGACCATACTGCTCCAAACTGAGCTCAGGATTGTAGCTTCCTGCCACTGATGGTATGAGAGGAAACAGAGAAAGGAATCAAAAGGATGTGTTCACCCTGGCTGACTTAAAGTTTCTATTGCTGTGCTAAAATACCAGGACTGAAAGCAACATGGGAAGGAGAGAATTTATTTTGTCTTACTTTTCCGTATCATAGAAGGAATCAGGGCAGGATGGTCTAGGCATAAACTGAAGCAAAAGCCAGGCTGGACTTTTCTTATTTGCTTGCTTAGCCTACTTTTTTCCACAACTCAGGACCAACCTGCCCAGGGTGAGTACCACCCAACAGTTGCTCTTGTTGACACAGAAACCACAGCTCTAACTAGAAATAGAATAAGAGTTTATACTGGGCCTGTTTTGAGTAAGTATAGCCCACGAAAAGTGGTTTATGTTACCCTTAATTCCATGTTCTGAGGCGGAAGCAGTTTCATGAAGTTTAAGAGTTTATAGAACAAGGGAAGTCACAAATTAAGACAAATTTAGGACACATTAGTGAAAATAGCAGAGAGGAATGTCCAAGATGGGAGAAGCTCTCCTATAAGCCTCAGAGAGCATGTGATAACATTCTATCTAGCATTTGGGTTTGAGGGAGCTAATGGTCTACTAGGATAACAGAGTCCAAAAGGTTTGTTTGTTTGTTTATTTATTTATTTATTTATTTATTTATTTATTTATTCTTGAAGGATGATAGTTCAGACAGAGATGCAAGCACGGAATGTCTCTTCTGGGGGCTAAAGCTAGCCCTACAGGGGTTATTTTAACCTCTGGACATTCAACATTCCAACCTCTCCACACCTGTGTGGTTCTAATTAGGCTTTATAGGCACAACTTCTTTCCAGGAATTCTCATTGACATTGGCATTACCTTGTTCTATGTAAGAGCTATGTATTACACCAAATACATTAAAGTGATTTCTCTACTGAAAGAAATCAAGAATGAATACACACACACACACACACACACACACATATATATATATCAGAACCAGAGCAATAATTCCAAGTTGTTCCTCCAAATTTCATTATTTTTTCTATTATGAAAATCAAAAGATATTTAAAATAGTTATGTCTACTTTCTATTCACATTAGAAAATTTTGTCACACAAACACTGTCACAACGTATCAGTATTATCAGGTCAAGGTTATCAGCTTAGAGTCAAAAAAAAAAGAAAGAAAGAAAAAGAAAAAACATAATACATAATTGATTTAAAGAGGAAAATAAATAGCACAATTTGTGGTTCAGGATCACAGCACTCTGATGTGACACACAAATGGCCGCAGCAGAAACAGTCCAGATCTATTCAGAGTGTGTGTGTGTGTGTGTGTGTGTGTCCTCCTCCAGGAAGTAATATTTTGATGTGTTAATGGAAAACAATGGACACCAGCTGCTTTGAACTTCCTAGACAGACAATTATGCTAACATATCATTGATGGTATTTTTGTCTATTGTACATTTCTGTAGCTACTGATTAGATGAGACCTTCTCTATGACCCTGTGTATCTCAGGGTGACATTTAAGAAGGTTGACTCCATGGTAGTAAAAGGATGTGCACCTTCCCTGTGTCTTCTTTTAAGCTACCCCATAATTTGCTATCGCCATTACTCATATTATCTGTGGTCATGCGTTATCTATATGGAGTCTGAATATTTCTATCATCTACTCTCTATCTGCAGCTTAATTATCTCTCTATATGTCGTCTGTGTATATGAAGAAAACAGGAGTAAAATGTGTTCAGTTGCTTACCCACATTTCACAGTATGAGGAGACTGGGCTTCATGTATCCACAGCTCAATTCTCTCTTTTTTTCTCTAGTCTCAACCATAGTAAAAATCGTTTGCATTTACATAGAGAGTAGAGTCAGATATGAGCTTAGAGACAGGAGTGTAAGACAATCACATTTTCCTGATTTATATGTTTCAGAGAAATTGCTAGGCTTTGCTAAAGTGAAGAGGAATTACTAGGACAAAAAAGTACGCTAAAGTAGGAAGCAATGAGGAGAAATAGGTAGAGAACTTTTCCAGTCACTTGTCCCTCAATGAAGGATAGTCTCAGGTCCTTTTCAGTGTGCTGAGTTCTAGAAACTTAACTCTCTTCCCACACCAGCAACTATATGCAAAAGACCTAGAAAAAAAATGTGTCAATATGTCCCCCTCCCCTCAGGATTTTGGATTATGTAGGTATAAACCCTGTGGTTCTATTTATTTGTAAGAAAGTTTGGATAAGTCACTTTGGAGCTGGAAGCAATTTTTAGGAAAAAAAAATTAAGAAATTTTTGTAATACACCAAAAACTTCAAAGAAAATTTAAAGTTATTAACTTGGATAAAGGCGCATATTGCCACTCCATACAGTAATTCTTAGTCACCAAGAAGGACATATGCAAATGCTATTTGACAAAAGTAAAGAAGGAGAATGAGTGGATGGATTTCAGAAAGAAATAATTCTCTCTCTCTCTTTCTTCTCTCTCTCTCTCTTTCTGTCTCCCTCTCACTGTGTATGAGCATCTCTCTATCTCTCTGTTGTAACTTCTGTTTTGGAGAATAGTGCCTTTGATGTCATTTGTATTCCCCTTCTGCCCTATGCCTCCAGCCAATTTGCAAAGGAAGGATGGTGACTTTTGTCAAAAGGAAATGCATTCTTTTCACTCCAGTGAAATCAGCAAGGCTTCCCAGCAAGAGGGAGATGGATTGAGGGCAAGTGAGGCAGCCAGGCAGCCAGCATAAAATTAAATGAGGTCCTCCAGGAGCATGGATTCTGTTGCTTTCCAAGAAGCTGCACCATAACCTTCTTCTCATTGAGCAAGGAGGCTAGAACACGGCTGCGGGGAAGGAAGGAGGGGCGAAGCTCAGGGCACTGCTTCCCTGCTGATTATTGCACAGGTAGCAGGAATGTGCATCTTGAGAAAATTCTGATCACAAATGTAGAGGTGTATTTCTTATAGAGTATCTACAGGAGTGAAGAAACAGCACAGCACAAGGATCATAAAGGTAGACTGGAATGAGTGGAATGCTTAAAGATAGCTGGACGAACTGAAACTGAGGACAGAGCGAGGTTTTTCAGTGAGGACTTTAGAGGTATCCCTAAAATTAGATACTTGTTGAAGTCCTAGATGGACACATATCTATAGGCAAAGCAGACCTAAGATCACTTCCGCTGGAAAAGCCAATTTCTCCAGTGAAATCCTTACGTACCCCTGTTGTGGGTAGTTGGTGATTAAGGGCTGGAAAGAAATGAGCAGAGTAGGCAGAATATGCCTGTGCAAGTGCATCCAGGTTAGACCTGGGTTTGGGGGCACATTCTCATGAGCAGCAGACATCCTTAGCTATGCAGTCAAGCAAGGGAACTTTGGGAGTCTAGATCCATAGTGGAGACTGAAATAACCACTGGAATGAAAGATGTCATAGCTTAGGATTATTGGAAACCGTCAATGTTTATAGTTATAGCTGAAGGTTGGGAGTCTGTATTTTCCACAAGTGTGTATTCATGAAACTTTTAATGTGACTTGGTAATATAAACACCTATTTTTTATTTAGCATATATTCCAGACTAATGGGAATTTGGAACTTGTGACTTATACTCACAGGTCATAATGCATGGAGCTGAACCTGACAGCATTAGGGTGAAATGAAAATACTTAGGTGGGTGAATTGTGAACTCCATCACAGACATAGTGTGGATCTGGAGATATAAATATACATAGCCATATAAGGACAATCTATCAATACTGCATATTCCTTTCCTCTACTGGGAAACATTTTCCCAGAGAAAATGGTTAATGAGTACTGAAGTACATATGGTAATATGCTGATCATGTACTCGTTAGGGGTGCTCTTGAGACTTCAGAGGAGATAGTGGTGTTTGCTATTCATGATACTTTCCTAGGAAAGTTAGGACTATAGCTTTGCATTCTGTATGATCAGAGTTTCTGTTTGTGTGACACCATTTTACTTTAAACTTTGTTCATGAATACTCATTGTGGTATGAAATACTAATATTGTTGTTATTTTCCTGGTGATTGCTTAATACTTAGTTTTTAAAAATTAAAAAGCGAAATTGTATAAAATTCACTATTATCCTAGCACCATTGATCACACACACACACACACACACACACACACACACACACACACACACGCAGCGTATAGGTGTAGGTGTATGGACACATGGAGATGGGAGGACTAGTCATTCCTTAGGAAGTTCCACCTACCTTGTCTTTGGGAGCACTGTTTATCATAACCTTAGAGCTTGTCCCAGTAGACTAGGCTTTCAGGAAAGCAAGCTCTGGGAAGCCTCATGACTCTGCCTCCTCTGGGCTAGGATTACAATTAGGTACTACCAATTCTAAACTTTTACATGGCTTCCGAGGATCAAATTGAGGTCCTCATATGACCACATCAAGTACCTACAGACTAAGCTGTCCCCTGAGTCTAGAACTGAATATTTTTCTTATTTTCTACATGTGTACAGAAATAGATATGTGTGTTTTAAAAAATGTTTTTGAAACTACAATAGATAATATTTAGGTTTGCATGTTAATCAAAATCAATTTACATCATTAAATATGGTGATATACAGTTAATGTAAATCTCATATAATATCAGCCAGTTCCTTCTCTATTAGGCATTAAATGAATGCTTCTATTATGTAGCGCTGTGAGAGGAGGGTAAAATAACAGTAAGCATCTGTTATTGTAAAAAGTATATTTTCTTAAAAGTCATAAGGATACTATTAACTATCTAAAACCAAGAACCTATAACATGTATAACTGTACACATATACTTCAAATAAAAATGTCAGTTAAGTAACAGCTCTCTAATGGGACTTATGACCTGCTTAACAAGAGGGAAATTATGCCTGATACTGGAAAACTATCCAGGACTATTGAAGTCATAGTGCTTTGTAGGGTTGCTGCCTCCAACCACTTCTTCATGCCTATTGTAGTGGTCCTTGTTCAGCTCCTGATTAGGCATTCATGTTGGTAAGACTGTAGGGGTATGGTTTCTAACATTGCTAAGAGACACAAGCTATCAGTAAACTCCCTGATCCTCTGACAATCTTTCTGCATCCAGAGGAGAACTTACTGCTGCCACTTTACTAGACCAACACAATCTCTACCTAAATGCTGAATTATCTGTTATTATGCTCACAGATTAGCGTAGTTCTTGCCCCTTATCTAAGAGACTTATTAAGCAGATGAAGACATTTACAGAAAACCATATCCAATCAAAATGTAGAGTTGTGAAAGACAATTCCTAATAGATATATCATCTATCTATTTAGCTATCTATCCATCCATCCACCCAGTCATCCATCCATTCATCCATCCATCCATCCATCCAACTATCATCTATCTATCTATCTATCTATCTATCTATCTATCCATCCATCCGTCTATACACCTAATGCTCAGGTTGAAGAGGGAGCAGAAAGATTGCTAAGAGTCAAAGGACCAGGGAGTTTACTTATAGTTTGTTTCTCTTAATAATGTTTCAAACTATACCCATAAAGTCTTAGCAAGATGAATGGTGGCTAATCAGGAGCTGATCAAGGACCACAACAATAGACATGACAAAGTGGTTGGAGGCAGTGACCTTAGCAAGGACTGCAGGCAATTAAGGCAATCTGAGAGTGGGATAAATAGACTCCCCAGGAAGAGCATACCCATGGCTATCCAATACCAAATGGTTGGCCCTGAAAAACATACGTCCAAGTAACCTACAGAGTGAGAAGGTTTTATATTCCTAAATACAAATGCACACAATAATCAATGAAAGCAGTCATGGATTTGAAAGACAACAAGAAGTGCAGAGGAAGGTTTGGAGAGAGGAAAGTGAAGGGGAAAATGATGTAATTATATTAAACTTCAAAATAAAACAAATATTTCTAAAAATAAAAATAAAACAAGGTCACTACTGGGAAAGTTTAGCAAGGTCACCACTGGGAAATATTTTATAAAAATTCAAACAAAATTCTGTGCCTGGTTGCTTTCCAGATCGTTGGCCCAAACACAAATCTGGCACATTACTCCAAATGCCTGCTGCCACACACACTGGGCAGCATCTGTACGTCTCATTCTTTTCCATTCTCATTAGTCTCTTAGCTTGACGAGATGATGAAATAATCTCTTAAGATTATTTAAGATACAATGAAATCGCTTTTGGGGAGGGTCTGTGTGGCCTTTAAAAATGTCTTTCTGCAGGCTGGTTCTTTTGTATCGTGTTAAGGTGGTCCCTTGGCACACCCTCAGCTGTACACCCTCAGCTCCTTCCCTGGGTTGTGTGTTAACTACATTTGTATGCCACACTATACATTAGAGATGGCTTAGGATTCAAGGACTCTCATGTTGTATTTTAACCCAGTCACCTGTTACTGCAACTTACAGATGCTGTGTGAGATGGACAAGGCTCCGGTCATAAGTGGGCAGCAACTGAGTTGGTTATTATCTCAGACATAGTACAAAGAGTGGCCATCAGTGTCAGGTGAGCCTGAGAGTAAATTGTGAGATTGTTTTAAAGCATTTTAGGGCCTCTCAGCTCAATACCACGATCATTTAGTGGTTGATGGTGGAGATTTTAGACCTCTGACATAATTCATCCTTCCAGGGGACACACAGATGCACACATGTACTGAACAACTGTGTTAGAGAGGAAGGAATGAACTAGAGAATCCTGGCTACCTCCAGCTCATTTGCACATGTGCTCCCCTCTCAAGTAGAAAGGACCTTTTTAATGCAAAATGAACTAGGATGAAAACATCACATATATTTTCATACATATGTTTCTACATTTATAAGCAATTTAAGTCAATGATAAAATGCATGCCATAACCTTTTAGCTTCTTCTCTCTCTTTTTTTTAGCTCACCAAAACCATTTTATTTTTTAATATTTTATTTACATTTCAAATGTTTTTATCTTTCCAGGTCTCCCCTTTGGAACCCCTTATCCTCTCCCACTCCCCTGCCTCTATGGGGGTATTCTCCCACTTACCCACCCGCCCACTCTCCTCTTCCCTGCTTGGCATTCTCCTATACTGAGGCATCTAACACCCTCAGGCCCAAGGGTCTCTCCACCCTCTGATGGCTAACAAGGGCCTCCTCTGCCACATATGTGGCCAGCACTAAGGGTCCCTCCATGTGTATTCCTTGGTTGGTGGCCCAGTCTCTGGGAGCATGGGGGAGAGGGGGTTTCAGGCCGGTTGACACTGTTGCTCCCTCCATGGGGCTGCAAAATCCCTCAGCTCCTTCAGTCCCTTCTCCAACTCCTCCATCTGGGACCCCACGCTCAGTCTCATGGTTGCTGTGAATTGAATCTTGGGTATTCTGAAGTTTTGGGCTAATATCCACATATCAGTGAGTACATACTGTGTTCATTCTTTTGTGACTGAGTTACCTTGCTCAACAAAGCTAAACAGAGAATTCTCAATTGAGGTAACTTGTAGGGCTGAGAAGCACCTAAAGAAATGTTCAACATCCTTAGTCATCAAGGAAATGTAAATTAAAACAACCCTGAGATTCCACCTCACAACTGTCAGAATGGCTGAGATCAAAAACTCACGTGACAGCAGATGCTGGCAAGGACGGGGAGAAAGAGGGACACTCCTCCATTGCTGGTGGGATTGCAAGCTGATACAACCACTCTGGAAATCAGTTTGGTGGACCCTCAAAAAATGAACATAATACTACCTGAGGACCCAACTATTCCACCCCTGGGTATATACGCAGAAGATGCTCTAACATGTAATAAAGACACATGCTCCACTATGTCATAGCAGCCATATTTATAATAGCCAGAAGTTGGAAACAACCCAGATGTCCCTCAACAGAGGAATGGATACAGAAAATGTGGTACATTTACACAATGGAATACTACTCAGCTATTAAAAACAATGACTTCATGAAATTCACAGGCAAATGGATGGAACCTGAAAATATCAACCTTTTAGCTTCTTATTGAGGAAAAATAAGAAGGAGGAAAGTAATATCTTTATATTTTATAATCTGGTTCCACAATTCTGGTAAGGTTTAATATTTTTTTACTTTAAATATGAAGCAATTATTTTCTCTTTATTCTATATCAATTTTATTAGAGAAATATTTATTTCCCTAGATTTTGAAATACATTAATATTAAAGAAAGTAATTTATTTTTATATTAAAATTGGGGATTTATATTTTATTTCTTGTTCTATGAATAAATTTCTCAGAATAACATACCAATTCTTATTATTAATTACTAATTATGTTTCTCTAAGAAATAACAGGTTTATTGAACATTTTAATGTTTCTATTTTTATTTCTTCTCAAAATCCTCTTTTCGTTTTTGTCTCTCTCATCATTTACTTCTTCCTGCTTTTTTTAAAAATGTGGTTATCTTTTTACTTTTTAAATTTTAACTTTTTGTCCCTCTGAGATAGGGTTTCTCTGTGTAACCTTGACTATCCTGGAACTCACTCTGTAGACCACAGACATCTGCATATGTTACTAGGTTTGCAATGATCTACAGTCCATTATCAAAGACAAAATCCAGCAAAGGAAAGAAGGAAATTGCACAAACCACTGAGAAATCTCATGTCTGTTTTCTGTGCCCAGTCATAAGGTTGTTTGTTAGTTAAGTGGCTTAATGGTAATTAAGAGTACATTTGGCTCCTGTTGCTTTCCTTCAAAAAAAATCTACTGTTTTTCCTTCTTCTGAGATAGTCCTGCTGAGTCAGTTTTATCTTCCCTAACAAATAATATCCTGCATTTATAGCATCTGGATAGAATTGTTAAAAAGAATCTCAGTGTAGGGAAGCGATGCACAGCCAATTCACAACAGGATTGCCTTGGACTGACTGAAGTTTTGTATTTTGTAGCATTTAATCAGCTGCAGCTTTGGAGATGACAAAAAGTAACGAGAACTCACAGTGCACCTTGCTTTTCTCAATTCGGGAAGGCAATTCATTACCAGAAGTGTGGCTGTGGCTTCTCTACTTTAATGTCTGTCAGTCAGACACTAATTGAAACCACAAAACAAATACATTCATGTCCTTTCATAAGCTCCTGAGTTCAGCACACATTCTTTATCCTTAACACTTCAAAGCTTCATGTGAAGTTGGGGAGTTGGAAGTGGAAAGGCAGAGGAGACATGGTCCATACACCTTTGGAGGATGAATTGGGCCAGAAGAATACTGAACACATCATTCTGTTAACCTCATCTGTTGGTACCTATTTATAGTTCACTGCCTAGAATCTGTGTAGATATAAACACTTACATTTTCAGCACAGTTAATGCATGTTTTAAAATAGGTTTGCATATCCATGGAATATGCACATATGTTGTAGAAAATTTGGAAATTTCAAAAGCTCAAATATCAAAACAAATTATGCAGAAAGCAATCACCAGTTCTGATCTCTAATCACTTGCTTTATCTTTCATCTTGTATTTTTAGATTTATTAATGCAGTTGAAACGTCTATTGCAAACCACACATATTTTAATGCATGGTGTATTATTTTCTCACATTGATGTTATAGCTTTTAAAAGCTCAAACCTCAAATTTTACTTTGAGCATTTTAATTAATGGCTAATTTTTCTCATCTTAAGAGACTTACAGGAAAGTTCTTTTTATTGATGACAATATCTAATATTGGGGATATTTTCAGCATCCATGTTTGTTTACATACAAATATGTGTGGTGTGGGTTATACCCTTTTAGGCACTTCATAAAGAGAAGTACTAGATTAAAGATTCAAGTGAAGTCATTTACTTTTTGGTAACAAAATAAAATTTAAAAAGACATTCGGAAGAAAAATCAGGATCTATTAAGTTATTTTAAAAAAGTAATCTATTATTAAATGTCAAATTTTCAGAAAAATTCCCTACCCGTTTAAATTCCATTTCATATTACACCTGGATACTTAACTGACTAGAGCTACACAAGTTTCCAAAGCATCATAACTTAATCTCTGATAATCTTGTGATAGCCATAGACCCTCTTTCTTAGCCCTTGTATATCTTGTGAAGTTGTTCACTTTAATGTGCTCTATATTTCATATATTCTGCCTAAATTTTTGCTTTGTTGCATTCTGTGCCCTCTCTCACTTCCATGAAATTCATGAAAGGGAATGAGATTTTTTTCGTGATGTATTGCTTGGGCTGCTTTCTAAATTTCACCATGGAATACCAATTAGCCTGGTGGTCAGCAGGGGGCAGCACTGGGCCTGTGCCCCCATGGGTGATTTCATGTTCTCTGAAGGACTGGGTTTGGAACCACTGGCTCTACCCAAGGCTGAGAAGAGAGTAGAAGAAAATTCAGTTAGTAGGGATAGAAACATAAATCAGAAAATATATCCTGTTTTTAACAGGTTATTCTTTTACTTTCCCACTCTAAATTATAGAATTTGAACTCTCCCTCTTCCTTAGTTACTATTCCTAGGTAAGAAAAATAAATTACTAATTCATAGAGTTATATAAAATATTAAACTAAAAATGGATTTTTGGACAATGTCTTATTTGAATTTCCCAGGAAGAAAACCTTAGAGTAGGATTTTGGTTAAGGGTGTCATTTGGCAATGATACCTGGAAACAAGTTGGAGAATGAGAACGTTAGGCAGGGTGTCAGTTAGTTAGTTAGTTAGTTAGAATATCAGTTTAAGTCATGAAAGGCAAGCTCAGTTGCTACCAGGATGACTGGAGCTTGATGTCTCCAGGAAAGCTGGGATTCAGAAAATGTCTGGGTCACTCTATAAAAGCAGGGAGGGCTGAGCTACAGGGAACCTCCTCTCATCAGAGAACAAGCGACACAGATATAGGGTGATTGGTATGTTATAGGATTAGGCAAGAAGCTATGAATATAGGAGAGACAATGTGGCTCCAGAGGAGTACCAGAAGGAATAAAGGTCACTGCATTCTCTGTCACTAACTAGGATCCTCCTGCTCTGGTTCTGAAGCTGAATAACAATCTAATTTTGATCAATTATTTTAACAGTATTGTCAGAACCACAAAAGGTTGTGACTAAGGAAAAACCTCTGAACCCAATACTCACAATCTCTGTGTGTGTGATACATACTTATGTGAGCACGCATCTAGAAAGGAATGTAAAAGAATGGAAATATGTGGGCAGAATGACACATGGTGATAATCCTAACACCATGGCTAGAAATTTGGCAAGAGGCTCTCTGATTCAGTCATAGTTTGTGTTTCACAGTCCTATGTGTGTGTGTATGTGTGTGTATAATCCAAAATAGTAAGGTGATAAGATTTACTTTTATTTCTATGTACCGCAACAAAGAGTTCATTTGGCCAAGAGGTAGTTGTTGAGTCCAGAGAGCTGGGTTGTATTAGGTTAGTGCCAAAGAAATTTAAATTTCCTCTGTGCTATTAGAATAGACTCTTTATATCTTCTCCCTCCCTCTCTCTCTCTCTCTCTCTCTCTCTCTCTCTCTCTCTCTCCCCCTCTCTCTCTCTCTCTCTTAATTTATTTTTTGAGTAAGGGTTTTTGCCTACATATGTGCCACCTCATATGTCTGGTACCAAAGAAAGTCAGAATAGGGTGTTAGATGCCCTGGCACTAGAATTACAGATATTTGTGAGCTGAGTGTAGGTTCTGGGAATCGAATGTGAGTCCTCTGAAAGGGCAGTCAGTGCTTTTTAATTATGGAACTATCTCTTCTGCCCTAGAATAGATTCTTAATGTGGTTATGTTATATAGCATTTAATACACATTTTTCTCATTATTCATTTTTACTAATTATTTATTACTTGCAGTTAATTTTATACAATGGAAATGAAGTTATAAAAAAAGAAAGTTTGAGGGATTTTCTAATTTTGATATAAAAATGGATTTTAAAGTGATGTTGACAACTGTTAATACTTAGTAACACATTTATCTCAGCAGCTGCCAAAGAACAAAGAGTGTAGTGCTCATCCAAAACATTCCATAGGGATTGGAGAGATGGCTCAGTAGTTAAGAGCTCTTACAAAGGATCATGGTTCGATAGCCAGCACCCACATGGTAGCTGACAATCATAGTTAACTTCAGTTTTAGGGGATCCAGAACCTTCTCTGGCCTCCACAGGCATGGCACACATACCCAGGACTCATATACATACATTCAATCCAATACATTCAAATAAAATAAAAATAATAGATACATCTTTTAAAAAGTCAGAGCATTGAGGATAGATAGCTCAGTATTTGGCCATTGGAAGTGGACAATGACCAGCTGAGAACAAAAATCAAAACTGATTCTCTTATAACTACACAAGAAGGAACATTCACTGGCCATCTTGCATTTGAAACACATTGGAAAAGTGAAAATTTTCAATGAACAGGTGTCTCATGAGCTGACATGAGAAAATAATAATTTCCCCTCTCTTCTCTTTTTTACTCTATACACCTCACTTCTTTTTATTTTTAATTCTAAAAGAAGAATTATTATATAATCTTTATTAGTTTGACTTATGTCTATGTGTGTGTCTGGATATGTGAATGCCACATGTGTGTAAGCACCTGTGGATGCCAGAGGAGGTTGTCAGATCCTCTAGAGTTAGAATTAAGGCACGAATGGGTACCTGACATGGGAGCTGGGAGCTGAGCTCAGGTCATCCGGGAAAGCAGTATTCTTTTAGCCTCTAAGCCATCTCTTTAGCCTCAAACAAATCGTTCTCGATCAGATAGTGAGACATATGAAGAAGGATGGATTTGTGTAACAAATGCCAAGGGCCAGCTCAATAGATACTCTCAGAAGAATCTCCAAAGCACTTCCCAAAATCAAAGGTGCACCCTCTGCCCCAAAGTGGCCATGCTAACTGTTTGGTCATCTGATCTGCTACATCTCTCAGAATCTCATGAAAATTTTCATGTCTGGGAAGTAGGCTCAGAGAATAGATGAGAAGCAGCAAAACCTGTGACAACCACAACCATCACAGGTCATAAAAGGGGCAGTTTTCTCCATGACAGCATCAAATGATGTCACACAACCAGAGTTTCAAAACTTGAACGAATAAGACTGAGAACGTTGTGCCTCATTTACCACATTCACTGACTGCTACTTCTTTAAGTAGCCTGACAAGAATATTTGAGGAGGTGGCTTGGGCCGGGGAAAACACTTTTACCACTAGCAGACACAAATTTTTTTCAAGAGTCCATTATGTCCTGAAGCATAGATATTTATGCTATAGGAATAAACAAACATATTTTGTTAGTAAAAATATGTTGATTGTATAGGTTCTTGATTAGTAATGATATGTTTGAGCCTACTTATAATGATTTAAAATTTACAGCCTAAACTTTCAATTATTTTTGCCTCTACTTACTAATAGGATGGAAAGTCTGTCTTCAGGGACTTAATGTGATATTGAATGACTTTACAAATGCTGTTTGCAAGATACTCTTGTCAAAATTGAAACTGGAAATGGGGAGGATAGTTCAGAGTTCATTATAGAAATTACTGCAAAATAGTGTTATCTAGTGATACAGAGGGTACTAACCATTCAGCGTCACTTCTTTCTCTCATAAGGAGGTTAGAATGAATCCTCATCACTGGTAAAGGTTGTTGTGAGTAATGGCCAGGACCAAGAATAAGCATCAAGGTACCTGGTAAACCATGAAGAGCTGTGTTAACCTAATACTAATCTATCTTCAAAGCAAGGAGATGTGGGTAAACATTTCTCTCTGCTGTCCCAGTGAGAATCATGACCAGACAGCAGGATTCTGCCTGTGAGTGGGGAGAGAAAAACAGTGAATCTGTCTTTAAGAAAAGGTGACGCTAATAACAAAGGCCCTGGTGCATGATTTAGAGCAGGACAAAAAAGTGAAGAACTATCAGAATTGACAACTGAAACCAGCAGCTATTGCACTAGGAATAAATAAGAAAGAAAAGACAAAAAAAGAGAAATGATGTCATCGGGCTGGCAGCCCTGTGTGTCTTCCACTCCTCCACAAGTCTGGCTCTGACTCCTGTCAGCTGTGCCACCCACATCTTCTCAGCAATGTAACCTAGATCTGCACCCACTTAGGCATCCCTTCTGCCCACGTAAAAATGCATCTTTTAATCGATGATGCTGCCCATGTGTTTGCCACTGGGAGGGTTATCTGCTGTGCAGAGGGATGTAGGAATGTTTGTAGTGTCTCTCATCTCAGGATACACACCTGATAAAGGTAGATAGTTGCCCTGCCTAATCTACCTGTGGAACATCTTTATAGGGAAGTACACTCGCAGGTGCATGCACTAGCTCACGCTTACCAGAAGGACAGAGATCCTGCAGAAGAACTTGGCTGTCAGACATGTAATTAGGTAGGAGGGTGATAAGCAGGCTCTGTGCTGTAGGTGGGTTTATTTTAATAGTGTTTGGGACATCATTGAGAAGAACAGCAGATGATTAGCGTGGCTTTAAGGAAAGCTACACAGCAGAATGATAAGAATTCAAGTAGAAACAGGAGCTGTTCCTAAAAGACCTTCATAAAGAAAAGCAGTGGGACAAGAGGATTTCCCATCTCTCTGGAGACTTGATTGCGGCCCCAGCATCTGCAGTTTGAAATCACTGTGCAAATAAATCTTGTCAGGTAATGCTTTTTGCTTGAAAGCAACTCCAATCAACTGGCTAATCAAATTGAAGGGGAACTCCCTGTGCAAAAGATAGCTAGTGTTCACAGAAACAACACAAATGGAATCTTGTCTTAAAAACCACCAGTGGCAAAAACTGGAGTTAAAAGGCTGGGTAACAGTTATGTCTATGGAAATTGATCAACAGTCTTGCTGGAAGTTTGCCAAACTCCAACAGTTCATTCCATTTTTATGATTATAACTTCAGGGTGAAATCTTTTTGGGGGCTAGTGTGTCCCATTGGCCAACCTGTGGATTCAGGTTTGTGCTGTGACTTTGAAGAGTAGAAGGTAACTTTACTGACCTATTGAATTGTTGGCCTTCCACAGGGAGGAGCAGGGAACTTCTTTGTTTTGTTTTGAGACAGTGCCTCCTTATTTAGACCTGTCTGTGCTGGCACTCACTATGTAGACTAGGCCTCAAACTTCAGAGATCCTCCTGACTTATCCTCTTGAGTGCTGGGATTAAATGTGTGAGTGACCACACCTGGCCAGAAAGGGCTTTTTAAATTATCCTAGCACCTTTTCTTCTAAGAAAGAGATAATTCTCTGAGAGGCATTTGGATAGTGCAGAGGAAGAATGGATTTTGAGTTGTTCCTGTGTGTAGGCATACACGTACACACACACACACACACACACACACACACACTTCTGTTGGTTAAACAGTATAAGGTTGTTATAATAAGCTTAGCCACAAAGGCAAATTTTGAATGGTATATTATGAAATACTAAGGTTTTATGCCAAGCAAGAATGAACAGAATTGTTGAGTCTCCTCTGCAGGATGTACTCAAAGATACAATGAAACAGTCAGCTGCAAATTCTATTAAAAGCTCATCACGGACATCTATGTGTCTCCCTCCGGTCCTTAGTCATTTCTGTGTTTGTGCACATAAACAGAGCTACATTGGAAGCATAGCCCATAGAAGTGCAGGAGCCAGTTTGCGAAACATCTTACCTCTTACCTTGAGTCAGTTCAACTCCATTCATTCCAAGAACTGAGGCCCAGCTACATATTACCAGTCTGCTCTGATTGGTGCTTTAGAGAAAGTCTCCATATTAGTTAAACGCGGTGTGTCTGCAAGTTCATTTTAATTTTTTTTTTTTTTAAATTTTCAGTTGAAAACAGCCCACACAGCAAAATTACTTGTCTTAACTATTTGTAAGCACATAGCTCAGTGGTATTACCTATACTCACAGTTCTGAGATGAAATGCCAAGAAGGTTTCCCTTACGTGCGCATGAAGCTGCAATGCTTTCCATCCCTCCACACACTCTGAAAACCATCATTCTCTTTTCTCTTTCTGTGCCTTTGAGGGCTGCAGGTATCTCCCCCACATAGATTTATACTGTCAGTTCCTTTGCTGCTGCGTCAGTACTCTTAGCAGTGTCTACAAAGTCCATTTGGTTGTAGCATGCGTGATTTCTTTCCTTTGGCAAATATCATAGATGGTTCCCCACATACGGTGATGAGACTTGCATTTTTATTTTACATTACAGTGACATGGAGGTGCTTTAGATTGAGATCTTAAAATTCAAATATTTTTCCTATGGTAGCAGTACCTAGAAGTTTGACTCTCTCAGCTGCAGGCAGACATGTATAAGCTTTCTAAGCATATCTAAGGTCTGCAGTGCTGAGCTAGGATGCTCAGGAGCCTAGGTGAATTAAGAATGTTTGCAATTTATGGCGTTTTCAACTGATGATGGGCTTATGGGGACATAACCTCATTTTAAATTGAAGAGTGTCTGTAGAGATGCATGCAAATGTGTCTATATAGTCACATTTTCTTTATCCATCCATCCATCAGTGGTTATTTGGGTTAATTCAACAGTTAGACGACCTCGGATACTGCTTCTGTGAGTTTGGCTATGCAAATCAGTTTGAGAACCTGCTTTAACTTTTCTTGAACACTCATCCAAAAGCAGGATTGCTAGGCTGCATAGTAATTCTATTTTAAAAACAGTTTTAGGAACATCTGTGCTATTTTTCAATATATATGAAATATTGAATGCATATATATAATATATGTATATTTATATCACATATATATTCATTTTATACCACCATATATGTATATATATACATATAAATATACATATATACACATGTATAGATATACACATGCATACACATATATAGAGATACACATTTATACAATCTTGTCCACACTGTGGTTACTTCCATTCTTGGTATTTGTTCCAACGCCATATCCATCTTTTAAGGAAAATCCACTTGCCCTAAACTTCCGGGCCATGTGCAGAGTAATTAATGGATGTGTGGCAAAGGTGAGATGCAGTCTAAGAAAAGATGTGCTGCGTCATTTCCTGAGAGTTGCAAACGTTTTTAAAACCTAGGCTCAGAATGAGAAGACAGACAGAACACACAAGGAGCATGAGGGAAGTGACCTAGAAGCATCTTCACTTAGGGAAAAACAAGGAGTTAATAAAAATGAAATCAAGACTACGCAGTCTAAAACCTGAACTAAGAAGGGAGTAACCAACCACAGCTCAGTACGTATGAAAATATTATTTTGTCAAGTAATTAGAAAATAAAAAGTAAGATAGATTAAATAAAACACATCATGATATTTTCTCTACAAATTTTTCCAGTTAAAACTGGGGCTATATTGTAGTATTAGGAAAGGAAATATTCTGAACTGTTTTTCAAATCAGACAGATATAACACACTGCCCTACCTCCAAACGTCATACTGACTATCACCATTCTATGGGTTGAGAGGTCTGAGGCTTGAGGCCAAACAGTCTGCCAGATTTTTACTAAAAACAATTCTGAACTTGGTCAGACAACTTTTCTCCACGGTGAGATGTCTGGTAATGTCCACAGTGATACCCTTGAGAGGTTTGCTTGTTTGTGATGTACTTAATCTAAAATTAGTCAAAACGTTGTTCAAAACTCAGAAGAAACTGCTTGATGATTGGAACTGATGATTCCTTCAATTTCTTGTCACCCTCACAGGCCACACCAATTTCTCCCAGACAGCCGTGGTTACTGTGGCATAGATGTCTCCTTTATTGGCTGTCAATCTTGGGGGTAAATTCTGAAAATATCTTTCTCTAAGGCCTTAGCACCAAATCACATCTCATTCAATGAAGATGATCTCTCCATTCCTTACAGTTGCTGTCAGTATAGATTCAAACCAGAGACTTCAAATATAAGGTCCCATCCTAGAACTGGGAACAGGGATGTCCTTTTTGAATCCTTTTTGAATCACCTTTTCAAAACAAGCCTTTGTCATCTTCTAGGTAGCCCTGGACACATGCATGAATACACACACACACACACACACACACACACACACACACACACCATGCTCCACTAACTTACCACATAGTGATGTTTCTTCCCGATTTGCTGTTTATTGGGTTACATCAACTGTGGCAATAAAATATGTCACATGGTCAAATGTTGCTAGATAAAAAATGAATTTGCCACCTGCTGCCTCCACCCGCCCATCTGGAAGATAAAAGGAATTGAATTTACTGGGGGGGGGGAATCTCCTAGATCTTTTTCTTTTAGTTTAAAAAACTCCACATGGTAGGGATAGAACCACAGCTGCAGTAGGTAGTGGGAAGTCCACCACTATTATTAATAAAAAAGCTTCTGTACAAATTAAAAGCTTCATTTTATAATGGAAACTTCCTGTTTACTTGAACACTCGTGTTTCTTATAAAAATTGATGATGTATTCAACCTCATGCTGCGGCCTGAAGGGCTGGATAATTAGCTATTTTTGAAGACTATGAAACATTGAATAGAAATGTTTAGTTTGTCAGTCAAGCTGCACGCCACCACTCTCTCTCCCCTCCTATTTTTTGTCTACTCAGAATTTCTCCCCAATAATCTCGATGGAAATAAAGATCAAAATTAATTGTCCTTTCTCTCTGAAGTTATCAGCAGTACTTCCATCTTTCACTGAATTGGGTGCGTGAAGTGGCAATAGCATTTCATAATTTTTAGGTAAATTAGTGATTCATAACTTTGGATATGTAAGATTAGACTGTATGGATTTTATCACTAGCTTCTGTTATTCATCGTACACCTTACTACTGAGTGCAGCATATACCAAGCATTGTAAAAGGTGGAATTCATGCCTTGATCACTAATTCATGTAACCCCCACCCTTATGGTGGGTAGTGGCTAATAAGAATGATACAAAATTATTTATCTATCCTTAAAGTCTGTGTCTCCCTAAAAACTGAGATATGCTGAATGACTTAGATTAAATGAAAATGGTCCACAATAATTTTATCGTCCTCAGCTATTACACTTTTAAAGACATCTATTTAAGGTAACCAAATTAGAAATCTGCTAACAAAGACTGTCATTGGGTGAGGGTTGGGAAGTGGCAGCTCATTACAGTTTTCAAATAATAGTTTTAAATGTGATTTTATTGAAGCAGTTTTTAAAGCTACACCCCACGAATTCCACAAGGGTCGAGCCATCTGTATTTATATAGACTTCTTTATTTAGGGCGGTTTTGTAAAAAATTGTAAAGTAATTTGATGAATGAATGGCCGAATGGACAAATAAATCTTAGGTTATCATATTTACCGTGCGGATGGATCTGTAACCTTTGCTACTCAGATGCAAACGCTTTGAACTTTGAAGACGTTTTGTAAGTGCTCATCCACAATAGTGAGTTGTGATACAGAGCAGAAAGATGGCATATTTTCTGAGCTTCCTGCTTAGTACTATGCTGAGATTGAAGTGGTTATTGTATGCGTATTGGAAACATGGACAGTGGCCAAGTCTGTGTAATGTAAAACTTAAGGTGACTCATAAAAGGCTGTTTACAAGTCAGTGAAATCACATAAAGTTTTAATCTTATTTAAAGTGTTGTTTAAGTTTAGAGTCTCCAAGGAGAGTGAGTGACCTGTTGGTAGGTGTCACAGGTGGTTCAGCTATAGAGGATGTCTTGGACTATGGCATTCATGTAAGACATCCTACCAACCAAATCACAGAGGGTGTAAAATATCAGGGAGCTTTGCCTGAAGATACAGAGGAGGGTTGGGGCTGGCACATTTCATGTTACATGCAGACACAGTCTAGTGTTGAATGTTACAGCTGGAGTGAATAGGTCAGAGGAAGAGAAGTCTTTATACCAAGTCAGGAGAACAGGAGAGCTCAGGTTGAAGGGATGCATTAGCCCTTAAGCAGATGAGAATAAAATCATAATACATCTTAACTGAGTGACGAATGTCAGATTAACTGGAGGTCTTTATTCTTCTTTGTAATTTTTATCAGAGAGAGAGAAAGGAGGGGCTTGGATTGGTTTACCTGAAGCAAATGTCTTGGTGGTGATCTTTTTGGTTACTTTTAAACTGATAATACACATATTTTTAAAGATATTCAGCATACTCAATAGAGATTCTAATAGGAGCTTAAGGTTGCCGTTACTGTAGTGACATGGTCAAGTGTGCAAAAGTGTTTATTTCTATTTATGTAACTATTTGTACATAAGGAATGACTGTTCACTCGAAATGCCCACTAAACTTGGTACTATCTTGTTTATCTTTCTTTTTAAAATGTCTTTTTCTGTAAATTTATAAGAGGCCATTGGTTAACAGCACAATTTACCAGGTGCACTGTGCAAACAGCTTCCCATTCCCTTCAGACCAATCATCAGCTTGATTAATTAATTTAATCAAATACTCCAGCGTGACAGTTCATACTAATTAGCTAATAATATTCCACTTCTATGCACCCTGGGGATATACATATTATTGGTGTATAAAATTACACAGTTACCATATTGCCCTCCCATTCTTGAAGACCTTGGGTTCCAGTATCAGTTCCAGATCATATCTGACATCCTTCACTTGTTCCCAGCTGCCAGTGCTATTGTGGGAAGCTACGAAAACCTTGGGATATCTGAGTAACTGGAGGAGGCAGGTTTTCTATCGACTTTTGAAGGTTACACTGGAATATGGCTCCAGCATGAACTCCCTGCTTTCTGGTCTAGATACCATAATGATAAAAAAGCCAGGCGTCTCTCAACTCATTTAGAGATATTCATCAGCAAGTTGAAGATACTCTCAAAATAAAATAAGCTGTTGACATTGCCTCCAAGAACTTGAAGATAAGACCTTATCGTTGATGCCCTATCCTTCAGACCTTGGAGAAATGGAGCTGGAATAGACATGGAGGTCTTCTCCCTTAGGACTAGCTCTCAGTATCCAAAGATGCTATGCAAGATTCCAAGGAAGAAAACAATTGCCCTACTCACCTGTAAACCCTCTGAACCACAAACGATGAGCAGCCCTACCAAATATTCTTAAGGGGGTCGCTTGAATCTTAGAGGTAACTTTTGTGAACCAGTATCATTTCTGTCTACATTCTAAATAGTCACAGATATATGTGGCTGAGATATGTGTGGCTTTCGCCCCTCATCAAAGAAACTTCTTGGTACAGTGGATAGAAACCATTACATAAATCTGCAACTGCTCAAAATATAAAGAGCAGATGGCCATATGGTGTCAATACCAACTGATACATGGACAACACAGCCCTTACACCTTAGGCTCAGGAGACGTTACAAAAGAGGGGACAGGAAGTGTCCAAGAGCCAGAGGACCAAGGTATCATCTTTGAGACTGTGTCTTCTATTTGTGACACTCATGACATCAATCACCTGAAGAAGATCTGTCCAATGACAACAACAGATTACATGCCATTGCTGATGGGAAAATCCCACAAGGCTCTACCTGTAGATTAAGGGCTACAAGCAATCCAGAGTTGGAGGATGAACAAAGGTGAAGAAAGGAAGTAGGAAGGATGCAAATACTGTGTTCATGCTTAAAATTCTCAAAAGGAAAAAGATAGTAAAGATCCATGACGGCCATTGCTTCCTCCAGGCCACTATACCTTTGTGGTCTTGGAGCCATAGGGAGCAGGCCTAGAGCAAGTGTGGACCCAAGACCTATCCAAACCATGGATCTGGACATCCTGAGATTGGCACTACCCTATTGCCCCACTCCACCTCCCACCCCCACGTCCCTGTCCTGCTTGTCCCTGTGTTCCCACCTTTGCCCCACAGGAGGAGATCCTGTAGCAAGGTGGCCAGGTTAATCTTCCTTTCCCTTTGTAAGGTCATGTCCAGCAGCGCCTGGAATTCCTTCTTATGCAAATGAGGCATCCCCAGGCTCCTGGCCAGGCCAATGGTGTACACTCACTCCCCAAAGGTTTAAATATCTCTTTCCCCCTGATTTAATGATCTGTTTCCTGAAGCCTGTCTTCCACAGAAGAAGTCTGTTTCTTACAATCACTTGCTGCCTGAGATCTCCATCACCCCCATTTGTTCTTACCTCCCTTTCTCTCTCTAGGTCCATAGGTTGTGATCACACCATGAAGAGAGGAGGAGCAGAGTAGGAAGGACAGACCTTCCTCTCCTTGATGAACTACACCCTCTGAAACTTTGAGCCAGAGTTAACCTGTCCTCCTTTAAGTTGTCTATACTGAGACATCTTTTCACAAGAAAATGTTACTTTTAACCAAAGTGTATGGGGTACTGAGATGTTCTAATGAGTGTGAGTTTGGAAATACATGTTCTAGTGTATTGGCCAGGGCAGTCATGGCTTTGTGACGTTGTATTGATGATCTGGACTTTGCCCCTCCCCCCCCAGGGTAGTTTATTAAATTCCTGTTACTGTAGGGAGCCTTCTGTTCTCAGCTCAGTTGTCCATACAGAAACATAAAACCACAAATAACTGCCAATGGCTCTGGTGGCTGGCATTTGACATGGGTTCATGGTACCACAGATGCAGCTAGTGATCTGTTCTCCCACCACAAACCAAGAAGGGGCTTTTACCATTTCAAAACTGCTGGTGAGTTAGGAATGGAGGAAAAGCCCTGTCAGCTCTGCTCAGCATTCTCAGCATGCTTCTCTAGTCTCTTACTGATTTGTGTGACCACAGTGTGTCACTTGACTTTCTAGGATGTCACTTAAAAAAAGTTTTGCCTTCAGTAATGCCTCTCAGGCCTGATTTCACAACTCCTGGCTAGCGATCACATTTTAATTACACAGGCCTTTGTTTTGTTTTCTCTTCCTTAATAAGGCTCATCTGAGGAGATCAACCCTCCCTGGGTCTAATCAGGTTGTCAGATCAATTAGGGTAATTGACATTGGGGTTTATCACATTCGTTAATCAGGAATGTAGCCATTTTATTACAAGGAAACCATCCCCAGTTGAGTTTGAGACACAGAAAAGAAAAAAGGTTCCATATGTATAAATAGTGAGGGCAAGAAAGACAACCTGAAGTGTAAGAGTTCTTTGCGATGGGAGGAGAGGGAAGGAGAGAACAGCAGAGGCCTTCTGAGGGAGCTCCATGGGAGGACAGTGTGGTGGGCTCCATGGGAGGACAGTGTGGTGGGCTCCAGAAAAGCTATTGGCAGAAGTTATTGTTTGCATTACAGATTTCTGCTCCGTATTTCAACTTCAGTAGATAATGGAACTCAGATGTCTTTATTTTTCCAGTTGTGTGTTGATTTACCCTAGTAGGTTGCCAATTGGTTATGACAGTTTTCGGAACATTGCTATTATTGGGAAATCTAAATATCCCAATATCAAGTTTGGCTTAGGGCTGTGCTGTGCTGTATTTGCTTTCATGAACACACATCACCTATGAAGATTGCTATCAGGGACAGTGGCCAGATTGTCCATTTAAAGCTACTAAGCACATGAGGCAATGATAGAAGGCTTTCTGCCAATGTCTAGGCTATCTTGGGCATAAGAGAACAGCATGCCTCTACTTACTGTCCTAGAATGTATCTTCCCCATACTTGCCTAAAGCTGTAGAAGATTATAGTTAATTTTTGAATATATAATACAAAGATTATACCAGTATTTAAACGAAAATTACCTATCACTAGAGAAAAACTTTATTGTAATGACCTTGGTGATTTGACGGAGGAGGAGGAGGAGGAAGATGAAGAAGAGGAGGAAGAAGAAGAGGAGGAGGAGGAAGAAGAGGAAGAGGAAGAGGAGGAGGAGGAGGAAGAAGAAGTTGATCTTAGTTTTGTGGCATATAAGCTTCTCTAACAACAGCACGGGACAATTGAAAATTCTTTCAGGTAGTTTATACGCTTTCACATTCATAGCTAATTAACTTATTCAACATAGGTTCTGCCTTTCTCTTTAAGTGGCAAGTAAGTCTACTGCTTGAAGCAAGGTCTTAGACACTAATTCTGCCACCCATGACTAGCTTATAATCTATTTCAAAAGTTAAGAGATCATTTGATTCTTTGTACTGTTGCCTATATTTTTCTATGTTGATATATTTTGCTCATGATACACAAATAGCATATGAAGTCCATTTGAGAGTATGTTGTTTCTCTTTGAGATGGCTGTTACAGTGACATTTGAATTGATCATGGAATAAAACCCCAGGAGGCCAACAAGACAGATATTATATGCTTCATGTTATGTAACATAGTCAAGGATAATTGATTTCCTGAGATAAACATGAGGACAGGACTGTCATTTGAGGGTTATTTATTGCCCATCTACCATTTCCAGATACTCAGCAAAACCACCCACCTTTTACTCATGAGAAAAATAGGACAGTATTGGTTTTCCTCTTATGTTCCTCTTGATCTTGACAGTTTGCCTTTTATTTTTAATGCTGCTTTCACAGAAATTATTAAATAATTTAAAATGTTAAATAACTTAAAAGATTCTACTTACGTAATAAGCAGTTGCCAGCCTTAACTATTTTCTTGTTTTGGATGGGACCTTGGTCAACTGGATCTAAGTAAGGAAGCTGTGAAAGTGAAGGAGAATAGGTATGGTCTCGTTTTTTAGGGGACTAACAAATCATTCCTTCCGGTGCACATTGCACATCATAGGTACAACCAATGAGCTTCTGCCGAACTGAAATCCAGTTGGTTTTCTTTGCATTTTCTTGATGTACACCTGTAACATCACGGGAAGCAGCAGTAGGAGAGCACACCCCTATTCCTTTTTGATAAAGCTACAGAACTAAGGAGATCGAGACAGGCAGTAACAGGTAGAAGGAAGAGCAGGAACCTATCGGGGTTAGTTCGCAGCTTGTAGCATTTTATGTTTGGCCAACCCGTCATTCAATAGAGTGTATCTCTCTGTATGCAAGCTAACGACCACAAGCAATGCACTATATCATGACATGGTGCATTTCGTAGGAAACAATGCATTTGTGACGAAAATTATAGTCATGTAAGCAGAGTTCAGCTTTAAATAGCAAATCTCTGAACTAGTCAACACTAGATTTTCTTTCTGTTTTGGATTGAATACCTTTCAAAGACATATTCTGTGAATGGATTAGTTTTTCTACTACTGAATCAAGTATGCTCTGAGCATGAAAGCCTACAATGCTCTGAGCATGCTAGATCTGCTTCTTTATTGGAAGGCGTATTTACTGTCATGCACTGACATAATAACATTTTCCATTTTCTAATAACCCTCTAATGTACCTGAGATTATTGAATGACAGGTGGATTTGCCATCTTGATTTCTCTTTTTAACACACCATGCAATAAATGCAGTGCCATAAAATGTCAATAGCTAAAAATACTGAAAAATAATGTTTTTTCAAAGTAGGATGAATCAAGATAATCTCTGATTTATCTCCATTTAAACTTATCATAATTTCAAAATTTTAACAATTCACTGATTCTTGAACTTAATGAAGTACTATAGCTGTGATTAGTTGTTAATACTGTATTACATTAATTAGTACTAATGCCATCTTACATGACTGACATGTGTCTACTGGAGTTCATGTGTATTGGAAGACCAGGAGTCACTGATGCCTACACTAATATCCAGAAGATAGTGTGAAAAATCTATGAAATCAGTTGCATTTTCAAAGTGGTAATCCTGTACTCTGTAAATGTTCTGTTTAATGCCTGGCATGTTCTAGACGTATTGTATATGAGTAACTGCTGATTATTGAGTCCAGGAACTCTGGTTTTTGCTTTACTGAGGTATTTTTCATTTCTAATAAATTCAAACTCCATTCTGTATGTTTGAAAAGATGTATTTTTATTACTTTGCACGATCCGAACTTTATGGCAGTAGATTCAGGGTTCTGGAGAGGTCTTAGATCAGTCTTTCTGCATGCCTGAACGTTGGTACTTGAGTTCCTTCCTAATGACTGATACCTGCAGAGGAGGAATCAGGATCTTTAATAACATCCATCCTTTTTCATGACCAGCCAGGTAAGGTTGACTTGCAATGAGCTGAACAGATCAATAGTAATCACAGGGTACTTCCAAAGGACAGCCTTCCTAATAATTCTGGGACCACTCAATTAGAGTTGCCACTCAATCTAAAATATGGTGTGTGTGTGTGTGTGTGTGTGTGTGTGTGTGTGTGTGTGTGAGAGAGAGAGAGAGAGAGAGAGAGAGAGAGAGAGAGAGAGAAAGAGAGAGAGAGATCTGACTAAAAGAATTTCTAAGGAAAAACAGGCCCTCGTGTCTACCACACCCTGTCTGCCAGTATCATGGATCAGCATGTTAGTGATACACTGAACATCCTTGCTGCTGTCTCTGAGGCCTATCATCCATCTCTCTACTTTCCCCTAGTGATTCTCAGTGATGTCTCTGTTACTCAGATTCACTAGAACTATAGCAGTTCTCTTGGAAGAGACCTGCCAGATGCCATTCCTTTACACTAATCACTGGCAAAAATCAGTTTTAGATGTTTGGCTGTGACTCTTTTTTTCCTTAAAGTAAATTTTCAGACATTTAATAATTGAGGACAAAAGGGGCAGAATCCAGGTCACCCAGTCCTGTTTGATTTTCTGTTGCTAAAGAAAATTGAAAACCAACAGTTTTCCCTTTTTCAAGTGCTCTCTGTTCCCTCTAAAACTTTATTACATTTTAGAGAAATACTTCTCATCTGACGCAGAAAATTATAAGCAACAAAATATGATAGACACAGTACCAGCTCTGTCTTTGTCTAACAAATAGTTTATTATACTCGTCTCGCTTCATAAAACTTTCTGCAGAAATCTAAAACAGCACAAACTTTATTCTTTTCAAAACACATACATCTCAGCATCTCACATGGTATGATTTTCCTAAATTCTGGCCCTAGTGATTACATAGAAATTTCCCATTGTTGAGGTAATTTTTGTCTGGAATAAGAATTATAGGCTGTGATAAAGGCTTAAAACCAAAGCTGGGCACTGCTGGGAAGGCATGTGGTTCTATGTACATGCAAGCTAAAGTAAAGGAGGTTACAAGAAACTCAAGTTCAAAGCTAGTGTGGACTACACGGAGAGACCCTGTCTCAAAAATACATAGAGTAATATATATTCCTTTACCTTTTTTCCTCTTTCATATGTGTTCAAATAATTTTCCTTTGATTTATTTTCCATTTTTATGTGAATGAGTGTTTTGCCTATGCACTATGTACATGCGATGTCCGTGTATGTCTGGGCACAGTGTACATGCATTGTCCATGTATGTCTGTATACTGTGTGGGTGCACAGTCTGTGTATGTCTGTGCACTATGTGCATACATTGTTCATGTATGTCTGTGCACAGTGTACATGCATTGTCTGTGTATGTCTATGCATTATGTGCATACATTGTCCATGTATGTCTGTGTACTATGTGCATGTATTTTCCATGTATGTCTGTGCACTGTGTGCATGCATTGTCTGTAGCAACTGGATGATGGCATCAGAACCCTGGGACTGAACTTATATAGATGGTTGTGAGCAACCATGTGCATGCAGGGAATCAAACCCTGGTCCTCCAGAAAAGCAGCCAGAGGTTGCTATTGAACCATTTCCGTAGGCCCCTGAGCTGATTTTGAATTATTTAGAATGATAATGCTTTCCTTTCCATCAACCATCATGAGATAGCCATTTTATAGGAACAAGAATCCTAACTGTGGAATTAATAAGTAATCCTGTCTTCTTCAAAAACAGAAACTATTGTCATTTATTTAGGATGCTTCTTCTAATTGACAGCCACCAGGGATGTCTGTGTGGAAACTGTTTGCACTTTGGACAAGTGGGGGTGAATCTAATTTGCCTGGTGTGGGCTTTAACGGACAAATGTTAGAAATTGACCTTTTAAACAGAAATTTACTTGAAAATCCTAAGTAAAGCTCTGATTTAAGCTAAATTTGCCTCCAAGACGTGATTAAATTCTCTTAAATGTAGATCAGTTCATTCTATCGTTAATGGGAATTGAAAATTCACTAAATGGTGCAAGATGTGAAGGTCAAGGTGCCTCTTCTGGGTGGAGGGAAACTTCCCGAAAGGCAATGTGAGAGTGTCATTACGTTCCCAATGGTGAATATAGGTGAGAGACTCTTGCATTACCTGAGAACCCTATTTGAAGTAAAATCCTGTCCATTGTTGGATATGAGTATTTGAAATGTTTTGTAATCGGTTTGAATACTTAATTTGTTATCCCATTAGCAACCAAGAGCCCAGGTTGTATACGACATGTTAAGAGTGCCCTAGAAGCCGGGAAGTGGTGGTGCACGCCTTTAATCCCAGCACTTGGGAGGCAGAGGCAGACCGATTTCTGAGTTCGAGGCCAGCCTGGTCTACAGAGTGAGTTCTAGGACATCCAGGGCTACACAGAGAAACCCTGTCTCGAAAAAAAAAAAAAAAAAAGAACAGGAAAAAAAAAAGGAAAAAGATTGTCCTAGAAGTATTTAAAATGAACAGAAGAATGAGAGAGAACTGAAGAAAAGTGAAAGGGGAGGGTGGAGGAAGACTGGAGCTTTGACAATTCCTCTAGACACAGAGCAGTTCACAGAACCAGGGGGCAGCAGGCAATGCTGTGACTATGTATCAGCCTGAGAAGTGACTGATAGCTTTCAGCAGGGAACAAACAATTTATTGGCTCAGAAATCCAGCTGAGGTTTATTATGAAGTTTGAACAAGACTTTGTGTCTTGATTACCAATGCCACCTTATAAAATGCCAGGTCTTTCCCACTGTGTCACTGTGTGAAAGGTCAGTGTACCTGTGCAAGATCAAGAGTGTTGTCATTTTCTTTACTGGAACTGGAGAAGCTATAGTCATGAGTGGAGCGAGCGAGCGAGCGAGCGAGAGAGAGAGAGAGAGAGAGAGAAAGAGAGAGAACACCCGTTTTATATATTCTTTTCTCGAGATTTTGCGTACTAGGTTGTGTATCTTTAATATAGTCTTTGAGAATAGAAAAGATTTGAGGATGTACAAGATGAAAGAGACATGAAAGTAGCTGGAATTGTGAAGAAATGAGAGTAAAGGTGCTATTAACGCTGCTGAAAACACATTCCCCACTCATGGAACCAACTCCTTATGCAGAGGCATTCAGAGGCGCATAGCATGCTTATGCCTATGAGATGCATATCATCGGCTGGTTTTAAGTGGCTCTTGTCAAATCAAATCAAATTGAAAAGCATCTGGTTACACTTAAATGTCAAGGGCTTTCTTCACACAGTAAGGAGAGCAGACCTCGTATGCCGTCAAAGACACTTGGGACACTTGGTGCTAAATCTCTCATGTATAGATATGGCTTTTTAAAATTCAAGAGTTATAAATTCTAATACTACATACCATATCTACATGGTACTATAATGTATATATTTACCATAATTGGCAGAAGTTATTCTGTGACTATCTTACGAGTGGTGTGTGTGTGTGTGTGTGTGTCTGTGTGTGTGTGTCTGTGTGTGTGTGTCTGTGTGCTGTTTTGATTGAATCATTCAGTTTTCTATATCAGCAACTGTCAGGAGATTGCATAGCTCTGATGCAACCTGGGGCAGCATCCCTATTCAGTGTCGATTGTTGCTGATCACACTTTTAGCAAGTGTCTTAGCAGAAACATTTTCCATATAATAGCTATTTTTATTTTTGCCTTTTCACTTCGTGTCTCTCTCTCTCTCTCTCTCTCTCTCTCTGTCTCTCTCTCTCTCTCTCTCTCTCTCTCTCTCTGTGTGTAGAAGGTGGGAAGAAAGGAGGGATTTAGGAAAGGGGATATACAGAGACAGAGAGAGAAATATCCTGAGTAAAAAGTTAAGCAGCCATTAATGATGCATTCTAGTATGAAAGGCTTAGACTAAGCAATAAACCAAAGCCAAGTTCTTACCATCATGTTTTATTTCTTTAAAGAAAGCTTTATTGGAAAACAGCTTCAGCCACCTGTTTACATGTTGACCATAGTTGTAAAATTGCAAGAAGAGACTCTGATGTCAACAAACCACGATAGTGATGATAATGATAATAGTAAAAATAATAAATAGTAATCCAGGTTTTAAAAGTTTGCCAATACTCATCTATACCATCACCTCTATTTTGGAAAATTTTTATCAGTCAAACCTGAAGGACTGCAAGCAATTCTGTAGGTTTTAGGAGAGTGAGGCTGAGACATTGACAACCATCTGTAGGAATACCACATTCAGAGGATCTGGAAGAGATATCAGCACTGACTTCTGTAGATGTAGATGAACTTGTCCTCAGAGGTTACAGAGGCAGTTATATTACTCATCTGTTCATCTCTATGACAAAATACCTGAGGGTGTGTGGAGACAGCTAAAAGGGTGAAGCATTTCTTTAGTCTTCCACTTGGAGAGACATTCATCTATGGTCAGCTAGCTGCATTGCTTTTAGGACTGTGTCAAGTAAAAGCATCATGGTAGAAGAGCTTGGCTGAGGACAGCTGCTTGCCTCAGAACATTCAGGAAACAGTGTGAAAAGAAGGAAAGGTCCTGGGATAAGAGGAATTATCAGTCACACTGCCAACAAGCTACCTCCTCCCACAAAGCCTCACCATCCATTCAGCCACAGTCCTGACTGACTATTGCCCCATCAACCAAGTTACTTTTCAATGGTGCCACAAGCAGGTGATAAAGCCTTCAGTATGCAAGTTTTTTAGACGGTCACTTTATCTACAAATCAAAGTCCACCACTTTGTACTTGCTTCTTTGCCTACTATATAAGGACCAATGGCATGCAAGAGATCCTTTTAGTATAAGTTGAGTGAATAAATATATTGTTAGTGAGATTACTATCATAAATGTTATTAGTTTACTTAGCAGAGATATGACACCAGGTAAAGAATGAAATTTAGCCTATCGATGGTGAGTAACTAGCGAGGCAATGAACTATAATCTTGGCTTATATTGCTAAGCCCTCTGTTCTAAAAGTACAGTGGCTGTGTCATTTCTTCTCTTCTCCATGAGTACGTGCCATGGATAGATAATTTATTTAAGGTTTATTAGGTGGGATTTGAGGATGGATTCCTGGTATAAATGAAGCTACTAGAACAAATGACTAAGAGATGTTAATGAATTTCCTTTTGTGGCCTTTAAGAAATAATGGGATGCAAGCTGTTCTCTCTGAAAAGGTTAAAGACCAGGTCTGGGATTAGCCAATTTAGAATATATTTATCACCCTTGGGGCTTTTGTCTCAGAGAGCAGTGGATAGAAGAAGAATAGATATTAAGTAGCTGCACTCTACCAAAACCATGATGGTACTTTTACTCTTCAGTGCTTTGCTAGGTGCCAGGGACTCCTCTTCCCATTTTGGAGAGAATACACTAACTAACTCTTAGAGAGGATGGAAAAGTGTCTTGGAGTCACATTGTGAGTGAGCCATCTAGGATGCTAGTGAAGGACTAATTATCTCCAAAGCCAAGGACTTTTAACTGCCTGTGCACCCTTTCCGTTTCAATGAACTCAGCCTGTTTGCATCATGTAGTTCAGAGATCTCATTCCATAGCTAACATTGGTGTTGACCTTTGGAACTTAGAGTACTGGCTGCTGCTTTGTGCCCCATACAATCTACTCTGGTATTTATGTTTCATTTTATTTCTTCTGTTTTGTTGTTGGTTTATAGACTATTCTTTGTTAATCTTGTATAGCTCAAAATCTCTTTTCATAATTCTCTTTCTCTTGTATATTTCAGAAACTCTTTCCATAATTCTCTTATCTAATTCTATTTTATACAAATACAGTGTTCTAATTGTAGAAAGCATATTAAATTGTAGATATTCAATCACAGAAGAGTTATAGGTATAGATGAACATTTTAGGTACCAGTTGGATTAAAAGCTCTGATGAAAGTCTTCAAATTTTGTATTTTTTTGATAGACTTTATCATTTTTGTTCCTCCTCCTCATAGCTATTGGGCAAAATTCATATAATGGAACTTTCACAGATCTGCTGGAATTGTAAATAAAACCATGGAGACTCTTGTATATTTTAAAGCACAGGCCTTTAGCTTGAGCTTCCCGCCCCTCGCTAGCTCATCTAACTCAATCTTACTTCTTTAACCCATGACCTCCTACCATGTGGCTAGTTCTTCAACTTTCTCTCAGTCATGTCTTATATTCCTTCTTGTGTCCCTGGAAAATCTCCTGCTTGTGATTTTTTTTCTCCCAGAAATCCTTTCTCAGCCCAGAACTTTTACCTTCTACTTACTGCCTAACTGTTGGGCATCAGCTCTTTATTAAAGCCAACAGGCAAATACCAAGATCCAGATAGTACGTAGCTCTCTGCCAGCAGAGCAATCTACAATTGATGGTAGAGACCTACCTTCTCACAACATACCCCAACACATCACTTAGAGAAAAGTCTCTTTAATGCCTTTCAATGACATCATATTGAAGAGCTCTCCTGCTGAAATATTTTATCTCCCCAAGTCTATTTGTAGGTACATTCCTTCTTGTTACACAAGAATTAATTTGTTCATCAGGTAACACCATGTCTGGCCTCTGTTTCACATTATTAAATGTGATGCATCTGAGATGCACTCACTTTTCACAGAGTTAACACTCAGGATGGACAAAACATGCCTACATGGGTAAGGAGAATGGCGTTTTCATGCATAAAGACCTATGCTTGGAACCAGGTCAATATCTGACCATATTCCAAATGAGGAAAGTGACATACTTGCATTCTGAGAGCTCATGGCTTTGCCTGTCCAATGTTGTCATTACCATCCTCATCAGAGCTAATATGACCCATGGAGCTAAGTTAGGTTTTTATTGCTGCTGAGAAAATTACCACACACTTAGCAACTTAACCTTCATAGATAAATATAATCCTACAGACCGGCAGCTCAGAGAGCAGAGTTTGTTGCGCAGGGCCTCATAATACAATTATCAACTGCCTTTCTTCCCCTGGGAAGGGAATGTTGTCTATGCCCTTTCAGATTATTGGTAAATCAAGTTACTGAGACTGTAGGTTGGAGTTCTCTTTGTCTTACCTGTTGTTAACTCCAGACTCTTTTCTACTCCGTCATAGCATGGATGTCTACTCTCACCTGGTCTTCTCTGATTTTAATACAGCCGTCCTAAGTGCTAGATAGTCATGCCTCACACTTGGAATCCAGCTTCCTATTCTGCTATGAAAACACCCACGGTCAAATAAGGTCCACTTATTGACTCCAGGATAAAATATTGATTTTAAGGATAATCAATTAGTAACTATTATACCTACAAAGACTCTCTTAACCTTCTGGTAATGCAACATATTCATATGACCCCACCCCCATCTGGTAATACAGCATATTCATTGGGCATAGTTGTTTTTAGGTAGTGAGCAGCAAAATTGTGCTAGCCACACTCACATGTATATATCATTAAAATATATTTAGAAAACAGAACTTTGTATCTATATTATAGAGTTAAAATGTATATAACATAAAATCTATTGTTATTATATAGTTTTAATATAGGACTATATTGTTAAAAATAACAATGTCAGATAGAGTAGCTGTATTTAGACTGATAATTGCATGACTTCTCCTGTTGTGAGCACTGTGAACATGAAGATAGAATTTTCAGAAATAATTGCTTGCTACTATTTACCAGTGTGCATTTTAAAAATCATTATATATAAGAAATATCCAATGAAATTTAGTATATGTTAAGATGAAACACTAATAATGTTCATATGCAAAATGGAGTCTGTATCAAGAAATTTCAGCCACAGAAGGGCACTTAGTGTGATATTTGAAAATTATGCTACATCAAGCCACTTGTCCTAGTTTATTTAGGAAGATATGAATGTCTTGTAAATAGTAATCACTGGTTTGATGAGTACTTGTTTTGTGAGAAGCATTTCTCTAAGTTTCCCCTCATCATTCTGTGTATTATGAGTTCATGTATCTATCTATCTGTACTTGCAGGCCAGATACAGATGCTGAGGGTCTTGAACTATATTCTTCTTATTACTTAGAGTTTCCCACAGACCTTAGACTTATGCTAGCAGGCAGTAAGCTCCAGCAATCTTCTTGTTTTTACTTCGCTACACTGAGTTCATAGGCTTCAGTTTTTACGCTGGTCCTGAGATTCTGAACTTGGATACCCGTGTGTGTGTGTGTGTGTGTGTGTGTGTGTGTGTGTGTGTGTATGTGTGTGTAACAAGTATTCTTGATCTTTGGGGGTGGGGATTGTAAGTGCTCAGGTGTACCTGCAGAGTTCAGAAGACAATGATTAGGGATTCTTTCTATCTTCCATCATGGGTTTTATGTCTTAAACTAGGCAAGAGTTTGTGCCCACTGAGGCATCCTACCAGCCCTAAAAACACATTTTAAAGCAAATAGTAGAAGTATGTCAGACATCCAGAGAAGGTCCTACATTATCCCTTGAGTTTTAGAAGCATGATATCACTTCCTGGGAACTCTAGGCCTTTAAACAGGCACCAGCCAAAGGAAACAGTGAACATTGTATGAGGCCAGTCTTTCTCCATGATGCTTGTTCTAGAAAAACATCTCCATGACATGAAAATATTTACTTCTTTAGGTACTAGGATGGAAGAATTGATTCAGTTGGCATTCACAGTGGTTTAGCTGCAAGGTTCATAAAACATTGCCCTGTAATTTAGGAGAGAACTTTAGGGCAGAGTCATCCCCATAAATGATGTTCAATGAAGAGTTCAAGATCACATGGGTTAATGAAGGAATCTTGAGGAATTTTCTCCAGGCAATCTCCGAACAGGACACTGGGAGATCATAATTTTTCGTGAGAAAATGAGGCCTATGGACACATGCTGAAAGCCATGGGGTCCTTTCTGTAATCGCTCTGCCCACCCTTGGGTAGATTTAATGAACTATCCACATTACTGACTGTATTTCTTCTGGGAAGCATCCAGGAAGGGCATTCCCTTGTGTGTCTGGGCTGGCATTAATCTCCAGCTATGTTCTTTGATTTTACTTTGTATAAAAATCCATCTCTAGATCCTGTGCTTGACCTAAGGTTAGATGTCAGGGGGAGGAAATAGTGGTTCTCATTTCACAACACAACTTTTGCCAGTAATAGCAACTTTTATAACCTCATAGATACAAGGTGTGCACAGTGATGGGTGAGCTTTGACTGATTAAGAGAAAGAAAGCAGAATCGATAACTTTGAAGCTATTGAAGCTGAAGTAAATGATAATAATAAAGTATAACTGATACACTGATGAATTATTCATGCTGATTATAAAGAGCACCTTCAATGGCAGGGAAGCTACACTCTAGAGTGTATGTTCAGCCGGCTGTCTCTGGGAATGCATAGTTTCTAAGTGAAACGGCAGGGTCAGAAATAGAATTTGGGTTATAATAGAAAAGAATTGAAATTGAAGACATTATTCTAAGTTATAAGTGGAAATTCATCTGAATAATAAATAGAAAGTTTTAGGGTTCATAAATTATGATATGTAAATAGCTACACTTCAAGGCAAGTGATAACTTGATAATACCCTTTACATACAAGCAACAGCAACAAAAATGTTAAAAATTATGCTCAAGAATGATGGCGGGCATAGTTCTGTAGTCTCAGATGTCTTTATCACTTGATCGATCTGCCCACTCTTTTGTTTCTGTCACTCTACAATCTTCTCATAGCAGCCACCTGACCCTTTAAGAATAGTGTCAATTCCTGCCACACTGTCATTTCCTCCTTGTTTTCCTAACACATGCACAATTAAAGCCAGACTCTTGTTCCACACTCCACAGATCTAGTCCCAGTCTGCCTTTCTATTTATTCAGTGTCATCAGAGCTATAAGAAGATGAGTCTCTTGGGGTGATCCCATTGCACTGGAAGGTTTCTGCACTACAGATTCCTCTATGTGAATGTAGTCATCCTGATAGGGTCCTCTCAGATGTAACCTCCAAATACATCCACAGTACCTACCACACTGACATTTTTTTGCATGTGTCTATAATGTGGGTGCATGTTCATATCTGTTTCAATATGTGTATGTGTACATATGTATACATACTTTGATCTTTGGAGGTCCAGACTGAAATCACTTGCCTTCCTCAGTTGCTTTACAACATTATTCACTAAGGTAAGATTCTTCTCTTGAAGCTAGACCTCACTGATAGAATTAGTATAGTTAGAAAGCTTACTCTGGAGATCCTTGGTTTCTGCTGCTGCCAACCCGGATGTGTTTACATGTGTGCTGAGGATCCGGACTCTGGTTCTTACACTTGCATGGCTAGTGTTTTGCTCACTGAGCATCTCCCAGCCCCGACAATATCATTTTAATGCAATACTATTTTGCTTTCATCCTGTTCCCTCTTTATCAAGAAATATCAACAGTCCTATTGCTGAGGCTCATTGTTTTGTATACTAAGATGTAGACTTCTGATAGTAATATGCTTACTGAATATCTCAGTGCCCAGAGTACTGGCTATCATTCGCTGTATTTTGTTCATATGTTTTTTTAAAGTGATTTTTTTTTTTAAATTTTATGTGCATTGATGTTTTGTTTGCATGCATGCTCATATGTAGAAGGGTTTCAGATCTACTGGAACTGGACTTACAGGCAGGTGCAAGGTACCATGCGGGTGCTAGGAATTAAACCCATCCTCTGGAAATGTAGCCTGTGTGCTTCACCAGTGAGCCATGTCTCCAGCCCCATTCGTCTGTCTGTGATGAATAATATGTACCGTGTACACACATCACCACAGGAATGTGCCGATGCTGTTTGCTTTCACTTGCTTATACTTCCCCTCTCCTTGATGGAGTAGAATCTTCGTTTTCTTTGCCTAATAGGTGGCACTAAAGCTTCACTTATGTGATTTATTTCCTTTACTTATGATAGGGAAATGAAAGTACAGTAGACTGCTGGGACTGTTTAATAGGAACGATGTATTTCAGGCAGAATGTCAACAACTATGCCACCTTTTAGAACGTTCATTGATTATGAAATCTTCTTTTTTCTCAGATGCAGTGAGCTCATTGTATATTAGTAAATATTTATAAAGTGTTCTATATTCACTAAGTGTTTAACAATCAGGTTGATTAGTGATTCGTCCCAGCAACTCTGTGAGGTCAATCAGCGTTATTAAAGAACAGCCCAGAGAGGCTTGGAAACTTGCCCAAGGTCACCCAGCAGGTCGTTGGCACAGCATGCACTGGCTACTTCAGAACATATTACTGTGACAAGCCCTGGAACAGCATCTTTGAAAGGATGACTCTTAATTACTTTTCTGTACCATTGGCATGTATACACTAAGTGTTCTAATGTGAAGGAAGGGCCGAGGCCTTGAGTTGAAGGAGTTATTGGTGTAAGTAAAATTGGAGCCAGCTATTAAAAGCTAACTGCTCAATAGAGAGAGAGAGACAGAGAGACAGAGAGACAGACACACACACAGAGAGATTGCCATGTGCCAAGAGTAGGGATGTGTATGATATATCTAAACAATCAGTGTAGGTGGCTTGGAGGGAAAGTAAGAAATCATCACTTAAAACCCAAGATATTGCTGGGCAGTGGTGGCGCATGCCTTTAATCCCAGCACTGGGGAGGCAGAGGCAAGTGGATTTCTGAGTTCAAGGCCAGCCTGATCTACAAAGTGAGTTCCAGGACAGCCAGGGCTACACAGAGAAACCCTGTCTCAAAAAAAAAAAAAAAGATATTTTAGGATGAATGTATGTAGGTCATGGTGTTGAAAATCTGAGCTCTCCAGAATGATGTGCTGTCATTCAGCTCTACCAAACAACTCTTGTGAAGGATTTATGTAGATAGAGTCTGGTTTTTAGGAATGTAGTGTTCTCCTCCTCAGGAACAATATACTACTAGCATAGACCCTGATTTCATTAACATATTCTGAGAAAGAGTCTCTGGGAATGTTTGAGGGAAATGATATCAATTTTAAGAAATCTCAATGAATCTTCATTTTATCTGTACTTTATTTGTATGTATTTGTGTCTTCCTTTGGGGTCTAAGATCAAAACGTAGATCCGTGTTTGTGATATATTTGTGTTTAATATGGTTTTGTGTTTTGGTCCTTTGAGTTGATCATCTGCCTGTGTTCTCTGGACACAGATTATTTTAATCTAGACATTTCAAATGCAGAAGTACACTCTCAGCTATGCACCCTAAGCTAGCTTGGTCAATGCAGTAGTAACTGCTTATACTATGCATGGGGACCATAGGCTTGTAACTTCTTGGGGAGTCATTACTGTCTCCATTGTGCAGCTAAAATAAGCTCCAAATTGTAATTGCACCATCTTTCCCTGCTTTCATCGTAGTGTGATCTTGTTTTTCCTATTCTCAGAAACCTCCAGTGATTTCATGTAGCCAAGAAATAGTGTAGTCATGGCCTACTCATCAAGGTGGTGTTGGGATCTGGATGATATGGCTCCTCCTTGTTTCAATCCTTTGCTGAAGACATGTTCATCTTCTTACCACTTCACATACCCTATGTATCAATCTGTACTGGTGTCTTTGCATTTTCTGTCCTTCTGCCTGTCACACTCTTTCTTGACATATACACCCAGGACATGTGTGTCCTTCATGGTTATTCACAATTGCCTAACCAGAGAGGGCTTCCTTGATTGTGCACAATAAAGCATCACACCTCTTTACTCTGTTTTCTTCTCCATTGTACTTAGCTATCTCATGGAAAACATCTAGTCATGTGTTCATATTCTCTCTCTTCTGAGTGCAATTTAATCTCCGTGAGAACACTAATTATGTGTTCTGTTTGTTTGATTGCCAGTGCCAGTTCAAAGCTTGGAACATGGGCCACATTCCATGAATAATTGCTGGGTGAATGAATAAAGGGACTATCTCCCTACTTTGGTACACTGAATTTCTAATAATTAGAATGACCTCTACTAGGTTACATATATGCCTGGTTACAAACAGTTAAAGTCTTGCACTTCAGGGGAACATTTTGTACCATCTGATATCAACTTTTCAGATTCCTCTGGTGCCCAGAACAAAACCAGCCAAGGAAGAATATGAGTGCTTTGTTTTACATTGTGTTCATTTTGAAGCACTTAAGAATCCAGGGTATGGACTAGAGACATGAGTCAGCCATTAATAATGATTACTGTTCTTCCAGAGGACCTAAGTTCAGTTCCTAATTCCCACATCAGTTGTCTCATGACTACCTGAAAGTCTAGTTCCAGGAAATATAATGACCTGTTCTGGCTCCTCTATATACATACATACATACATACACACACACACACACACACACATACACTAAACAAAATCTAAAAATAATTTTTAAGGAAAAATATTCTACAGTATGTTTTATTGATAGTTTTGAGAGTTCTTCCTAAATCATTTTTTTTTTTTAATTTTTCATTTGAAGTTGGAAATTGTGTGTTAGTGGGCTGACGATACTCTTGAATAATAGAGGCCACTGGCCAATGTGACATCAGGAGCATGGACACACCCACAATTCATCTATATGGGCCTTGGATAAATTTACTTTTGCCAGCTGGCAGGGATAAAGATCAGTGATTGAAGAATAACTGGGATAAAGATTATTTTCATTCCATTGTAGAGTCTAGAATTCATGCTCTCAACATTATATGCATTTGTTTTGAAATATCTTAATTAATGGCCAAGACTAATCTTTGCCTTTTCCCGGATGTGATTATAATTTTCAATTTGATGTGGGTCTGAAATGTAAGCAGGAAAAATTTTCTTACATGTCTAGACATGCTGGGTTTTGTGTGTTTATATAAAAGGGTGACTTTTAATGTATATTATACCTTCTATTTGTATTACATCAATAGATTCTGAAGTTTTTAGACTCCATGTAGTGTTTCATCATGATAAATTCAGTATACTTTTACATATCTAACAAAATCTGTGATCCTAGAAAATACTTTTGCATGAAAAATTAGAAAATCTGAGATCTCTTCATGTTTTGGTTCTGCAATAAATGCTTGAATTGATGTCATTTAAATCCTAAATACTTCTGCAGAATCACAATATTGGACTTACCATATCATGTAGACACTAATTTTATCGATCTTAATAGTGTGTGATGGAGTTTAAGGTTTCAGAATCACCAAGAGACATAAACTAGTAGATGAGGAAAGGCTGGGCTCCAGGACAAATGTTTCAGTGAACATAATTCTGTGCAGGGCTTGCTTAGACTTCTCCTGTGATTCTTCCACTACCTATCACAAAGGAAAACATCAGCTATGAAACTGGACTATGCTCATTAATTATACAAGTTCTTTGCTTTGTAGTCTTAGCCTATAATAGCAAAGCATGGGCTTTTGTCATTACTTAATTCATAGGAGGGTTATAATAATGTATCAGGGTTAAGCTAGTAAATCTACACCTCAGAGTTTAATGTTAAGCACCCGATATACGTTCACTTATTCACAATATGTTTGGAATAGTACTTACGTGTGGAGATGACATAGATTGTAAAGATCTGATCCCACTATGATGATCGGTTTTCCATTCAGATTAGAAATACCTGGATATTAGACTTCTATCACATGGTCAGTAAATATCTTATAAAACAAAACAGATAAGTACATCTACTCTCAAATTTATTTCACCCAGAGTAACTATAGGTGCATTTATTTTCCATAGTGATATATGCATGTTCATGATAGAACGTGTGCATGCATATATGTGGAGACCGTATATCAAATTCAGGTGCCATTGCTCAAGAGCTATTATTCGATGTCTTGTTTTTGGAGACAGGATCTCTCACTCATCTGGAACTTACCAAATTTTGTGAGGTTGGCTTGTCAGTGAGCCCCAGTATCTGCCTGTCTTTACATCTTCAGCTCTGAGATTACAAGAATCAATCAGCACATCCTGCATTTTTACATGGGTCCTGAGAATTCAACTTAGATCTTCATTTTTGCAAGTCATCTCTTTACTCTCGGAGCTATCTTCTCAGCCCCTTAGCTATATTTTCAGGTAATATAAGATGCAATATATTCAAAGTAGATAATGTACATATTATTACTTAGTATACCCTAATTCCTGCAGTATTTACAACATATAATTATCCTTAGCAGACACCAAGTACTCAAGTCCAGAGGGTTCTTTTTCTCCATATCTATACCTCCAAATGCAAAGGTCAAAGGTGACTTTCCTCAAATTCGTCTTCCTGTGATAGGGAACATTTTGGGGGTAGTTTGTTAAATTCAGATTAGCGACATTGTTTGGACATCTGTTAGTTCCTATGAAGTAATTGCAATGGAGTAGAGAGGTGGAGAAAAGTAAGTTTAAATGTACCATGCTTTCCAATAGAGGGTAGAGAGGTCAGACTAGTAGAGTAGGATACTCAGTAGACTAAAAACTGAATAAGGAGGAGTTCAGGTGAGTTACCTGGGGAACAACCGAGAATGTCATTTTACACCGCAGCGAGATGTGACAGAGTTCAGTAAAGGAAGAGACATGTAAGTCCAGCTTTGAAGTATTTAAATGAATTGTGGCAGAAAGAAGGGTGAAAGTATAAACATGAACTAGCCCTACATTTGAAGAAGGGACTCTGCTAATAGAGAAAATCACGAACATTGGCAGTGACAGCACAATACAGAAGAGCCTGAAGTGTCCCAGAAGAACAAAGAACACTGGTTAATTGGCAGGGTCAGGAGAGGCATCCCAGGGAAAATGGCTATGAAGTGGAAACTCCAAAGGTGAGAAGGAATACAGATCTTCTGCCCTCTGCAAAATTATTGGCTTGTCTGCTTAGCAGTGGCCATTGCCTTCCCAAAGACATGGCACTTCGAGAGAGGATTCAGTGCCAATTTATCTAGATTAATGGAAAACATTCTAAGTAAACAGAAACAGCACTTGCCTACTTTAGAAGACTAATGTGGATGTAGATTGTAAGATACAGCGAGAAGATAACAGGTTTACAATTGTGTATGTTAGTGTGCATGTGTGTAAGACAGAAGCAAGTGTCAATAATCTAACTAAGAATGGTATTCCCAGAGCCCAGGGGAGATGGCTCAGTGATTAAGAGTTCTTACAGAGGTTGAGATTCAGTTCCCTGGATCCACACTGGACAGCTCACAACTGCCTATAACTCCAGTTCCAAGGAATCCAATGATCACTTGTACATATATGCATGAATACACACACACACACACATGGATACAAACACACACACACACAACTAAAAGAAAATAAATCTTACAAAAAGAATAATGCTTCTGCCCCTTCTTGAGCTAGAGAGCTCTGCTTAAATTTCTTTGATTTGTTTGTTTTAAATCATATAGTCAAATGTATGTGTAAGTGTTAGTGATTTTCACACACACACACACACACACAAAACAAAACAAAAAATGCTATTACTAATGCCAAAGATACCAGTGACAATTACCTTTAATATTCTCTGCCTTATTGGTGAATCTTTATCAGAAAATCACTATTATTTTATACTATATATCACAGGGTCATATTTTCCTCAGAGCAATGCATGTTCAAGCCTAATCAAATACATCAAGCTGGCTTACCTATACATCTGTAAACACCAGAAACATCAACACCTCAACTTGAAGATATAGCTAGAAGGATTAAGTATAGGAAACCCAGATAGAAGAGAAGATTTACAATGCATTAGCATGTAAGCACCCTTCCTTTCACTAAAAGAGTCTTTTTGTAAGCTGTTACAAATTATGTAAAATGTATTTTAGCAGGAATAGCTTCATATTGAATTATATAACCTCCCTTAAACTCAATATTTAGCCCCCTGAGCTAAGTCTGCAAGTTAACTTAAGAAGCTCAGTGAGTCTGAGAAACAGAGGGAAATTTGCTCAGTTCAGAATGCACCATAGTGTCTGAGCAGAACACTTAAATTATACGTTTAGGCTGACAGCAACTGTATTGCATGGAAGAACCCTTAGAAAGCAGGAGACAGTTTCCTTCAGCTTCGCGTCATCGTTTGATGTAGGTTGCCGATTATGTTCTTGAGGTATTATGAAAAATGGATTTAGAGCTATTTTTTTGACAGTGGGTAGGCTAATGGAATCTGGTGACTGTATTTAAAATGTGCAGAGGTTTGTTATAACATGGTAATAGAAATATCAATTGCACTGACAGGTTAAAAAAATCTGTCAATGAATGATAATGAAGTTATTTAAATGTCGACTCACTTGCAAACATTTTCCAAACCCTAAATTATTCTCACTGCTTTAACCTCATGCATCCTAAGTTATAAAGAAGCAGCATCTGAAGGCAGCCAATGAGCCTTTGACTTTGCAAACTATTTTTATACCACCAAGTGCACAAAGAGCAATGAAAATGGCTCTTCTTAATGATTTTAGGAAAGAAACAAAACACAGATGTCACAGCTGCATGATTTAGAGGTAAACACTATTCCGCTCTCTGGACATTTTATTGGCCATGATATGAGTAATGTCCGGATGCTTCCTGTCCTCAAGCCTGACTTGGTCGCTCAAGCCATTGCTTTGTGACCTTGACAGTATTACTCTATGTTTCTTTCATCTTCAGGAGTTGTGCTGTAGAGAAGTCAAGGTTATTTGCATATATCTTAAGGTATGTTGACAGAACAGCTCAGCTCATTGGAGTTCAGAGTTTGTCCATTAAACTTCATTCCACCCTCCATCTTTCATTTGAGGAAGGCAGATGATATATGCCTGCACTGTCTTGAGGAACAAGAAGTTACAGGTGAACAGACATGCTGAACACTCTCCAAGAGCTCAGTTATCAGAAAGCAAGTGTAAAGGTGTGGGGAGGAGGGGGACTTACTTTTAAATCACAAAGCTTAGTACTTGCCACTCTTTCTAATAACAAATGAGAACAGTCAAATAATTGCTTTTGCTCTGTGGATACTTGTTACTGAAGTGATGATTCAGAGCAACGTCTGTCTCCTTAAATGGCAAGTAAATCCAACAGGCATGGAGAGTTATAGTTTGTTAGTGTACAAACCCATGGGTAGATGATACTTCCACAGGGGAAAATGCTGAATTTTGGACAATGGAACTGAACTTTCAGAATTTCTGAGCACTCTAGTGGTCCAGTCTGAGAATGAAGAGGTGGAGGTTGGGGGATGCTTACACTCTTACGACTTTTACTTTCATGGGCTCCAGCATCTCCTTAGAGTGAGTAGCAGAGAAAGATATTTGTACCTTTGCATTTCTAAAACTAGAGGAAAGAATAGTCTCAAAATTTACCAGCACATTCTGTTCTTTTGCTTTTAATATTTGCACATAATTTATTGTTTGTCTCATTTCTCTTTTAAACCTTTATTGCAGTGTATTAGATGTGTATGATAGTGATTTTTGAAAATTTTATATGTGTCTGCAATGTATTTTGATTATATATACCTCTTCCTCCTGCCTCCAACTCTTCCCAGACAACCCTGCTCACACTGTGCCAAGCCCCCCCGAAGCTGCAATTTGTGTCACTGTCCCAGCTACAATTTTATAAATTCATTTTCTCTTCTAAAATGCCTAACTTACTATGTCCAACTAGTGCTGCCTGTGTGCCTATAGCATAGAGCCACCATGTGAACTGAGACAACCTTCTAGGAATCACATTTGTCACAAAAATGACCTCCCCTCACCTAGAAGTTGTAAGCTTCCACTAGAGCCTTAGCTAAGGTGGAGGCAGATGAGCTTCTCTACCATGAATGTTGAGATTCTGATGGGATTGATCTTGTGCAGGTCTTGTGCAGACAACCACAGCTACTATGCTACTGTGAATTTCAGATTACGATGACCCTGTTGTGTCCCAGGCAGTGTCTTCACTGTGACATTTCTTAGATGTATGGCATTTCCTTTTACTAATGCCAGATCTCAGATAAATCTAGGTTTAAGCTAACAAGCTGAGAATTTGTGAGAGCCAAACAACCTGAGTCAGAGAAGTATATCATTCTCTCTCACTCTTGTTGTCTGTCTGACTTAAGCACAGAAAAAGACTGAGACATACTGGTAAGTTCATGGTGTAAGCACATGCTACCCAAGAAATTGTAGCCTGTAATATGCCCATCTTACATCGGAAAACCAATCAAACTAACTAACACTTAATATCTAAATACTGTGGGACAACTGTAGGCATACAACATGCATGCCATGAGGATACCAAGAAGAAAAGAAAAAGAGAAACAATACAAAACAAAACCAAAAGTATAAGACAAAAATATTAAAGGAACTTTGCAGATATCAAAGAACATCTTTAAACTTTAGAACCAAATGGGACAATTCTCCAAGAAATAAAAACTGCACCTATCTAGTGTCTTCTTCTACCTGGATAAAACAAAAGATCAAAATGTACTGGTTAAAAAACAGTGAAGAGGGGCAGGAGAGATGGCTCAGTGGTTCAGAGCAATGACTACTCTTCCGGAGGTCCTAAGTTCAATTCCCAGAAACCACATGGTGGCTCACAACCATCTGTAATGGGACCCAATGCCCTCTGGTGTGTCTGAAGACATCTACAGTATATATGCAGTGAAGAAAAGGTGAAGGCTACTTTACAGAAAATAATAATTCTCTAATCCATGCAGACAGGAGGCCAGTACAAGGAAATAGTTAATGAAATAAGGAAAGAGTACAAATAACTCAGGGTTCGATGCCCTGCTAAATTTCCCTCTGAAAGGGGACGAGATATAAGGACTTTCTCCAGCAGACAAAAATTGTGATGTTTTGCTTGTATTTGTTAGTAACCTGGCCAGAAGGACAGGTATAAGTCAAAATATAGATCAACAAAATTAAAAACATCAGAGAATGAGCCAATGAAGGGTCAATTTTCATTCCTTTCCCTTTTATTAATAAGTATAACAGCTATCAGTTTACGATAATGCTTACTATGCATTTAAGCATAGATCTTTACATACATGTATGGGGACATGCTGGTGTATACGTTAGTGATGTCAATGACAGTATCAACCAGTGATTGTAATAGTCACACGTCAGGGCAGTGTTACTGATCGCAGACTTGAGTTAGTTGTAAATTCATATTAAAATTATGAATTCAAAATGACCTGCATGATGCAGGAGAGATGGCTCCACAATTATGAGATCTTGCTCATTGAAATAAGGACCCGAGTGTGGTCCCTAGCACCCACTTCAGTTGGCTTACACTGCCTGTAACCCCAGTTTCAGAATGATGCCTCTAGCCTCCACAGGTAATTGCACACACACTCATGCCCACACATGCAAACACTCAAAAATACATACACACACACACACAATTTCAAACATTTAAAATTAATGAAAGCAATGAAATCCATAGACTACAAAAGGAGAACAAAGTAAAGCCACACTAAACACTAATAATAACCATGAAATATAGAAAACATGTAAGATAGAAAATTCAGTAAAGGACAAGGCTGTGAAACAAGTAGAGAAGTGTGACAAATACTGAGATGTTGAGCTAATTATTAATAGCCATGCTAAATGTTAATATTCTGAATATGACAATTAGGCAGTACTGTTCTTCGAAACAGCAAGAGTAAACTACACTCCATTATAAGAAAATGACCTCACATATATAAAGGCTTATATAGATTAAACATAAACTTCTTGTTCACCCATATCACCGAGTTTTGGCTCTCATTTTCTAAATTGATTACTTTCAGTGGCCATTTGGAAAATCCAGGCCTTAGCCTATATCATGCAACCCAGAAGCAGCTTCAGATTCTATTCCTTTTGGCAAGAAATGCTGAAGTAGACTCTCCAAGTAGAGCAATTTTTTCTATAGCTTTTGATAGAGGTCTCTTTTCAGCTCATTGGCTTTGGGTGACTTACAGCTGCTTCCCTTGTATTTGTAATGTATGATTAATATCCCTGTTCATCCATATAAGGATCTTGGGTCACACTGTTAGCACTCAACCAAGTCTGATTTTTATAATCTTACGTGTTGTTGTTCTTAAGCATGGCAGTCTATTCTGCAATGGAACTTGGACGTATTCACGTTGCCAGGCATGGTGCACGTGCCTTTAATCCTGACACTTGGAAGGCAAAGTCATAGGATGGTGGAACGTCTCTGTGAGTTCAGGGTAATTCTGTTCTACTTAGTGAGTTGCAGGCCTGTGATTGCTTCAAGGTGGTGCTTTGCCAGTCTCCCTCTCCCTCTCCCTCTCCCTCTCCCTCTCCCTCTCTCCCTCCCTCTTCCTCCCTCCTCCCCTCCTCTCTCTTCATGAATATCTAGGCATCAAACTAAATCAAAATATTTTTCTGTGATTAAGATTGTCCTTCAGGGCACGCATTATGGTTATTAGTAAACGTTGGCCAAAGAATACAGAAAGCAATCAAGTAGAATCCCTTCTGGAAATTATAGTGGATGCTATCATTCAGAGATTGCTCATATGTGCTTGCCATTTTTACTAAGTATTTTAGGGGTTAATTTAGTTTAGGGATGATGCTGTGTTTATCTATTAATCATTTATTTCTTCTCCTTCTTCTTGGTGCATCCTGTCTGCTCCTTCCTCCAAGCGACATGGAAGTGTCTTGATCCTAAAGAGATCATAACCTGCTTGGGAGGGAGGGAGAATGATACAGGTGTGCTCTTTTTTCTTGTTTTTGTTTTTTGTTGTTGTTGTTTTTTCTCTTTACACCAACTCACCTGAGTTTTTAGTATTTTGTAAATACTCAAATAGGGAGGGGCATAAGTTCAAAATGTTCTAAAAGTCACAAGTGAGACCTGTCAGAAGGGTTAAAGATCAAAAGTAAAATGTGACAAGATTTTATTTCCTCTTGTACCCATTTCTTTTTCTGAAATAAATTTTTTAAGCACACAGCTTCTTTGGAACAGTATAGGTATTGAAAAAAGTTATGTTGTTTGTTTCTTTTTGCTATTTCTGTAATTTTGTCCTTTTTTGTTACTTTGTGATTTAAACTGAAGATAGACCAATCTGCAAAGAAGTCCTGCAGACAAAAATGCTTACTTCATAATATACTTTGAATATGATACAACCTGGGAATCCAAGGCCACATATGTTCTATCTTAGATATGTCTATGTCTGATACCTATTTAAAAACCCTGCCCTTTTTTTCTTGTTTTGGTTTCTTTATAATTATCTTTACTTTATAGTTAGCACAAGTTGACACTTCTGTTTTCGAGTTTTACTTGTTTAATTATTTCTTTCATTATAAAACCAATTTCATAGCCGTTGTTTTAGTTCTTTTTGGAGAATATTATGTTCCCAAAGGGTGATGTGTAGAACACTAATCACATTTTATATCACTTGTGAATGTGTTCGGTAATCAAATAAATTTTAAAAAGGCTACACGTGCTACACAAGTAAAGGGGTGAGTATATATTAGATTAATAAAAGTTTGTGAATTTTTTTAAATGCAAAGGAACATTGAGTTTTTCCTACTCAGGCATTTCCAAACACTTTGCTTCTGAAAACTATCTCCTTTCCCCAGTTTTAGAGACATCATTTAACAAATATGACAGCTGCTACAATGGCTTACAACCAACTTGCTGCTGAAACTCCCTGTCTTCTTTACACATGCTTGGCCCATCTTTTTAAGGTACTCCACTTCTGTAAATGTCTCTATGGAGAAAACAGTGCCGTGAATCTAATGGGCACCAGGGATTTTCTTCTAGGTCACAGAACCACGCGGTCACTGTCTCCCTACTTGGAGGCAAACTGCTCTGCATAGGCATTGATCAAGCAGCTCCTGTAATAATCTTGATGCTTGAACACGATTTTGAGGATCTTCGCTGTCCCACCTTAAACTTTTACTGAAGAAAACCAGAGTATGCCTAACTGAGAAGCTCTGGTGGAAAGACTGAAGGGGCAGAGATTCTGAGGACAGTGCACTGACACTCTACCAGCTGGACTGCAAGCATTTAACGTTTCTACACCTGTTCTGGCATGGCAGTGGTAGGTCCACCCATGATACCTATCAATACTTTTATTACATTTGCAAACCACAGGACAAAAAGCTATACCTTTGGGAGGGAGAAATACATTATCATTTATTTTTATAACGATTGATTGTTACAAGGTCATAATATTTTGACCACCTGACCTTCTGAGAACAGGGGATAAATTTTAAATCTCTTTTTGAGCATTGGATAAATGAGCTATTAAAACTCAGAGAGAAATAATATCAGATATATCAAGGCCCACAAAAACGAGATATTATAAAGAAAGTGTACCTAATAAAGCAGTATAATCTCTGAACGATGTTTGCTAATGTAAATCTGTGCTGTTCAGTCCATTACATCTTTATATATTTACACACACACACACACATACACACACGTACTCACAAGCACACACCAGCAAGAATATGCACATGTGCAAATGCACAGACATACATGCACAAACACATAGGCTCATACAAACACTAATACATATATGTTTGCATTCACACATACACTTGTATACACACGTAGGCACCTGAAAATTCTTTAGCAGAGGATCTTTATAAAATCAATCCTTATTTGCTGCTGTAGAAAATTTTTGTTTGTCCAAACAAACAAAAAACAACACCAAAACCCCTCTTCACTTCACCCGTTATTTACTGTCTTCCCCCTCTTTACACTCCTATTCCAGTGCTTTACCAGAGCATTTGAGTCTTCTATTCATCTGCAGTGAAGTCCTATGTTTTCATCCATCACTAGGTGAGATTTACTAATGTACCAGCAGGGCACATTTCATCTTTCTCTCACCAGCTCCCAGAGAGATTCTGTATGTTTGTTTGTTCTTGAGCATAAGGTATTGCTCAGACAATAAACTAATATTTTTTCCAAACTTCGCTAATATAAATGTGAGTTACTCTATTATGTCTCATGTTAGGATAATAGTTAGCAAGAACACACACACACACACACACACACACACACATACACACACACACGTTGGAAAAGGCTAACAAACACAAATACATATATATGCATTTATACACACAGAGACAGGTACACACTCAAGCCCCTGCACATTCTTTAGCAGAAGATTTTTATGAAACCAACCAGGAGACAAGGAGATCCAAGTAGAGAAATGTCAGTTGAGGATGAGTAGGGAGAAAGTTGAAAAATCCAACCAATCATGGACAGGGTGAGGAAAGAAGTCCTAATACTTCTTTGAAAGTAGCAGTGTGTCTCCTCATAGACAGTGGGAATTTGGGGAGAAAAATGGATTGGTATGAGATGAATATAACAAGAAATGCTTTTGTGTTTTGTGAATGAATTCTGAAGCCTGCCCTGGCCTTTTTTGTTGTCAAGGGAATGCCTTACCTGTCTGACTGTGGAGGTCCAGACTCTAGTCTGGAATATACCCAGTTATGTACTGTGTTTGGACAGGCTCAGTTCGAGTCCCTGAGATTCTCTCTTCTTCCCTTTTCGAAGTCATTTCCTTTCAAAACATGCAGATTCTTTGAAGTCGTGTTGTTTAATGTTCATTCCTCCATGGGGTAGGATTCTATTTCTGCCCTGTAAAGTACTGGCCTTTTGGTAACATCTGTGTCATATTTTCATATAAACTGTCCTAAATACCTAGTAAGAATAAATTTTTGATTCTAGTGATGCCTTTAAAGAGCTTTATGGATTCGGTGCCTAGGCCAGATTACAATCTTTGTGGGTTGTATTTGTACACATGTGTGCATGTGCACATGAAGGCCAGATAGCAACATCATGTTTTCTCAATTGCTTTCCATCTTGTTGTGGTGTGGGTCTATGCGTGTGTGTGTGTTCATTATGCATGTATACATGCATGTGTGAGCATGTAGATGCTAGAAGTTAACACTGTATGTTCTACTTGGTCACTCTACACCTTAGGTTTTTAAGGCAGAGTCTCTTACTAAATGTGGAGCTAATTTCATCTACCCTGCACAGATAGAAATTCCTGGGATCTACTGGATGCTGCACCTGTCTTTGTGTGTGTGCTGGAGTTAACATTCATGCCATCATGATTGTGTTACAAGCACATCACTGACTGAGCATCTCCCTAATGTCCAGACTTGGTCCAGAGCATATGAGAGTGAGGCAATTATCAAGGCTCTTGTCACTCACTTATCATCTCCTGTAGATGTGTACAACTCATCACCATGGAAAATAAATTTAAGTGATATTGTTTTGCTTTGCAAATTAATCCAACTTTATTCTCTAAGTAGTATTAGTATATATCTCAATCATGGCTCATAATATATTATGCCCATTTATTTTTGTTATTTAGGTGAGCTGAGAGGTATTTGAGAAGGACTGTGTTGGGTTTCCTTAGCACCACAAGTATGGATAATACCATGGATTTCACTGTAAACTTTCTTTGTGAGAAAGGGAGACTGAGAGAAAATGATAAAGCTGTAGTCTTCAATAATGATTTTTTAAAAGATGAAAGTAGAATTAAAACAACCTAAAGCAGAAGTCCAGAACCTGGATTAAAGTGTTCAATAGCCCATTTATCAGCTACTCTGTTGGCATAGGTCATTTTGGTGTTATCCATCAGTTTATTCAAACTCAGCCCCTACAGTACTTCCTGTACCATCTTATGATGATGACATGGACTTAAAAATTTAGACTACATTAAAAAATCGATTAAACATGATTTATTTCATCTGAACTGGTAGCTGGTTGTTAAGCGATTAAATACTGACAGGACTTTAAAGAACCTCAGGGCAAAGAGTTGATGCCCTCTGAACTCATGCAGCTTAGGACCAGCAAAGGGCATCAGGAAGAGTGTGAGATTTTACTTGTTCAGAAGATATTTTCTTGTTTTTAAATAATGGACAGAGATCAAATGACCTTGGTAGGAGGTAACAATCCATATATCCTATGACTCATGAATGAAAACAAAGTTTGTAGATGAATCAGGACACCCAGGTTTCATGCTGTGTCAGAGATAAAGCAAAAGTTTAGAAATGCCATACCTAACTAAAAATGTTTTTATTTTTGTGGTCAATTCAAAGGGGGTCCTCATTTCTTAATCTTTGGGAATTAATCTCATCCATTATGTAAAGTGCGTACTTTAAGGAGTGGAGGGATGGCGTTTTAATTTTTACCAATTCAATTTAAATGCAAATGTTAACCACTCACATGATGCTGCTGTGTACATAATTAAGCGTCATTATATACTGCATGAATCACTTAGAGGCCTCCTGAGAGCCATTCTACTATGCAAAGCATGCATTACATTGACAAGCAGCCAAGTGACGTATACTTCTGCGCTCATTAAAGCTTCATTTGAATTACAGGTCAACCGATTATGGGACAACCTATGAAAAGCTGAATGATAAAGTGGGGTTGAAGACAATTCTGAGCTATCTCTATGTGTGTCCAACCAACAAGCGTAAGGTAAGACATGGATCTAGCTCACTACTGATTCACCACGTGACTCCTTCTTGCTTTGGCTAACTACACTTGCTACCTAAAGCTGCACTAGCATGAAGCAAGGACAGAGGTGCAAAAATAAGCTGATGAGGTTAAAATGGCAAAACACCTGCCATCTCCTGATTTTTCAGTCAGCAGCTGTGAAGAGAGCAGGCTGAGGGCTAGGCCTGTTATTGCAGTTTAAGGAAGGCAGCTGCAGGGCTGAGTCCTGCCAAGTGCAGGCTGCTGACCGTCCTGCAAACAGTCTTGCCTTGCCAGTCTCAAAACAGAAAAAGTTGTAAAGAAGCAAATGAAGGTGAATCTCAACACACACTTATTTCCCCCTTGACATAGAATACATAGATTAGCTAGAGTTTCAGGGAAGGCATGATCCCACAGCAGTTGGCGAAGTCTAGAAGTTGAATCTGTCAAGTTTGTTCAGGCTGTACTCAAACGTCAGGATGGAGCCATCACATGTGACAGCGAAATCTGCTAAGTAGGTGGCTTTAATCCATTCACAGATATTAGCTGTGAGTTTCCTTAGGAATTATTCTCTTTATTTAAGATGATAAAACTGGGGTTCAGGGAGAATAAACACCTTGCCAGCATCTGAGAGTTGCAGGTGGCAATCCACTACACAGTCTATGCTTCCTCCTGGGCAATTGCAAATTTTCTACTGTATTGGTCCTTTCTGGGTTTTCCTACTATGTGGGATGAACTTCTCTTCTGAAAGCTTTGATCTCAGAAAAAAACCTTTAGCCATAAATAACAAATGTCTCAAAGGTAAAGAAATATTATAAAAACATATGTTTTATAAATTTGTATTATCACATCCTGAATCCTGTCATGGAAAGCCAAAGCAGAAGGTGAAGAAATAGCATCCACCAAGAACCAGCAAAGAACAGCCCATAATTGTTTCCTCAACTGTGTTCTGTTACCCTGACAAAACTGCTGTGTAGGCTCTCTCATCTCAGAGCTTCCATTGGATGCTGATAGTAGATTCAGTATTTCCTGTCTTCTGGTCTGCCCTTTTCAACTTGAATATAATATCAGATGGATTAGGTGGGTCCCAAAGGTACCATCCTGTTTCCAACCCTGTTCTTATTCAGGTCTCAAATGTCTTACAAACTACTCACATACTTCTGACATGTGTAATGTATATAGTATTACTACTCACATACTTCTGACATGTGTAATGTACATAGTATTAGAAGCACCAATGGAAAGTCGCTGTTCCCTCTGGCGCCAATCATGTCGAATTCTTTAGTAAGTGCAATGGTTCAGATGGACATGGACCCTGAATTAAAGTCCCATCTGAGCTCAACACTGAGTACATAACTACAGGGACTCACTTCATTGACCCCTGCAGTATCTTCAAACTTAATGAGGTGATAAGGAGAGCAGTCACCTCATAACTACTGTTATGCCGTCATATATGAAATTTGACAATTCAAGTGCTCAGCACAGAGCAGTCCAGGCTTAGTCAATGCTTGCTCTTTATTTTTCTTTCTCACCACCGTGTTCCTCCTGCTTTATAAAATTATAGGGAGTAACAGTAGTGATTATCCCCTATAATTCAGAATGTCCTGGAGAACATTCTGTGATAATCAGAATTTTCTTCTACGCTGTCTAGTACTTTAGACAGTAGCAACCCTTGGCTGGTGAATATTCTAAATGTGGCTAATATAACTGAGGAACTGAATTTGCAACTTCATTTAACTTTAATTAACTTACATTTGCATAGTTGCGTTTGGCTGAGGATCACAGTATCAAACAGCACGGCACAGTATGAGCGCTGTGCCCTCGGCATTGTTTATTGACTATTTACTTGGCCATCATCAATAGTCTCTTCTAAACTATTTTGATCTGCTGTGTACAGCCTTGTGATGTGGAGCTGAACTACTAGCCTTCAGTTTCATAATGAGATTTAGTTGTCTTCTGGCTTTAAATTGATTCTCATCTCCTCTATTGATTTTAGTTCTAGTTCACATTTTGAGTAAATTTAATTTAACAACCAATAAACTGTACGTGAGGCAATGAAGTTTGAAGATAAAAAGAGAAATAGGGACAGTGAGACAGCTCAGTGCAAAGAGGAGCTTGCTGTCCAGCCTGACAGCTGGAACCCATATGTTGGAGGAAGAAGATGTTGTCTGTGGACCTCCATACTAGCACTCTTCCACGAGTACAACTTTTAACAATGAAAAGCCAGCATCCAAGCTCCACCTCCAAACACACCATAATGGTAAAAACAATGCGATGGCTACAGGAAAGACCTGGAACTAAGAATCAGCCATTGCTGTGCCTGCCTTGAATCTATTCCTCCTGGGAGTTGATTTGGCCAGGCCATTTATATGTGTAACATGTAATAGGAAAAATGGAATGTCTAGCTGAAAGAGCCCTCAGAACTCTTTTTCAGTGATAGTTTCTGCCTTCCTGGTGCTATTTGAAATGAACATGATTTTTAAGATTGCAGTGCCAAATATTGATTGCAGTGATTTCTGTAGCTGATGGATACTTGGTGAAGGTCCTCAAACCAACTCTGTTTTAAAGAGCCAGATTTTAAGAGTGTGACTTTCCTGCCCAGATGGGCTACTGTTGACAGGAGAATGGTTGAAGTGGGACACAAGGAACTATACAGAAGACTTCTATGAAATCCGTTCTGCTAAATGCCAAGGAGTGAATAGTTAACCGGTACTGACCACTTACTTTACACTAAAGTTTGTCCGTGGACATTTAGATGTTCTGAACTGACTAGTGAGAAAGCATATTTCCAGAAAAAATGGAAGTCGCTGTCCAGGACCATGAGAGAATAGCTTCTTTAGGAGTGATGCTTCCAGATGCACAGTTGGTCCTGTAATGTTTGAATTACAATGTTCCTGAGTGAACCTAAGCCAAGGCATAGTTTCCTCTGCAGGTAAATGGAGTCTTCAGGGCCACCGAGGTTCTGGGAGACTTGGGACATATTAGAAAATGGGGAATGTTTTCACAGTGGTTCAAAACCAATACAATTGGCCTAGCAATGTGTTTCTGTATAGTTTTTCTGCTTTTGAAGAAAGTTTGTCACCATGAAAGATAAACCTACTGATAGGAAGATATTTGAACCAAAAAGCTAGTACCTGTGCAACATTTTAAAATGTGAATATCTTTCCCCCCAAATATAACGTTGATGTAGAATGAAGAGAAGGAGGAGACACAGCCCCTCTTCAGACTTCATTAATCACACAGGGCAAAGGCTCTCCAGCTTGCTTCAATTCAGAATTTCTGAAAAATTCTCCAGTGAAAGGAGAATTCTATAAAGCATGTTATTGAGTCTTTTGGCTCTCCCTCACACTATCTGACAAGTCAGCTTCTCACGTATCAGATTTTCCCCTGTGTGCTTTGCATCAGTGGGAACAATTGAAACAAAACAGACAACATCCGCATAACTGTCTGTGTTCCCAGAAACCTGTTTGTCTTCACATCCTTGTGCTATTTTTAGCTGTTTGTGAGCACAAGCACAGTTCTTTATTCATCATGTCTCAGCCAATGGGCATCAGACCAGCTTCACAGAGAGCTTGTTAAGGATGTCACTGGGATCAGAGTGCAGGAAAAAAAAAATACCCCCATTTATACTTTAAATTGATAATGAAACTGCCAATTTCTTTCTTAAGTTTGAGAAAAGTTACAACAGATTTCCTGAGATATGTCTGGTACAATAAAAATTGTCACGACATCATATGCTACTCTAGGGTATCTTGACTAAGCGACACAGAAACTCTGCCCCTGTGTATTATGTTGGCTCATTCAGACTTTCTTGTAGAAAGAACCCTGTACCTTGTCTCAGATATATGAGGTAGTCTCAAAAGAACAAGGTTGAGTGGGTCCAAGTGCCAGAGGAGAAGTAGGGTAGCTCTTTCACACAGTGTATGTTCACACAGGAGAACACTTCCATATGTCCAGTCCAAGATAAATCCCTTGGCTCGTTTGTGTCTGCAGAGGTTTCTAGGCTATACATACAGTCGGCTATGAGAAAGGATGACTTAATTCATGCCTGAAAGGAGTAGCTGTGATCCAGCAGGTGAGGCGGAGAGCTGATATTCATGAATAAAAGGAAATGCAAAAAGAATGTTGAAATCTCAGTCTCACTTTGAAATCCTCTTCCAAGTCTATTTGTGTTATGAAGAAAAAGAAAAAGTCTTTTTTCTCTGCTTGATTTAGCGGTGATACTTGTCTTATTGTTCCCAACCAACTTTAGTGGCCCTCCCTTCAAAGATGTGTGTAACATTCTCAGAGATTAAAGCTACAAAATCACATGGAAGCCAAAAAAAAAAAAAAAACTTGTTAATTTTATCTTGCTGCAGTCAACTCATTTAGGTGCTATAATCTTGTGATCTGTGCACAGTGTTCCTTGCAGGGAGTTAAAAAAGAAAACCAAGACAGTGTTATATTTGTATTTCTTATGTCACTTCTGAGTCTCTACTCCTTCTCTTTTCTATTATCACATCTTAATTAATATTATGCTTGCTGAGAGACTCCTCTAAGGCTTTCACCCTATAAATAGGACCCTTGTTGCCCAGAAGACATTGATCATCCTCGCTAGTCTCTTGGTACCTGCCAGCATTAAACACTGTTTGCATTTTCTCCAGATGTTTAGGTTTTAATCACCAGGCTTTATGTGGCACTTTCTAAATTAGTGTTTGATGATTGACTCTCCAAGTCTTTGTTACCCCGTGGACCTGCTTAATTATGTGTGTCATTCGTTCAGATGGTCTACATGCCATGGGTGTGACTTGGGGGTCAGGAGATAGGTATGATTGGTGAATGTTCCAAACTTATTGCTGAGTAAATGAGGTTGAATTAGATCTTAAAAGAAGGTCATTTCCAAAATCTGCTCATTCATTTAATAGATAAAAGCAATGGGATCCCTAATAGTTTAGCAACTTACATGCACCAGGCCAAAAAAAAAAGCAAAGATTGTGGGACCTTGAAAGAACCTGTTAAATGTCATTTAATCTGTGCCATAAAACTGCGCTGGAGATTCTGTGCTGACTAATCTCCCATTTAGAATACAAGATCCCAAATAACATAAACAGCTTCGATCAACTATCCACTCTTCATCACGATGTCGTAGTTGTTTATGTATACAGAAGGTGCTCAGTAGATGGCTAAGTATATGATTTGAACATTGGTTAAATCTTGGATTCCTGTTGGAATAGGCAGCACCTGTGAAGACAGCCTTAACTATTTCCCCTTTCATGTGAATAAACAAGGACAGCAGAGAATCCCCGTAGGTTTTAGTCATTTCTAGGCCATGATGGGTAATTGTAACTTTTCTAACTAAGAAGAACATGATTAATCTTTAAAATGCCCAGTCTTTGCATAGCACTCTCTTCACATTATCTAGAGAAGCCAAGAGGAACTAGGGCTTTGTAGAATACATCAAACAGTGTGTGTGACAGTTTCCATGGTAAGCGGGCAACACTGGCTCACTTCACCCTAACTCTTTTGTCTGTCCTTGTGTACACAAGCTCATCTGTTTTCCTCTAACCTTCTAAAGATTGTATGTATTTCATTCAGAACAAAGTGTTGTGCACGAACGCGGAGCAGAGTGGAAGTGGCATTTTCAAAACTTCAATGAAAGTGACTTTGTTTTAGTGAATAAGTGTTTGCTAGCCTCCACCTAACCTGAGTTACCCTGGCTGAAGGCAAAGGCCATCTCTTTATATTCCTCCTGGATACATCTGAGTGTTTATGCTGTTCTGGTCCATTGAACATTGTCCAGCTTTCTTCGTGAGCACTAAAAATATAAAATCCAAGAAAGCGTGCTGTGTGGATGTGTGTGTCGTTCCTGTGAGTGACTTTCCAAAAGTTATTTATGTAGGTTTTAAACAAGCTACATCATGATTGCAGGGTGTTCTGTTTGAAGCAGGGACAGAGTGTCAGGAGTCTTAGACTCTAGGGAGCTCCTGAACTCTGAATAGCATAGATAGAAAATAACACTCAGACCTATGCACACACATGCATATGCTCCTACACACACACACACACACACACACAC